>CM034154.1:167850977-168450977 GCA_019776745.2 Taxus chinensis | reverse complement strand
TTTCTAGATTTTTATCCAACCTATTTCTCAGTTTTGATTTTATAAATGATAATGCACTGAAAACCCTTTCATCCTCCCCAAACCCCAAAATAATTGTTTGGCATAACTCATATAATATGAAATATTCACTGATATCTTCTTATAAGATAGAACTTTGATAGATTCCTCGCCATAGCTTTGTAATAGCACCACTTTCCAGAAGGTTCGTCTAAAATTTTATATTGGTTCCTCATTGTTGTTGCAAAATTTGTTCATTGAAACTTTAATAAATTAGCACTCAGTATACCTTTGATTTCCATACCCTTGAGATCTGAATTATTTGTGAATTGTTCCATTATTGTACCCATGGATTTATGGAAATGCTTTCTGACAAAGTTTACACGGACACCTTCAGTATTCCAAAAATTAGGATTCATCACACCCATGGCTTCCAGAATTTTATCTTTACAGAAACGTTCCCTAATTTCTAATGACAAGGATTCTAAAATTTTTTTAAGCTTTATTCTTGTTTCAACTATAACAGACTCAAAGAGATTACATGTCACGGGAACATCTTCTAGTTCCGATCCTATAATATCTTGACATTTTTGCAAAATGTGCAGTGGTATTTACCTCCCATTAACAGTGATGCAGAGGTGATCGTGGATATTAAATCTCAAAAAGGTGTTGGGATTTTTAAGATCCGATAAATCTTTCCAATTCTCAAAAACAAGTGCATCAAAACTATCTTGGGAACAGTAAAATATATCAAGAATTTGACATACCATTTTTATCATCCATATAAAATCCACAATATAGATTAATCTACCCTGTGCATGCTTCATCAGTGTATTGATCTCCTTTAACATTGGAAGAATACCAACCAATGTAAGAAATGTCTCCAAATCAGTTAAATGGAACAACAAGTCCCTCGCCCTGTCAACTTTATGACAATATTTGTGCATGAAACCAACCAATGAAGGATACTCCTCACGAACTCTACATGCAGGTTCATACAAAGAGATCCATCTAGTCTCGACATCCTTCAGAAGTTTTTTACCATCTGTAATTCCAATTGCAAATTTCTGGAACTCAAGAAATCACTTTTGGCTGCTTGACATATAGGCACGATGTTCTCTTATAAGGTCTTCTAATTTAGCAACATTTTCGTGGTTGCTTACTATTTTATAGGCTAAATTCATTATGTGAGCCATACAGTGAATTGGTAGCATATATGAGGCCACTATTATTTGTAATCTAACACACAGACCTGTTCGGTGACCCTGCATGATAGATGCACCATCTTCTCCAACGCATACCAACTTTGTAGCAGTTTCATAATCAGTCATTCCAGCAATATCTTTCAAATGAGAAACAACTATTTTATGTAGGTTTTCAACATTGCATTTTTCAACCATTTTCATAACACCCAATAGATGAGGTGTCCTTATATGATTTTCTAAAGTATAGACATGGGTACATACCCATGCAGTGTTTCCGACTGATATCACTTTATCAATTGAAAGAGAGATAAACTCTGCTTTTTTTACATTCTCTTTCAAATCTTCCTTCTCTATTATCGAAAGGCATTTTGCCATTTCCCATCCACTACTTTCACACCAATGAGACTGAGGTACGTTTAGCATTCCATTAAATTGATACAAAACTTTGAAATCGAGGAAATCCAAAATCGTTCTTCCTTTTTTTAGTATGTGAAATAGAGTAGAGAATTGCATGAATTTTGCATGTAGATTTGTTTGTTTCATCTTACCATTATGCGATGTGATCATTCCTCCCTTTTCCAATAGATGTCTATGTTTTTTCCGCTCTTCCTCATATTCTACTGCGTATCTAACATGCATGCATTCTTTTTTTAGTTTTCCACCTGTGTGTTTTGATTTTCTGGCCATCCACCCACGTTACAGTCAAATATTGTTTTCCACAATGTTTTTCTATAGTGTCCATCTTCAGTTGCATTTTTTGTTGCTTTCCCAATTTCCACGTACATATTGTACATGTACATTCAGATGGGATCTCTTCAGAATTAGATGATTGTACAAGTTCGATAAACATAAATTTAGTTTCCCAATCAAACTTGTATGTCTTGCCAATGGTCCACATATTCTTGTTCGTTTTCAATGTTTTACTTTTTTTAGTAGAATTTTGAGCAATATCACAATCACCTAGTTTACTCTTTCTTGGACCGGAATTTGAATTTTATTTCTGTGTTCCATTTTACTGAGTATTTATATGTGTGATATCTTGATGCACTTCTGGTTGCACCCCAATAGGAACAATATCTTCAAGATCTGGCATATTATCGTAGGTGTCATTTGTTTGACTTTGATACTGTGCAAAATGCATGTCCACCTCAATAATACCTTCCACACAGTCAGTATTCTGATTCTTTGTGGTGGCATCTATATGGTTGGTATTTTCAATATCTGTATCCGTAGAGTTTCCAAAATACTTGAAGAGTGATTTCTGAGATTTCTTACTTACTTTTAGGTTCTTCGCATTCTTTGAACTAGCACCTTCCATTATTCTGAAGAGAGTCTTGCGTCAGCAAAAGAACCAAGTAGTGACTCTATCCACTATCTGAGGTCTTTTTCACGCATCCACTGTCTGAGGTCTCTGTCACGCGTCAAATGCCTATGCCCTGTCGCACGTCTAGTGTCTGAAGTTACTGTCACACGTTAACTCTGCCCTTATCAAGCGTCAACTCTCTCTATCACGCGTCAAACCTATTCCTTTTTCATGCGTCTACAATATCTCCTTGTCACACGTGTACAATAACTCTTTGTCACGCGTCAACTATGTCCCTATCGCGCATCAACAACTAACCCTAATAGGCTAACATCAATCTCTGGTGCTTAAGAGTATGCGAGTTCAAACTTCACAGTATTGGTAATTTGGTAAGCTACTTGAGGTATAATACCTGACAAATCACCTAGGTTTTTGTAGGAGATGTTTTCAAATGAAGGCAAAGCCAACCCCCCAAAAAAATATACTGTATATTTTAGGCGAACAGGACACCGACCCACTCCGAGAAAATCACCTTTTCAAATTTTCCTAAAATGAAACTTTCACCATATTACGAATTTTCACCACTAAAATTATCCTTTCTTGTGGCCTATTGATTTTTGTGTAATGAACATCAAAATATGTTCTCTCACAATGAGCTGGATCCTCTCATGTGACACAGACTTTGCATATTCTCTTATCTCTTATTGTTTCATCCACTACATTATATGTATCTTTATTTTGCATTTGTTTCTTGCAGTATTCTTCTTTTAATGTTGTATGTTTATCTTCTTTTTCCCCTCCCCTCCAATGTGGACTCATAATACAAAAATATTGTCATTTTATTTCTTCTTACAAACATTTATTACAACTGCAAGTTTGATATGAGTGTCATTGCATCTTGAAATCCTTCTACGAATCAAAAAATTACCTTTTTTTCAAAAATTAATCCAACATTAGTTTGAAGGCTTGGTTTATGACAATATAAACACCCATATACACCATCATCATCATCGCAACGTATTGTTTTAATTATTCATTGAATTAGTATGATTTTTACCTACACCCATGATCCCTAATTTGGAGGAATTCCACTCCAATTTTGTTAATATGGAATAATTATATATCTTAAGGTGTGGCTATCAAGTTCTATGCCAAAGAACACCCCAAAATAGCTATAACAAGGTATATTTCAGATTCTAACTATTACCTTTAAAAATAAGACTCCTTATACAACGTTTGCATGAACTTCCCAAATGTTACATACATTTCATTGTATCCTTCTCATCATAGACATGTTACTATCCTATACACAACTATAATTCAAAGTTCTTGTATGAGAGTAAAAATGAATTGAAGGTTATGTCCCTTTATTGAACAAGTGTTATAGTTGTAAATGAGATTTCTTGAACTCTCTTAAGTATTAGACTAGTTGAAAAACTATAAAACATGCAAACAATGAACAAAAGACAAGAGACAATTAAGAAACACAAGAGTTTAAACTTGGAGAAACTCAATATGAGAAAACCCTAGAAAGATTGAAGCCATGCTTCCTCATGTCCGCTATGTTCTTCAATTCAAAAGGTTTATTCTCTATAGGATTATAAAATTTTCACTCTCATAGGCTCTCAAGCTTCTTATAAACTCTTCAATGTTCAATGATAGGCTCCCTACATGGAAGAATATTGAACTCGGCCATATCAACTATGTAATATTCTCTTTATCAGAATGTTTTCTTCTGTGGACGATGAGAATAGTGCAGATAGGATTTATCCTAGACTCTTTAATATGAAAACATGTTTTCTAACTCCCTTATAATTATGCATGACAATTGTGAATGGATTTTTCACAAGACTAGTCCAACTTCCTTTATTAGGAAATGGAATCCAATACCCAAAACTCCTCTAATGTTTTCCTATCATAAATGACTATTTTCAAACCTATAATTGTTTCCTTTACCTTGGGAATCTATCAAAAAACCATTTTGGAAATCGAAACATTCACAACCATTTCTAGACATATGAAAAACAACCTTTATCTATAGGGAGTGGTTTCCACAACCACCATAGTAGTTTTGAAACCATTGAGGTGGTTATGAAACTACCATTGAAACCTATGTAGCCACTTGTTTTGTTATGTAACCATCACTAATGTTTACATTTCCACCTTTCTACTTCCACTAGGGGGTCTGTAACCTCAAAAAGGCCCTCTAACTTCAAGAGATCATAACCTTTACAAAAAAACCAGAAATCATGTACTTATTTTTGGAAAGTTTTTCTATTTTCAAGAGGAACCCAAATATGTAATAAATACATACATATGAGAAATTATATGCTTTGTAAAGTCCTTCTAATAATAAGTTATCTATTTCTCGATACTTTGAAATGTTGTGAACCTTTTTTATAGTTGATTGTCTCACTGGCTAAATTGAATGATCTTCACAATCCATTTTTGGAACAGTACATGCCCCAGATTAGATACTTTTGGTCACATAAAATATTAGAATGAAAATATATTGATTATCTTCTCACCTGGGATACCCAAATTTTCATCCTCTTAGATTTCACTTTGTCCCTCTCTGATGTGGAGATGGTTTTCCCGAAATGAAATATGCACACTCGGGTTACGAAAAGAGTACATGACCTCTTTCAATCTCAACAAAATAACCATTGTACACTCTTAGTGTCTTGATATTTCTCTTGGATAATATGCTTACCCTCATCAATGCACATGTTTATAGGATAGACTAAATTTTTCTCTTTAGGAGTTGCTATTCAAAATCCTCCTTTGCTAACATTCTCAACAAAGGAATAAAGTGCATTTCCTAATGTACTATTTTAACAAGTCACCACTTTTACATATTTCAGTTATCTTGGGTCTTATAATTGTAGAAATGCGGCATATATATATATATATATATATATATATATATTGTGATAACACAATTGCATTTACACCATTGTTCTTTGTGGGTCTTACAAAAGTATACATCAAAACCAATGTGAAACACGTTGAAAGAAACATAATTCGATGAACAAAGATGGATGTTAATTCACACACCCATCAAAACCAACATTCGTGTTGTGGAGTGTTACTCACAATGGAAGCATCTCTCGCCTTTTAATGTCTTCCCACTTCACCTCCCTTTGTTGAAGAACACTTTATCTTACAAGCACATCACAAGATTCCCAATAAATCTTTACCAGCCTCTATCATACTTAAACTGACTTGGAGAGCCTATTGTAACCATCTTCTATGTGTTTACAACATGTTACAAGATTTTTATAGGTGTTAAAAAAATTTAAATGCATACCAAAACAAACATAGATATGCTAGGACAATTCTGATTACAAAAATCAATGTATACCTGCAAGCTAAAATCATGCTAAACATGTCAATTTACAATTTTTCATGAACATGATAATGCTAAAATGATGCAACCTCTTTGCAATAGACTACTCATATGTTTTTCAAATGAGGTATCTTCTTTATATCCACTCTAAATGAGTGAAATAACTCCACATTTTCTCATACACAATGAGATTAGTCCCCAACATAACCCTTACAACAATGGAAACCAAATAATGGTGATGGTTTCTCCTCTATAGTGTACTCCCTCTTGATGGATTCTTCCTTAGATAGGTGGGCTTCTTCATGTACCGTCTCTTGTATCGTTGGTTCTTGAAGAATGACTTTATTTGTTACCTCTAGCTTTGGAGGTGCTTGAACAACTTTTATATTTTCTACCTCTTTCTTTGGGGGTGCTCGAAGAACTTCCATCTTGCTTGTAGATGCCTCTTCCTTCATAGAGTTTCCTTTTGCAATACTTTGGGTGAAGTTGTGTTGGTTCTTGAAGAATGACTTTATTTGGAGAGTGGTCTTCATAACTTGAATATTTCCTTTTGAAAGACATAGGCTTCTTTCGTATGGACCTTCTCCTCCAACACATGGCCACAAGATCGTTATCCATTTCACACCAAAAAAACATGGATATGCATGCCAAGAATTTTTTGCTACATGACCATTGTTCTTAATATGCAACAAACAATGGAAGACTTGTAGTTTCCATATCTCTTTAGGGTGACCTGTACATGGCCGCTCTTCTTGCATATGCGAGAAACGATGGAATTCTTTGTACTTTGCATCTCTTCAGAATGACCTTTGTGCAAGCATGATGAAGTGGTGGTGGTTTACCTCCTCCTTTACAATGTTCACTTCCCTTTAGAAATGCTCTGCATTATTCTTTGCTGTTTTTCCCATAATTGAAAGGATGTCCAATTCTTAATTCCAACTTGCATTCACTCCCATGGAGTGAATGTTGTATCTCCTCCTTTGGCCCTTGGAGGTGGCTCAATAATACCTTAATTTCTCTTCATAAGAGACATGCCCATTCTTAAGAGAATCAAACTGCTAGTTAGATTTGACAAAACAAAGATTGCCATTACCCTAGGTGGATTGTTTTTGTAGAAATAGCGGCTTGGGCTCTTGGAATTTGTGAGCTTTTCTTGCTTCAGCTATCTTGGAGCATTCTCCAGCCTCATTTTTTCCAGTAACATATACCAAACCTGAAAAAAAATACCACACAGTCGCACAATAATACTATGAATTTTAATGGAGATAGAATGAAGGAGACTTCAACAACCGCTCCAAAGAAATTCTTCAGTGCAATACAAATAAGTATGCTCATGATTCATGAAGTCCCCGTAAAAACGAAGGGGGGTGTGAAGGGGTGCGTCTGCCATATTCATGAGTACATCTGCAGGCGAATAAAATTCCTCCATGATGACCTCTTCATCAGTTATTCCTGCGACTGAATTGGCCACCCACTTCCCCAAACTCCCTTCTCTCAGACACTCATTTTCCCCAGCTCCTGCGCCGCACGTCTCTGTACATCGGAGCCATGGAATTATTCTCAGATTCACTACTCACTGCAGCTTTTTGTAAGCGAACAAACACAAGAAAACCGAAAAAACAGACAAACTTAAACTATAACTCACGTAATCTTGCAGTCGCAGATATTTCCTTGTAGACCCACGCCAGGGCCCCCTCTGAGCTTCAAGGAAGTTTCTTATATTATCCACAGCTTGAGCTGGAATAATTAATTAAGCGCCACGGCCCACAACGCTTTTAACGCGGTTTCTGCAACAAACAATGAACAGCTGATGGCAACCTCTGCTAAGAACCATCACGATTCAGGACAAATTGAGAATCCATTTATGATTTTTCTAGGGTTTTCTGTACGCGGGAATTACTCATAGTTTCTTCATAGGCTTACACGTAGTAGGAGTCATCCATATTCGTTCCGCAAACTGTTTGTTTACGCAACTCCACCGCCTTATCCAACGACCATAACTGAATCTTAATCTCTCTTTCTTTCCTCGTATTCTTCAATTGACTATTGATTTGATTTGAGAAAAGTGTAACATTATCCAATTTAGTGTTAAAGTAATGTATGTCTGACAACAAGATTTGGGCCCAATTGAAAAGTCTTGAACAGTAACATTATCTGAAACATTCTAATTTGAAGTAAGTAGCATCTAACAAAGACCTTAATGCGACTCACGAAGGAAACCCACTTTAATAATATTATTTCAAATTTAGAAAATGAGGCATATACATATGTAGTCTAAATGAGAGTAGGACCTGAAGGCACCTCCTATCTATCATCTCTACATGACCCCAATTCACATATCATATCAATATGATTTGATTCACTTATGTTGCTCGTAAAATTGTGGATCAACCAACATGCCTATAAAATACTTGAACCATGATAGTAACCTGGTCAGTATGATAATACTGTGTTTGAATTTCTTTTTGATGAGAAAATGAGTAATTCTCAGCAAAATCAACCATGGACAATATGGAACCAATAGGGAATGTGTCCCTATTAGTCTTGAATTGTGTAGCCTGCCACTTTGAATAGTGAGAATGTTTGATGTACGGACTAATTAAACTTCGGAAACTTTGCATGAATATAGCAATGGGGATTTCCTCTTCTACCAAATCCAACCTGGTTGCATCTTTTCCAAGCCTTGTTGAATATTTTATGTATTTGAACCTACAAAATCAATTCATAACATGGACAAATTGTCATGTATTCATTTGCAATAAAATAAAAATAAAAATAAAATATAACATCCAAATTTAAAAACATAAATTTATATATATCACCTCTTGCAAGCAACCATGTTAACTGTGTCCAAATCTTCATTTGTTTTTGGCAATAATTTCAAGTCCCCACACTTGTCACAGACACATTTGATGCAATTCATACGATCATCGACATGATCATCAGATATGTTGCAAATAATTGAAGTTATGAATTCACTGACATGTGTAGGTGGGGCAATTTCTTCTCGTAACTTTCTATACACCTAAAAAAACATAGATTTATAAATACATTAATTTTATAATCACATGTCTCAAAAAACGATATTTAAACAAATTTTAAATATATAAATATAAATGAAAGCACGCCTCAAAATATATATACCTTGAATCTATAAATTTTTATGTACCTGATAGTGATAATCAAACTCAACATGATAGCGACAACAACATGTGTCAAGGACTTTATCAGCTCGCACATACCAAGGCTTCAAATTTTTAAACATTCGTTGTCCAATCTTAACATCTGGATTTTGTTCTATAAACTTTATGTACATCTCATGTTGAGTTATTTCAAGCCAATGTTTTATATGTTCATCATAGTTATTGCGAGTTACCCTATGTTTTAAGGACATCCCTCACATTTGGAGAAGGACGAGTCCTCTCAGTCCAAAAATCAGAAACTATCTTCACAATATTATCCTCTATTTTATCAGAACGTGGATTTCTACACATTAGTGCCCAATTTCCTTCCATAGTAGAGTCATCCAATGTCTTCCTCCTTTTTGCATACCTGCTAACCGTCTTTCTAGATAAACACAATGCCTTGGCAAAGGCGGGTAAACATGATGATTCTTTGTTGTATCTTCACTTACAACTAAAGTTAATATTGTTCTACGAGAAATACTCTTATCAGCAGACCTAGTTTTTGTACCCAAAGAACTTATTCCTTTAAAAACATTCCCAACAAATTCTTCTTCTACACGTTTTGAATTTTTCCATCCAAAATCAACACCTAAAAATTTTAATGTTTCCCTCATATCAACATGATTCAAGAATGTAACCAACAAATGTGCTTTAGCAACTGTAGTCAAATTAACAAATTCACCATATACTTTCTCTACACTTTTTGCTGTTTTCTTTCGTGATAGTGGTTCTTGTTCGGAAAATTCTTTTAATTTTTGTAAATCCATCTTCACCAAGTGTTTCACATTTTTTTTTGGGAAGTAATTCCATAACTTTTGTTATCACTTCAGCATAATGTTGCGCATCATGATCTGTGTCCATAAACATACACATGGGATCCTATCAAAACCCTTGCCTTTACGCAATCTAAAAAACATAAATTATCATATTTAAACCTTAGAACTAAAAAAAAATTTAGGATCTATCAAGGGTTTCTATACATATGTACCAATTTTTGCAGCGTTGTCTTTCACTTGTTGTGTCTTCTCTCTCTCTTCTCTCTCTTTGTGCCCTCCTACGAATAGATCTTCTAGCATTCTTCTCTGCATTCTCTTCCTCAGTATATTTTTGTTTCTCATTCTTTGCATTTCCCATGATTCATCCACTTCAATAATTTTCACCCGCACACATAAATTGTGATAGATCTCAATGTCTAAGAGTAAACTCAATACAAAACTATGTGTGCATGCAACTCTATTTATATACAAATCTCAGTAGAAATTAGGTTATTTTTAATTTTAGTTTTCTATAACTTTAAAACAACTTTTCTAAATTTAATAGAATTTATATTTAATATGTAAAACAATTTTTCTAATTTAATATTACATATTTTTGGTTAAAAAACAATTTAAAAAAAAAACACACTTATTTTAAAACACAAAAAAAATGTAAAAAACTAAATTTATAACATAAAAAGTGAACAATATAAAGTAAGTAACTTGTAAAACATTAAATTTAGAAGGGGAGACGCAATTGCAAAGCATTAAATCTAGAAGGAGACATTTTGGCGGTGCTTTGGTGGCGTAGAGGGGATTCGCGTGAACCGCATTCGCGTGAATTGGGCTTCGCGTGAACCGCATTCGTGTGAATGGTGTTTGTGTGAACCCCTTTTCACGTGAACCCTGATGAGTGGCAGTGATGTGGCGCCTAACTGACACATTTTGGCTCCAAATCCTTTTGGGGGACAATTGTGAGCCAAAATCTTCCACTCAGGTGCCACGTAATTAGGGTAAACGAAATAGTTAACTTTCAAAATTTTGACACAAAATTCATATTTTTATTGGCTTTCTAAAAATGTAATTTTAATGTTTTAAAAATCTGTTTTGCTATTTATTTTTTATTTTTTACTAACATACGGTATTTTAGGACAATCAATAGTACACAATCAACCAAATTTTAAAAATAGTACAATATATCAAAATAATTTGAAAAAAATATACTTAGTATTTGTTGAATTCTTCTTCTTTCCTGTGAAAAAAACAATTTAATTTTGATATAAATATTGAAAGTTATTGGCATTGAAATATGGATGCCATTTATTTTAAAATATAGTTACTAAATAATTAATTAAAAAAAAAATATTCGTCAAAAAACTATGAAAATTTGACAACACGTGAAAATTATAATCTTGAACATATATCTAAAATTTTATAGTGAAAAGATAAGTTTTCATTTTAAAAAACCACCGGGGGATAGTCATTCCTCTTGAATAACATAAGAAACAACATATGAATAAAATTAATAAAAATACTATATTTTTTGCCAATTTTTTTTTTTAAAAATATACATGTATTCTACACTCTAAACACAACATTTCGTTAGTTTGTGGAATTTCATGAATGTGTACGGTTTTGTGGCTATTACCTTTAGAAAATCAATTAAACTGAAAATTCATGTTTACTAAGGTACAAACCATACCAAAAAGTGGGACATTTTATTGTGCACAATTGGATTTGGATGGTGTTGAAAGTACATATGTGAAGCGAATGATCAAGAAGGAGTATCACTTCTATATAAGTGATGACAAGGAACATGACACCCACTTTGTGCAACATTGTTTTGGTTTGTTCTTTCAATATCTTCATTAGCAAGGAATACAAATAGATCACCATTTTTTTTTGGTCAGACGGTTGCGCAACACAATTCAAAACCCTCTCGCCCTTTCTTTGCACTCAGTTGTTATCATCATCCATCATAAAATTCCTCATTTATGGAGTTTTTTTGAGAGTGGTCATGGGAAGGGAGAACATGATGGTGCAGGTGCATGCATCAAACATTGCTCTAAAGAAACAAAGCTTTGATTATGAGGGAGATTGATTGATTGATGCCTACACTGTTGTTGAATGATGTAAGAAACATTTTACAGTTTAGGTTTCAACCTCACAGGCTTCAACCTCATAGGCTTCAACCTCACATGCTTCAACATCACACGGTTCAACCCCATAAGCTTTAACTCCACACAGAGTACTTTGGGAGATAACAGGTACATGCACATTTAAAACATAGATATGTAAATCTTGTTGTGATTTATTAAGTGAACTACAAGTTACTAACTTTAAATATTTTTATTTTGATTTTTGTTGTTTTTTTTAAAACTTTATTGATCTTTTGAGCATGATTAAATGAAGGTATTGATCGGAGGACAAAGTATGGATGTGAAAGGATTCCCAATTCTAGGTCTTTGCACTCTTTGATGACTATGGATAGTAATAACTGGACAATCTATACAAGAGATTTATTCTTGTTTTTATTATAAATGCATGAAAAAATCATATTCAGAGTGTAATAGTCAAAAACATGGGTATGTAGGTGAGTGGAAGTAAGTTCCTTTAGTTGTGGATGACACATCTGGATCAGATCATGATGATAGTTTTGAAGATGTGCCATTGATTTCAACTGATTATGACCACATATCTGGACTGGTTAAACAAGGTATGTTTTATTTGAAAGGATCAAGTATAATTTTGATAATTAAATTTATATGTATATAATTTATAACTATACATATGATCATTGAATGTTTATTTGAATTTTGTTGTAGGAGATGTATTTGTAGTCATTTCTAAAGAATCCAATATTGAGAAAGTGGAGTTACTACTTGTTGTGTTGCACAGAGGAGAGAAAAAAGCTAACATGTGAAATAACAAGTGAAGTCGACAACATTTTTTTACTAGCTCGGTTGTAGTGCAGGGAACATACTTACAACAAGTGAAAGCCCTCCAAAGTGGGATTCACTTTGTTGATTACAAACCAGACAAAAAGGTGTATCATTACACCCATCACATAATTGCTACATGGTTACAATTGCAGCAGGTGAAGACTACAAATAGTAAACACAAAAAATGGAGAATAGATGTAGAAGACCATGAAAAACTTTTACAAGTCATTGAACAATGAGCAGAGCCACTTGGTATTATATAGAAGGACATGGAATAAATTACTAAAACTTGTTGGTAATAAACTATTAAGCTAGATAGCATTTTATTTTCTACTTGAAGGGACTATGGAGACCACTATACAATAAATTTTTTTAATACTTGTGATTCTTACTTGTTGTTAGATGGTTTATGGTTTACAAGTATTGTGATATGGTTGTTACATGGAAGTAGGTATGGTAATAAACATGATTTGTGATGTGGATGTATGTTACATTATTATTTTTAATGTGGAAATGTTAGTTGGGAATTTAGATGTACATAGTTTTTGATATATGTTATTTGTTTAGTTGTGAACCAAAAGGTTGTATATGGAGTACCCTTATCACTCCACCCTTATCAAAAATAACATGTTCTTCTGGGTTATGTTTTCTTTTTCATCAAACCTTGTGTCATATTTGTAATTACTATAACTATAGGATATGGAACTTATTAATAAAACCTGACATGGGGCACTTTTGGACATTCCTTATATGGATTGTGCCAATAAGATGATTGAAATAAGACTACCGTAAAAGAATACAAGGTGTGACCTATTTTAATGGATAAATGCCTTCTAACTATATTTTTTGCTTTGACAATGTGCCCTTCTTAAAAAGTAAAAATTCCTTCTAAGTATATTTTGTGCTTATGCCCTTCTTAAAAAGGAAATATGCCTTCAAGCATATTTTGTGCTTGACAATATTCACTATTTTAGCTTATTTTACATTTTACATATGGAATTGTTATATGCTAATTCCCGTTGTTAGAAGATTTTAAGTGCTCGTTATGGATCATGGTACAACATAGCTTGAAAATATCTTAAGCAATTTAAGACATTGTGTAATGCTAAGCAATTTAAGAAATTGTACAATGCTAAGGAATTTCTCTAGTCTTACTAGTAATTTTAGATTTTGGTTTATTTAATAAATAGATTTTGTTTTTTTTTCTAATTGGAGATTTTGGTTCATAAAATAAATCATTTATATTTCTACTTGTTTGTTGTACTAGTGCTAAGAACATAAAATAGATGTAGCTAGCTGCCAAAAAATGAAAAGAGGGAATCACAGAGGCTATTTCTTAAGCAATTCAAAAGCATACATACCACAGAAGAGAAGCGCTTGCACCCTTTTGGAACAATAAATCATCCAAATTCCCATATTCCATGTTTTCATATACCATACATCCTCTGTTTAGGCAAATGCTGAGAAACATCACCATGTGAGGTTGATGTATGTGACTTCAAACCTCAACCTACAAATAGGATTCAAGACGGATATTGTGTGAATGTTTCAAATACATCCTTGTATATATTTCCCTATACAATTATTGAAGAAATAGGTGTAAAGGAAAGGGTCTATTTATTCATGAGGTTGGTTGCAAAGCTTCAAACCTTAAGAGGTAAAGAAATTGGAACATATACAAGAAAAGAGTGAAGGATAAAATTTAAATCCACTTTTACCCGTAAGAGGGCCTCGTGTGGTTTCTTAGGAACCTAAAACTTTAGCTTAAATTATTTAAATATAGAGCTTTCTCTAATATTTTGAACCCTTTATTTAACATCAACAACTTTGTGTAATATGAAATTTTGAATCAAAATATACCTTTGAAGATCACACATTTCAGAACACTCCTCATCACAAAGAACAAGCAAATTACCTGAGCACTGTCACATCCAAGGCCTGTTTAATGGCAAGCTCAAGTCATCCGATTTTTGAATATCCCAAAAACCACCTTAAACCTGAGCATGCAAATGTTGCAGAAATAGAAACAAAGAAGAAGATGTTCAACTTAGAGGGGTGAGGACTGTGGCGACAGCGACAGTTACGATAGAGGTGGTGTGAAGTCCACACACAAAGTCCTCTAAGTAGGTGTATTCTTTTGAACGGGTCATGGCGATTACGTGCTAGGAACGAACGTAGATCTTGCGCATTAAGAAAGTTGAATGACAAGTTCTTTTTAAGAGCAACCGACCATATTGACTCATGATAGGTTGATTATGGATCAATTACAACATCACATTTTTCTCTGTGTCAACTAGAAATTCATGTTTTCCATAGATTTATGCTTTGAAACCTTGTCTTGTAAATGATGCTATTAAGTCTATCATTGACACTTTTTACGACAATTTGTTCTACCTGCCTGGTTTGCCTTTATTTCTCATTGTCGAATTCCATAAAATATCACTGAAGTCTCCTCCGTGCACTAGGGTGAGTGCCAGACCCCTCACTACGCTCTGCTGCACCCTGCATGTTAAAAAAAAGGAATATACACGTTATAAACTATATATAACATGTACCATATATTAAAATATATAATTAACAATCTACAACAATTTCTTGATTAATTAAATACATCATATAATTGATATGTACAATTGATTACCTCAGTATCTGTCCCTACGCGGATGTTGGGAGTATCTACACTACCCGTAGATCCCTGTGAAAATAAATAAATAAAATGTAAGAAGTTGATAAATAAGTTTTTTGAATAAAGTTCATTAATTTCTAACATTTCAATTTAGATTAAATATTAATTATATTAAAACACATGTATTTATACCTCTGCGGAACGCGTCTCCAAATGTATGGGATTGTCATCCATGACCTCAACACCAGCAAATATGTCGCCAACTAAGCCAAGTTGACTCAGACCTGGAACATCGAGATCCATGTTGTGCTCAGTCAAGAGCTGTGTGTATGTGACACAGGTAGATGGTGTGGGCTGTGAAGCTCCACACACTGGAGCAGAAGCCTAAACACAAAAGTACATGTTTAATTTTAATATTAATAAATTGTAAAGTAATGATCAATTAAAATAAATTTTAATTATATTAAAGGTTTAATTTTCACACACCGGAACAGAAATGTGCTGAACATCAGGTGTGATAATCCCAGCACCAGGAAGTCTATCTATAGTAGCGGCATTAGTACCCTGACTAGAAGATACACTCCCACTCTACTCTATAAAATCTAAAACCCCCGATAGTGGAATGCTGTAATGTCGAGCAATCACCTCATACACTCGTAATAAGTCAGTAGCCATGATGCGTCCTAGCCGACGTGCCTGAGTGGGATTTGTAACTAGCTCAAAGTCATCTGGGGAAATTAAAGATGCATGAGCGTATACCTCGCTACGTGCATCACTGGTGCTACTAGCACCTCCACTGCTAGTATCACGTCTCTGAAGGTACTGACCCACATGGTTAGAAGAGATCAATTGGGTCTCGCGAGCAATGCCAACAAGACCCTCGATAGCAGCCTCATGTGCAGTCATAATAACAAGTGCTACGACATCCTAAAAGCCTGATAAGAATGGTTGTGGCCTTGGTAGAAGCTGCCACACGTCAACAATTACAGGAGCTCCCTCCTTTCTATATGCCTGCTTGTGGCTAATACGGCCAAGCCCCTACCCCAAATAACTAGGGATGTCTAAATAGTTCACCTTTAGGTTTAAGTGAACCTCAACATGTAGCATCATTATGAAGTATAATGGTAATTGGTCATTATTTGGAAATTGGCCTTGAGAGGCCACAAATCTAGGATAAATCAAAGGGGCACATAAAGGACATGAACATTTGTTTACATAATATGCCCTTATTTTCCATTTGTCTGCATAAAAAATCCAACAAGACCTCTTAACGACTTCCTTATCGGAAAGTCGTGATGTAATATCATTATAACCTACATCTCCTGAGATACTTGATTTTAGTGAATCCATAAATTTTTTTATTGATTCAGAATCAAATGGATTATATGTTTTCAAACTTGTCTCTATTCTACGAAGATCAACCAGTATTTTTTCACAATGGGCTTTATACTGACCAACTGTAGTTGGATTTTCGAGAATAGATTGCAATTTTGCAATCTCTAAATTGGTCCTCTCAAACAAATTAGGAGTTCCAGAAGAAGCCATGATTGTAAAAAAAAATGAAAGTAAAATTCTAATTAATAGTACTTTTATTTTTTAAAAATTCCTAAGATATTCTCCTATATTAATGAAAACAGAAATATGGAAATTTCAAGCTTCAATGCAACTAATATATAAAATAAATTACAAAATCAAATAAATTACATAAATTACAAATCACAATGATAACAAAATATACCAAGTGATGCTAAAAAATTCAGAAATGAAAAGTTTTGAATACATTTAGATGATCTTAAAGTCAAAGCAATGTTTCTAGAAGAGAATGTAAGTTTACCTGGGCACAAACCATTATCAAAGCCTCACATTGAGTGGGATTCACCTTTCCCTGGAACACAATTTTTGTGCATATGATACAGAATTAGCACAATCAAATAGAACACCAATCCAATTTTAAACAATAAAACACATCGGTAAAAGACATGTCTAATGCATCTATATCTCCACATGTACAAGTTGACCACTTATGCATGCTTAAAAATCACAAAAAAATTGAAATTATTTGTAATCTATTATTGATGTCATCATAGTGTTTGTATACAAAATCAGGGATGAATCAACTTTACATTTCAAGGAAGTTGTTTATTTCTAGTAATTAAGTAAGAAAATTCCTTAATAATAAATGAATGTTCACGTATTTTTCATTGCCTTTTATTTTCTTTTAATTGTTCTGCAAGTAAGGTTATGGTATGTATTTGTGCTATGTCTATTTACAAATTAGTAAGGTTATTCTACTCAATGGAATCATTTTTGCTATGTCTATTTACAAATTAGTTATGTTATACATTTGAAAAAACATGAGTACAAACTAAAACTATGCATGCGATCTCAACTAGATGCTTGTTTATAGAAACTACGGACACTAAACAAAACTGCAATGCATAAGAGGCTAGGGAATCAAGACTTCCATTATATAAAACAACAAGATATTGCACTAATCTATTACTACAAAATCAACCTTCTACGGATGGTTTCTTACAATCTTTCATCTTTCTTCTTACTCTAAGAGTATTACATTTTTCTCTCTCTTATACAAAATGACACAAGATATGACATTGCACAAGCTTTATCATTTGACTGGCCTTGATCCTCAATGACCTTCCAAGGGTAACATTCCTATCCAAATCGTTCAAAATCTGAAAGACTGTATCTTTTGTTGTATGGTTATGGTGTAGGCCCCAATAGAAACCCTGTTAAGTTATAAATAAAATGTTCCCCTGTGCCCACAAACAATATCCTAGGTCCCAACCATCTTGAATCTCTCTTTTTATCTATGAAAAATGATCACTCCTGATCTTTTCTTGCACTAATTCTAATGTCCTAATTGAACTGACTCTTTAACTTTCAAACCGGACTAACTTCTGGTACATAAATAATTTTCTATTCTCTAGGTGTAGGTTCCTGACTAAGATTGGATTTTCTCCCGAACTTAATCACGAAGTCAAAAATAAAGGATAAAAAAATTGAATAACATATAAAGTAAATAGAAAGAAATCCCATTGGGCCAAATTAGCGTTCGGCTTAGCCATGAGTCGTGATCTAAAAGCAATATTTACCTTGTGCCTTGTAAGGCTGAACATGAAATTATTGTTAGAAAACTAGTCTAAAATTAGTAAAGAAGCACTTAACCGCATGAGTTGGGGATTCACTGCTTTGGGTTTACCCCTTCTCACATTTGTTTTTGATACTTTTGTTCTTTTTATTTAGGTAGTCTTTGATCCTATGGTCCTTTCAGCCTAGAACTTTCTATTGTAACTGAATGTATTCTCAAGTCCATTGACTTACTTTTGGTCATTTGTGGGCATAAATATAAATTCATTTCATTTCATATTTAAAACCTCCTACTAATTTGCAACACTGATTTCACAACAACTTAAACCCAAATGTAAGTGTGTCCATAATCAAACAAACCAGGGACATATACAAAAAATATGGATTAACAATTCTGTTTCTACAACTATTAACAGATTCCCAAAAAGTATTGGCTTGCACACACAAATCCAACATGAAAAAACATCGAGATTAAGATTTGAAAAATCTGGAACAACTAAGATCGAGTACTTACAGTTTGCACTTCCAGAAACACAAGGAGGACATCGCGTGCAACAAAAATCCTAAACTTAAGCTTATGCCAAGAGTAATCTTCTGGTATTTCAGTCAGCAGATGAAACTGTGTTTTACAGGTTGTATAGTGTGAGAATGCAAAACCTTCCTAGACACCACAACAGTTATGTGATAAATCCCAGTTATAAATAGTCTTTCATTCATTAAAATTTAAAACCTTCAATATATGATAAAAATACAAGAGAAATTCAAGATGATGAAATAACACACCTTAACTGAGTGCCAGTGATCAAGGTAGTAACGATGAAAAAATTGTTGAGTTCCTTTGCACATGCAAAGAGAGATCAATTCGTCGCCTATACCCATAAAACACCAAAGATCAAAAACAAGAAAATCTTGTTATGACGAATCATTGATCACAAAAAGTGCCATAATCAACCATCCAATTACAACTTCCATGAAGAAATCTTAAGGAACTTAGATACTTCTGAATAAAATGCTCAAATTGAAAACCACTTTATTACAAAGATAGACATTTTTTACTTCTGTTAGAAGAAATGTAACCTCCGGCCAATGTTACCATTTCTCAGGCTGAGAAATATGTTGCCCAATGAAATGGTTGTTTCTCAGCCATCCATTAAGTTTCTTTAACTGAGAAATATTTTTCTTGATGAATGAAAAATGCTACCTATTCTAGCAATATTTTTCTACCATTTTGGGTCATTCCCATGCTATTCTAGACCCAAAGAAGCAAATGTTCCATGTGCTGAACTTCAACAGAAGAAAGGTAAGTCCCTCTTATCAGACATTAAGTTGTTTTTTAAATTTTATTACTTGATTGTTTTCCCCTTTTCATCATTAGACATTGTAGACAATATTCAGTGTTTCCTTCATACTTATTTATGTAACTATTGATGTGGCATTATCTTATTTAACTCATATGACTGAAATTTACTTTTCCTTTTTTTCTTATTAATGTTTGTGTTTCTGTGCTTAAAATTTTGAACTCTATATGTTCTATTATTTATGTTTATCATCCAATTATAACCTATCAGTATGCAACAATGATAAACATAACATGTATGAGCATGTTTTTGCTGAAAGATGATAGCCGTGCCTAGCCTTTTATGAAATTTGAACCATTAGCAATACGTGTTAATGATAAATCCCTAAAAAAATGTAATTTCATGTAAACATGAGTGTGTGTACATTTTGTACACCAAACCTCCTCGACCCTGTTCCCATCATATTTTCCCATCCTTACTTCTGTCAACATTGTTTTTGATAGTGCCTTACAATATCACTACAATACATTATCTAAAACCTCTAGATGCTACTGGGTACAAGAATATAATCTGAAAGTTCATTGATATCATTAAATGAATGTGCTTCTCAAGTGTAGGCATACATGCAACCAATGAGTTCTAGGAGGAAACTACTGCCAATGAGTTCTTATTTATTTATATTTATATTATCCTATCTAGAATCTCTGAAGCAACCCTAAAGGCACATTAAAATAGATATTGTAGAAGAAATATGCAAAGCTTCCTAGTAAGTGGCAGTAGTATTAAGGTTTGTGAAAATGGAATATCTCCATGATATGCATTATTCTAGTAGTGCACTCTGTAATCTCGACTCTAATCAACAATTATGCCACTATTGGGATCTTAGTATGGCATAGGAAGCTATGAGCTACACAATATACTCATTTTTCTAGAAACTAAGAAGATCCTTTATGTTACAATTTGCAGCACATAAAAGAAGCCCTTCAAAAAAATACATTGAACAATGGGGGGCAACCTTGAGAGGACCTTGGAAAAAATGTACAGGTACCAACCATATGAATTCTTCCTTAGTCGTGGATCAAAGCTAATAGAAATAAAGATAGATAAAATTAGCTTGAAACTACTGTATAATAATCCATTGTAAAAAACAAGTTTCTCTGAACCTGGTAAAAGAATACTTTTTATTGTTTGATTGGACGTACGTAATGGAAGGGTATAAATATTGCCTATTTCCCTTAGAGTTTCTCAAAGAGACCATTTACAAGTAACAAGGATGTAGCATGCAAAACAGCCAACCAAGTATTTTCGGATTTGACCTTCACATTCAATTCATTTCTATGAGAAAAAATTGGGGTTTTACCAAAAAAAACGAGCCAGGGTTTTGCAAAAAATGGTATTTTAATGTCTACAATTTTGCTAAAAAATGGGTAGGATTTTGCTAACATACCTATGCTCGTCGTTGCTAGGATTCATCGCTGGTGGGCTCACTGGTGTGGTGGGCTCTCGACTGGTGTGGTGGGCTCTCAGCTAGTGTGGTGGGGCTCTGGTCGGTCGCACAAACTTCGCGCAAAGGAGGCGGGGAAGAGGAAAATGATTTCCTCTGCAACACCTCCACTATATAAACTGGGTGGTTTTCAGTGAACACCATTCACACGAATCATGTTCACAGTAAACCACGCGGTTCACACGCAAACCTAATCAATTACGACATGTGGAAAATAACAGCTTGCGTGTCTCTTCGCGCGAAACGGGTTCACGCGAAGGAAGTTTTCACGCGAACCCGCCTTGGATAACGTGCATTTACCATTTTTGCTTGCATTTTCAGGACAAGAAGTGGGACACAACACCATGCATTGACCCAACTAAGAAATAATGAAATTGTACAAAACTAGGATTGAGTATACTTTTCAACACTAATGATATTATTTCACCATCTTAATTATTTGAAGAAATATTGATAAATGAATAATTTTTAACATTAACGTAATTGATAAAATGTCTTGAATGGATTTGAATAGCTTTCTACGAATATTATAAAAATAATAATTAAGTGAGGAACATGATATATTTTCTATCTGATATATTTGGGTAAAAATAAAGAAGGGGCAAATAAAATTGCAATGGAAAAATATGTTAAGTATGGTAAATGGTAAAAATAGATGATATTTTCATTTTAATAATATAGTAGGAGGGGGTATTATCAATTGAATAATTGGAGGTAAATGCTAACATTAAGGTTATTCTTTAATACCATTCGAGTGAACCTGTTATACCACATTTTACTAAGTGAACCCCTGTGTTTTTTTTGCACCCTTTAAGAGAAAATTGCACTTTCCTAAAAAAAGCATGTGAGAACGAGATGTTAAAGTGGAAATTGTTTTGTATTTGGTGACTTCCACTTTACCCTGTCAAATAATTTTAAGATCACGATAAGTTTTCAATTTTTCCATTCAAAAATATAAAACATGTTATTTAGTATTATTAACTATATATTTGTGTCTATGAGATGTTAGTTTTGGCCATGTACATGAAATCAATGGTTAGTTAGAGGGCTTCTACCTTTAGTGGTCATGTCCAAGATGGACCTGTGTAAATTGCACCCACATGACAAAAACAATTAAGTGGAACACAAATCACTGATATTAATTGGACAAGAAATGAGTGGACCCACTTTAGTGCATTATTGTTGATGTTGACATAAAGACCAAAGACCTTTGAAGAAATAAATAAATAAAAAATCTTCCTTTCGGTATTTCTTTTCAATTAAGAAAATGATGATTTATGATGTCTTAAACTTGCTTAAGAAAAGATTTGTGCCAAGTGAACTTGTTCAACTCAATTGTAAAAAAAATGATGCACACAAATAGAAAACATGATTTATTGAAAGTGCCAACTCCACAACTCAAATGATAACAATAATCACTTGTTATTAGACACTATCAAAACATTCTTTTTTTCTTATCAAAGTCAAATGTTTTCATGTATACTAGAAAGGCCATTTCACTTGTTCAAGCATCATCTATGTCTAGCCCTCAGTAATTCCATGATAACCCACCCTTGGTGATTCCAACATGTATTACAGTTTGATGTAAAACCATGTTGAAAAAAAGGGACACATCCAAAAATGCAACTAATTAAAGCCATTTTTATATTCTCCTCTTTACCAAAAGCCCACGTATCTATATACCCATTCTTCCTTTCCTAAATTTAAAATAATATTATTGAGGATGTTTCCTTCGTGAGTTACACTAAGGTCTTTGTTAGATGCTAGTTGGCACTTTTTCCCGTTGTTCCCTCCTTAAGTCAATTAAAAATGTCTCAAATAATATTGTTTAAGAGTCTTCGGTTGGGCCCAAATGAGACATAACTTACTGGGTGTGATATAGTTTTGTGAAATTCCATTACTTTAACGCCACACCCTCCTGTTCCAAATTGGATAATGTCACACTTTTCCCAGGTCAAATCATAAATGAAGAAAACAAGGAAAAAGAGAGAGAGATGAAGATTCAGTTATGGTCCTTGGATAAGGTGGTGGAGTTGCATAAACAAACATTAGGCCCAACAAAAATTCAATGAATACGAAAAATCCTACTACGTGTAAGCCTATGAAGAAGCTACGAGTAATTTCCGCGTATAGAAAACCCTAGAAAAATATTAATTGGATTCTCAATTTCCCCTGACGTTTTTTGGTAGATGTGTTTCTTTGATGATACAGTCAATAGGGGCACAACCTTACCTTCAACCTATAGCCTTTCCATAGGGGTTGAGAACCATTTGGTTTAGGCTGGTAAAATCACTCCTAGGCCATCCATGCCTATGTATGCTGAGTTAAGAAGCCCAGATACTAGCAAAATGCCTACATTAGCTCCCATTCCCACCCCCAGGAGTCAAAGCTCAGCTGAAGCCTCCACCTCATCATCTAACACCTCTAAGGAACTCTAGGAAGTCATGAACAATTTCAGAACCTAGGGAATGAGCTATTAACCATGAAAAGACAACAAGCTCAAATTTCTAGGCCTTATCAATCTCAGGCTCAGTACCAGGCTAGACCCCATTATTAGTAAAATAGACCAACATCTCAGACTGTAAATCAGAACTAGAACCAATGACATCCTCAAGTTACTAGACCTTTCAAGACATATGATCCAAACACAGCTTCAACATTAAGGGCATTGGTTCCAGGACAAAAAAATATGGCACAAGAATATGATTGGTTTTTTCCATGAAATCAGCCACATAATCAATCAATGTGCTTTAATGGTGCATTAAATCAGGCCTTGATGGTGCAAACCAGTATGGTGTCACAAGAACCTAGCCAAGAAAGGGATCAACAACAAGGAGCTCAGTAAGAGGGACCTCCAAGTGAAACTATGCTTGTCAGTTGGCAAGCTGAGGACTTCTGTGGGATGAATCAGTTCCCTTCTCAAAGTGTAACTACCAATACATGGTCTAAGAGGAGAAATAATGGAGAAGGATTTTCACCAAGCTCAAGTGACCCTCAACCCCTCGTTGCTCAACAGGGTATTGGCACTCAAAATATAACTCCCAATGTGCAAGAACAATCTAAGCCACCTTCCAAATCCATGCAAACACTGGTTGTAACAACCCATGTGTAAGAAAAAAATGTGCCTGGGAAGGGGCAACAAAACGATAGTTCATTCAACATCATCGAGAAAATGAAGAAAACTAGTGTAAGCATTTCACTATGGGAGTCACTGGCCATTCCAGGGTAGAGGGATCTATTGTAGACTACCATGCAGAATTGTTCAAGCTCAAATCAACCCCCAAATCAACAAGAGAGAGTGCTTCCCAACAGAGTTCAACTTGGGAGGAACCATGGAGAACAACAAGGTAAGAACCTGAGACCTCCTCCATTCTATGTCTCATTGATTATTAGAGACAAATTGGTGCACAATTGTATGATTGATTCTGGGGCTAGTAGTTCTGTGATGCCGAAACAAATAACTGATCAGCTAGGTATCCAATATGAAGTCATCTCTAGAGGGGTAGTGAAATTAGATGGGACATTAGTGACGACTAGTGGAATCATCAAGGATTTGAGCCTCACTCTGCATGCCTGTCCCAATGTGACTATTTTGCAGAACGTATCCATCATAGATTTTCCACCACATTATTCTTTGTGTTTTTCTAGGGATTTCACTACAAAAATTGGAGGCTATTTGTCTGTTTATTGGTCACATATGCTCTTTAGAACAAGGTATGGGGCAAAGGCCACAATAAGATCTGAACCCATTGTTGATTATCATATTGAATCTTATGTGACTATCCCAATCAATGCCAACTACTTAGCTTTGATCAAGAAGACCTCCTAAGCACTTATGAAGCAGACACCAAGGTGATATGTATCCTAGACTTGACTCTCGATGAGTGGGCCAACAAAAGTCATGCTTTGGACCCCTATAAGGAGATGAAGGAATCTAAGCTAGGTGTATACTACCTACATGAAGAAAATCATCCTCTTCCTGACCTAATTAAGATAGAATATAAGGATGACAATGAGGTATGGCAATTTTTATTTGATGGCTCAAGGAGTGGACAAGGGGATGGAGGAGGAGCCATGATTGTGTCCCCTAAAGCTATGAAATATTATTCAGCCTTTAGATTTCAGTTTTCCTGCTCAAACAACACTACTAAATATGAAGCCTTGGTCCATGGTCTTCATTGGGCAAGGAAGCTTGGAATCAAAAATTTATAAGTGTTTGGTGATAGTGAACTAGTTACCAATCAAGTCAGAGGACTAAATACTGTCAAGAATGACATGCTCAAGAAATCCAAGAGTAGGTTATGGGATCTCATGGAGTATTTCGATGCCTTCAACATTGTGTCCATACCCAGGAAGGGGAACAAAGCTATTGATAGGCTTGCAGCTAGTTGGATCAACATGTTTGATGTGGTAGACAACATCAAAAGAAACAAAGAACAACCACATATCCATATAGTTGTGGGGCCAGTAGTGCCAGATAATAACACATGCTGGTAGGTGTGTTGAGTATGATCAACAGATCATCAATGCTTTACAAGAAGAAGCTAAATTCTTAGCTAGAAATCAAATCAGATTAGAGCAACAATACATGAATCAGATAGTGCAATCTGCATACAAACAATCTTCCGAAAGTCTTAGTGACACTGGATTCTATCTTCAATCACTAATGATCAGTTTAGAAAAGAGAAGGCTAACATACAGATCAAAGGAGAAGATTCAGAGCCAATCCCAATTGGGAGAAGGACAAAACACTTCAAATTGGCAAAGTGCCCACCGAGCAAGAAAGGTATGAATTCATACAACTTTGCCAATAATTTCTAGATTTATTTTCTTAGAGCTATGAATACCTAAGAGGGTTCAACCCAAAGCTAGCACAACACACAATCAAACTAGATCTAGCTGCTCAGCCTATCAAGAAAAGGAAGAGACCAGTCAACCCATACATTCAGCCTCTGATGAAGAAGGAGATAAACAAGACTGATAGAAGCAAGTATCATATTTCCAACCAAACACTCAAGCTCGGTTGTAAATCTAGTCCCTGTCAAGAAGAAAA
The DNA here is from genome assembly GCA_019776745.2 of Taxus chinensis. Lineage (NCBI taxonomy): Eukaryota > Viridiplantae > Streptophyta > Pinopsida > Cupressales > Taxaceae > Taxus > Taxus chinensis. The sequence continues at coordinate 168,424,652 of CM034154.1, read as the reverse complement.
ATGGAGATATTAGGTTGTGTGTAAGATTTTTGAGACTTGAACAGAGCCTCCCTCAAATAACAGTACCCACTCCCCTCGATGGAGTAGATATTGTCAAGTGGTGTATAGATCATAGATAGGTTATCTCTCTTAGATGCCTACTCAGGATATCAACAAGATCATGGTGAAAGAATAAGACCAGTTGAAAACAACTTTCACCACCAAATGGGTCACCTATGCCTAATAGAAAAAAAATGCCATTTGGATTGTCCAATGTCAGAGCCACTTTCCAAAGGGAAATGGATATGGCGTTTAAAGGTGCTGATAAAAAAAATAGTACTGATCTATCTGTGATGACATTACGGTGTTTTTCAAAAATGCTAGCAGACCACCTTCTCCACCTAAGGAAGATGTTTTGAAGGTGTAGGAATTTTGGGCTATCATTGAGCCCTAAAAAATGCATATGCTTGGACCATGAGGGCATAGCTTCGGGGCCTTATTATATCAAAGGAAGGATTGATAATTGAACCCAAGAGAGAGTTGATTAGCAATAAGAGCATTGCCATTTCCAAGCCACAAGAAGGCATCTTTAAAGCTTCCTGGGAAAAATCAATTTTGTCCATAGGTTTTGTAGAAAAATTCATTGCTACTCTTGTTAAGCGAATAACGTTGATGTTGAAAAAGGAGCTTAGCATTTAAGTGGATGGCTGAAGGAAAGGAAAGATTTGAGGCCATTAGAGAAGCTATATCAAAATCCCCAAATCTCATAAATCCATATTTCTCTAAATACTTCACATTGTATGCCTTTGATGGTAGTGACACAATTTATGCAATCTTCGTTCAACAAAACAAAGAAAGTACAGAACAACCAATTAACTTTCTTCAGTCAAGGTCTTGAAGACTATGAAGTGAGATACTCCTTCATTGAAAATCATGCCCTGGCAAGTAATTAGAGGATTAAATAAGTTTAATCATTTGGTTTCAAATAACAAATTCCAATTGTTGGTCTCCCATGCGGGAGTTAAATAATTCCTTCTCAGCAAGGATGTGAATGAAAAACATGCAAGATGGATCACTCGTGTCATAGAATAGTGACAATGAGATCAAGGTCACTAAGCTGGTCCTCGTGGGGAAGGGATTGTGTGAACAACTAGCCTCAGGTCCACTAGACGAAGCAAGAAGTGTAAAAGGAGGTTGTCTTTGTTCTACAGGATAATTAAGAACAAGGGAGATGATGATGTACTTGCTCCTTTTTGGACCCAAGACATGGCGCACTTCCTTCAAACAGGAATATGTCCTCATGGGATGAGTAAAGACAAAAATAAGTCATTTCAAGACTACATGTCCATCCCATATGTTCTTATTTATGGTGTCTTGTTTAAAAGAGATATCAATGGAATTCTGTCTGAGATACATCGAGACAAATCAGGTTAAGAGAGTGTTACAAGAATTCCATGTTGAGGCAATTGGAGGCCATTTTTCTCCAAGAGTGACAACACTCAAAATCATGAAGGTGGGTTATTATTAGCCCAGATTTTTTAGTGACTGCTATGCATGGATCAAAAGGTGTAAGAGATTGTGCATTCTTCAAAGGCAAAGAAAGACTAGCATCACTCCCATTGCACCGAATCTCAGTTGAACAACCTTTCATGCAATGGGGATTGTACTTCATTCGAGTCATCAATCCAAATTCAAGATAAGGTCCACAAATGGATTTTGACAGCAACAGACTATTTCAGCAAGTGGAACGAGGCAGTGACACTCAAAGAAGCTAATGAGTCTAGTATACTAGATTTCTATGAAGGGATAGTGACCAGATTTGGAGTGCTAACCACCATTATATCATATAATGCATTGGAATTCATAGGTTCCAAGATCATAAGATGGGATGTTAAGAATGAGACTCACTTGAGTACTTCATCAAAATATTACCCTCAAGGTAATGGTCAGGCTAAGTCCACAAACAAGAACCTGCTAAAGATCATCAGAATAACTCTTGACATGAAAACCAGAGAAACCTGGCACATGAAGCTCAAATTGGCCTTATGGGATGATAGAATAACTACCCAAGAGATCTATAGGCAAGCTATCCATTCAAAATTGTCTATGGGAAAGAGGTAGTATTGCCTATATCACTCGAGTTTTCCAACATTGGAGCTTGTGAAGCAGCTAGAGATGTTTGAATTTGAACCAGTGGAGGCCAAGTATGTGGAGTTGACAGAATTGGAGGAAGTTAGAGATCATGCACTCCAAGAAATAGAGAAGAATTAGGCCTCAATAAAGAGATGCTTTGAAAAGAAGGAAAAAGCAAGGACCTTCTAGGAAGGATACATAGTTTTGAAATGGGATGTAGATCGAGAAAAACTAGGAAGGCATTCCAAATTTTATGCCATTTGGAGTGGCCTCTATATTGGTCACAAGATGTGAAAGTAGCAATGCTTTCCAATTGTATATGTTCGATGGAGAGGAATTACATATTGCTAATAAATGTAATCTATCTTAAACACTTCTACTGAAAGGGAAGTTGTAACCCTGTATATACTAGATTAGTTTCTCTTTCCTCTAAGTGCTTGTGCACATCGCATTGTTGTAGTTTAGGTTGCTTTTCTCCTAAGTGATTTGCACGCTTCTGCATGTTCTATTTGGAACATGTATGCTTTCTAAATTTTGTACATAATTTTGGTGCTATGTTTTGTTGCTCTTGTGCAATCCATTTAGAGAGACAGATGAAGCCCCAAGTAAAAACAATTTTCTACTATCAGAAACCTTCATTTCGAGATTTCTTATGGAAATTGACAGTGTAAACAGCCAGACTCATGAATAAAAGGTAAAATCAGTATCAAACCATCGTTATCTTTACTCCATGCCCAACGGATACGACAAGGAAATTCATATTTTTATCTAGTAGCCAGATATCCCTGTGAGTCACCAAATTTTTTTCCATATTTCTCCCCCTGGCCAAATATTGGATCAGCCAGGACCTCGCATAGAAAGAACCTAAGAAAAGTCGTGCAGATATTGTAAATTGAGTTGTATGGAGGGACTCAATGATGGATTGGCAAGGGCTGAGAGACACTAAATGGACCCTATGTAAAGAGAAATGACTATGTGGAGTCATTTTCTGTGTCTTAAATCCATTTTTTAAGTTACAGGCAGACTCAAAAATGGAATAGCAGGGTCAGAGAAGAAGGGGTGGTGCCGCAAAGGAACTAGGAGCAAAGAAAGGGGAAAAATGGTGAAGATTTGAAGTCTTTAGACTCTGAAAATGGTTTAGAAAAGAGTCCTAGAAAATGACTAAGTACGGAGGAGGTAGTGGAGAGAACCACATGTCTATTCGACACTTCTCCAAAGTTAAATCTAGAAAAGAAAGTCAAGTGAGCTCCGGGCTGCCATGCGTCCAGAGCCTCAAAAGGTTGTGGGGCCGTTGAAAATTATGCAACAAAGAAAGAGGATGTCAGGTGTCAGCTCGATGTAAATCTGAAATGGGAGCCAAGGGCGGAGACTCAAACTCGCTCCATCCCTCCACATAGGAAATGGTGATATATGGTCAAAATGTGAACAGGGCGGGCCTCAAAATTTTCTAAGTATAAAAGTCTAAGTGGGCAATGCCAAGTGTCAGTGTGATGCATCTCCAAAAGTTAGTCCAAAGGTGGAGATCCAAACGAGCACGAACTTGCCACATATAGCTCAAAAGTCCAAAAGGGCAAAAGGGACTATCGAAAAGTCCACAGAACTGTGGAGGATGATAAGTGTCGAACTCGAAGCTCCTCTAAAGGAAAAATTTGAAGGTGGGATTTCAAGCAAGTGCGGTGCCTCCACATGTGTCCAGTCTTAAAAGATGAACAAAGTTAGTTGAATAATCAATGCATGGGGTAGACCAGAGGGAGGCTACTAGGTGTCTAAATGGCGCTAATTGAAAGATTGAATAGATAATAAGGTTCCCAAACGAGCGCCAAGACTGCCACGTTTGTCCTAGATCAAAAGATATTCCCCCAACCAAGCAAAATACTTAGCCAAAAGTTACAAAAAATGGGCTGTAACTCCGCCGAAGGGAAAAAGTCAAAGTTTGGGCCCGAGGCAAAGCTAAAGCGAGCCATCGGGGGAAATGTTTTTTTTTGCACCCTTTGCAATCACAAATGGATAAAAGTTACAAAATGGTCCGCAGCTCCACCTAAGGGAAAAAGTCAGTGTTTCGGGCCCAAGTCAAAGCCAAAGCCACGAGTTGGAGGAAAAGGTAAAAAATTTCCTTTCGACAAAAAGGCTTACAGAGACAGAAATCGAAGTGCATCTCCCCAACCAACTAAAGGGTGCCACGTGTCTCAGGTGGAGCTATCGGGGGCCACGGTGGGTTTTTTTAAGTTTTGTGTTTTTTGCCAAAAGGGGGAAAAAGATAAATTACGGACTTGTAAACCTAATTTTTTCCCTAATCTGGTTACCATGTGCCCCATATTAGAATGGATCCCCAATTTTTCAAATTGTTTTCCTGCCCATTCATACCGAATTTGATAAAAACTTCAAAGGGGTATATCTTTCGACCCATGGCTCGAAATATTGCAAATCTTACATCGATTGGGAAGATCTTCGGCCTCGCCCATGCCCTGGAGATCTAAAACTTTAATTTTGTAGAGGTTAGGTAGAGGAAAATGGAGGAAACGTCTTCAGGGGCAATCAATGCGGGATCCAACTACCTCAAAAACTAGATTAGATTCGATCTGTTTCACCATTTCTTCTCCATTCAAAGTGCTGAACCAGTGGTTAAGGCAATTAAGATGGATTTGGGAGGCAGATTTTATTAAAGGCATTAATGGCAGTCGTTGAGTTTCGACCTGCTTTCCTGATTCTCTCTCTTTCTTCTCTCTAATTGAATCTATAAATGTAGGGGTGGGATTCTTTGTAAAGAGTTGGACATTCCATGTTTCTGCATATGCTCCCCTTTTCCTTCCAGCACAAGGAAATTTGTGGAGTTTAGACCTTTCATTTAAATTGCAGTGTGTTTTCTTTCATCCCGGCTGATTTTGTAATGCATCGTACCAATCTGTAGAGAAATAAAACACGTCTATGATCAATTCTAGATCCTTTCTGGTATCTTTTCCTTACATCTATTATTCCATTATCACTTTGGTTATCTGAGCTTGATTGATGCATGTATTTAATTAGCTTTGTGTCTATCAACAAAACTAGTGTCCATCATTCCTTCATTGCATCACCTTATAGTTAGTTATTTCTTATTTCTTACATTCCTTTCCACCCCTATCTCCTTGGAAAATTTTAGGTTAGGTATAGAGATAGATCCTCTACAAGTTCTCACATATGCACCCAAACAGAGGAATAGGAACCAACCTATAATCTGGAGAGATTTCCCATTTTTTCAAGGTCCCACACCTTGGGGAAAGTTCAATGTTATGCAATAACACCAAGTGATTCTACCTTAGAAAATCAAATCTATAGAACTCATTTGGGGGTGTTGTGATTTCGCACTATTAAAACCATTAAAGCAATACAAATCCGGAAACAATTTCCCAGGTCTCAACAATATGAAATCATCGAGTCAAGGGGTAAATACAATGAGAAATACAAATGAAATATTGAGCCGAGGGGCCTGAAATTAATGGCTCAACGCAGAGCTTGCTGAGTAGCTCGGTGAGTGACTTAATGAGCTAGCTTTCCCCAATCCCGCAACAAGCTGGAAAATCACTAAACCTGTCACATTCCATGTGCCATATCTCAGGCTCCAGGTTTTTTACTTACGAAAAATCATATTAATTGGAGACCCAAGAAGAAAACCTACATAATGGAGACATAAAAATAAGATTTTCGGAGGTTTTCTAAACCCCGTAATCATTGAGAACTTAGTTTTCTAAAATTACATAACTTGAGCACCAAGTCTCCGTTTTGCAAAAAAGACCAGTCATTGGAATCATGAGAAGGATTTCTATAACATCGTGATAAAAAATTCGGAATTATAGATGTTCTATTCCTCCAAAATTTGGGAATAGTAAATAGTGCCCTAGGTAGCTGAAGGAAAATAATGAGGTATGTGAGAAAAGAGGTCATGATGAAGCTACAAAAGATAGGGACTAGACCTAGGTACAATCAGAGCCAACTCATTCTTGCACAAGGCAATACCATTAATGGAGCAGAGATTTTGTAAATCTTCAAGCACTCATTACAGGATAAACAATGAATTTTTATGGGTTTTGGGGAAATTTCAGGATTTAAAATTGCTCTCTCTCTCCTTTAAATGGGTAAGTGCACGAAGTTGGTGGAAAATTCCGTGGACATAAAAACCTGAAATAAAGGTACCACGATTGCGGTTTTAAAACCGTAATCGCGGTCGTAAAACCACAATCGCGGTTCTTGAATTCTAGGTTCGATAATTACTGAACCTTAAACTGCGATCGCGGAACTCTGAGACCAAAATTTAACAGTCCCCGCGACTCGTTATTTTACTCATTTTTCATTTCGAACTGCGACTTTTCCTAAACGTTTTTCACCTCGAGCTTTCAATACTATCTCAAAATTGCTCATCGTACTTCTAGATGGCGATAGATTCAACCATGCCGCCAAGATGAGGAGGTAAGTCCCCGATTGTAATCATTTTTTTGCATTTTAGGTTTTTTTTTTATATTTTCATGGGTTTTTTGAAATGTTTGTTTATGTATACAATTTTCTTGTTTTATCAGTTGGTCGGGCAAGCTCGAAATCGTACAAACCGTCAAAACATTCCTCAAAACCCTCTAAACATTTCTCAAAACCCTCCTCCAAACATAGATCCGCCTCTTTTGGCTCCTTCTGTGCCCCACTGAGCCAGTAGGAATCACAAGTTAATATCATTGGAAGAATCCAAGAAAATAAAATTGTCATTGAGAACCTAATTCAAACTATAAGACAAAATCATACTACAAATCCATCCCGCATAACTTTAGCCAATACATTGCAAACATTGATTGGCGAAGTCGAGTTTTGCAACCAACCAAATGTATAGATGGAACACCTTTAGAAGTGACTGTAGGCGGGTGGTATGCAGATAAACTATCCCATGCGGCCGTCAAAGACAAAAAAAATTGGAAAAGACCTCATTTGTGCATTATTTACTGACCATAGAACCAATGCCCCCCTACAGTTACTTGCAAACGGTTCCCAATCCATTGGTGCCATGATGATAGAATCAAAAACAATTTTTAGGACCGATGGTGGATGGTTTTTGATTATCCACCATGCAACAACAATGAGGTTCCTCTTTATTTTTTGAAGAAATTATATTGTGAGTTCGTGCTTAATGAGGTCCTGAATTATTTTGACTTTTCAGACTTTTTTGGTCGAGGAGGTGGGCTCTGCATAGAGCATACCTGATGCACGTGTAGGTCAACCTAGGATCCCCCATGCCCCAAAACCCCCCACTGCCTTCAGTTATCCCTCCTACAGTGAAGGAGGTTGTGGAGATTGATACATTACATGCATTAAGAGAGCTCACTGACACTCTCACCCAGCATAACACCCAGATTGCATTCAGTGATGTTGGTGGAAGGCGCCAATTCTAGTGCACCACACCACTGTGGATCATGTGGTGCTGTATTGCACTGCAGGCGAGACATCATTTTCTGGTTCATAGGATTTATTTTCTATAGATGAGATGTTGGGGAATGTTTTTAGAACTGGAGCCACTGATATTGGTCTTTCATAGGTAAATTTTAAATAAATTTAAATAATATATATATGTACAACAGTTTAATTCACATGTTTGAGATATTAATATATATATATATATATTTGATTGTACGTCATGTACATATATGTAAAAAACTAATTTTTTATTTTATTTTAAATAGCAAGAGCCGGTGAAGAAAACATCCGGGTGTCGACATGCTAGCTACTACGGCTGGGCATGTTTCGAACCTAAGTTTCAAGTTGTACAAACTTACATTTTTAATAAATCATTTAATTGCACTAGATTATTATTATAATTTGTTTCATGTGTATGTTGTACATGTATTAATATTTTTCTCTTTTATACATAGGGAGCCTGGCGGGTCATTATCTGCTCAGGGAATTGAGGCTACTGGCACGCCTCGCATGAGTTTTACGTAGGTTAGTTACAAATCTCTTTACACTTTGTTTCTAATTTTTGGACCTCTATACATGAGTTTCACTTTCTTATACTCAAGCTATATATTATTTCTAGTAGGAAATGCCAATTAATTTGATATAACTAGCCATGTATGTAATCATATATTGGTTTTACATGTCTCGGAGTACCACCACACAAATAACTCCTACAAAGTCAAGTAACTCCTATGAAACAAAGAACATATAAGCAAGATGAGTCACGATATATCTACATGAAATATTCTAAGAAATAAATAATTACAAGGAAAATCTATACCTACACAAAAACACCTTGAAGTGTAGCTTAGGTTGGTAAAAATGAGGGGTCCTTGAAATAAGACCATATGAGCTACCCAAATTACAATGAAACTCTCCAAAAGTAGAGAACATGAGAAAAACCAATGGGAAAAACTCCTTTAATTTAGAGAAAAGAAGAAAGGATGGATAAAATGCTCCCTCAGAAGATGATGTTGATATAGACCACACCCTTAAAATAGATCATAAGTGAATAATATTTATGTCGATGAATGGTTTGGTCAAGATGTTTGCAATATAATCCAATGTCTAGCAATATATGAGATAAATGACCTATCCATCAATCAACTCCTTGATGAAATTCTGTGAATCTATATGTGTTTGGTCTGGTGATGTTAGATAAAAGTCCTTCAAATTTGAACGATGCTCTAATTATCATAGAAGATGACTATGGGTTACATTGATTAAATACAAAACTTTGTCAAAATCTTATGAAGATAGATAGCCTTCATGCTAACATTTATAGATCCTATGTATTTAGCCTAAATAGAAGATAAAATAATAACATTTTTATTCTTTCTTGACTAACTAAATATTGATTTGTACATGTTTTTTGTATAGCTCTTAAGTAGATTTTAATATTGATTTGTACATGTTTTTTGTATAGTTTGTGACTACTAGAGAGACTCCTCCATATATGCAGACTATGGAGGCTTCTATAGATATTGCCATAGCATCTGCATATCCACTAACTGAGGTACACAATTTTTTAAATTTGTTAAATTTTGGAGGTTCATTATTTCTTATTAAACTTAAATCTACAATATCAAATTTTGTAGGTATATATGTGAAATATTTAATTTGAAAATTAATTATTTGTGTCTACAACTTACCCCTCGTGAGTCTATTGTTGTCCCTACGACGCGTCAACAACAAATTGATAGGGATCATGACATTGCGGTAAGATTTCACTTGCATTTTAACTAAATTGTACAAGTTTCTAAATTTTGAATGTATTTTAAAATTTTGGGTGTTAAAAACTTGTTGTTTATGAATGTGCAGGTTAGGTTGCAGGCATGCTTAGAGACACCTAGGACCACACGGATGAAATCCGTAGTGGCATCTCCCTCCACTACATCCCCAGGTCGTGGGCGTGATACTTCTAGTAGGGCGAAGAGAGGGAAGATGTTTCATGAGTAGATTTATAGTCCACCTGGATGACACATATGTGGTCATGAGTAGATTCACAGTCCATTGTATATATATATAGCCTTTTGCGACCGCATGTGGTCCCATATGTACATTATGACACGTGCTTAGTTCGAGATGTATACATACATTATGAACTTATGTACATATATATTTTCAGAGACGTGTGCGTCTGGAGCACACTTTGTTTGATTCTTATATATATATATATATATATATATATATATATATATATATATATATATATATATATATATCCATGTGTGTTGGTTAAATCATATTTATTTTGGTTATTTTGGTATTATTGCTAACTCTGAGAAAGTGGGTTTTGATCTCTGTTCGGTGGATTTAGTGTATTACTTCTAGTTATATATTTTCTAGTATCTTTCTGATTATTATTTGTGGTATATTTCACCATGGGCATTTTGAATTTTTATTTTTCAAACTAAAACAATATTGTTAGCTCTATTGCCAACTTAAGTATTAGTAACTAAATCTTATTTGAGTTATGGTTCACATCCCTCCATCTTTTAACAACTCCAAAATAATAATTCCATAACCTATGGATTTAATGGAATTCATCAATATCATCCTGTTGTATTTGGAAAAGTGTGCTTGAAACTCTGGTGTATTTGACTGTATCTTGATAATATTACAGGTATACCCAAAATTGGGTCTACATTGTTTGTAACTTTTGTGTGTACATATGAGTTAATCCTTGAAGTAACTGTATTGATTTTCCAATCCTGTTCTTTTGTAACTCATAATAATCCTGAAATATTGTTAAATCTGAATGATATGTGGAGCTGTATCTTTATATTATTTTTATTTGCATCATAAGCTTGTACTGTTAGATGTGCATTACTGAAACATGCCATTATAGTTGCAATCTTCTTCTTCCATATGAAACTAATACCATGAAACTACATTCTTTCAATTGCTAAAAGGATTTGAGATAAGGTTGATACAGTGACAAGAAGAGAGACAAAGAGATAGATGAAAATGATGGGTGAAGTAAAGAGTGACCATGGTTACAAAATGCCACATTGGATGGAGAAGTTAGTATCAGAGAGATAAGATGCTAGACTAAAGCAATTACAAGAAAGGATAAGAGAACAAGAACATATGTGAAAAATAGAAAAGATGATGGAAACAAGGAAGAAACGTAGAGAAAGATAATTTTGAAGGTTATTAGGCCTCATGAATCAGACTTGATATATATGGTGAAGAAGAAGAAGAACTAGTAGGAGATGTGATTCAAAGGTTGATAGAGCTTTAATGAGGTACAAGAAGAGAGAGAGAGAGAGAGAGAGAGAGAGAGAGAGAGAGAGAGAGAGAGAGAGAGAGAGGAAAGAAGAAAGGAGGAAGAGAAGATAATTATGGTTTCACAGGAGGTCAGAGAGTTGAATCAAGAGAGTTGGGAAAAGAAAACCATAGAACAATTTACTACCCATAATATTATAACAAAACCAAGTGTTAAGGAGAAGGCAGAAAATAAGATTCATGAGCCCTGGATGTATATCATCCTACCAAGGACAAGATGACAACAAGAGATAACATAACAACCAAGTCATTGTAATTTAATTTAAATAAATAAGGAAACGCTATATTTTGCAAATGGTGGGTCGTGGCACCGAACCGACTATGCCAGCATGTCTGGGTGGCCAGGTGAATGCTAGAGGAGGTGATGTTTCGATGCATGAAAGAGTCATTGCTTTTGGGCTACTTCGTTCAGGCATAGTCCCTTAAGAGCCCTGAGACCAAAATATTGTTCAACTTTGACGGGTGACTACTCGGACTCCATGGCACCTAGAGAGGCCTCGTCTAATCTAGAACCTCAATGTACAAACCCTCTACAATAGCCTCTCTCTTTTTTTTCCTTCTCATTTCGGTGCTCTCGCTATCCTACTGTTTGGAAACGCGTGAAATAGGGTAGTTGGAGCCAGTGTAAGGTTGTTAAACGCTATATTTTGCAAATGGTGGGTCGTGACACCGAACCGACTATGTCAGCACATCTAGGTGGCTAGGTGAATGCTAGAGAAGGTGGTGTTTCAGTGCGCAAAAGGGTCATTTCTTCCGGGCTACTTCGTTCAGGCGTAGTCCCTTAAGAGCCCTGAGACCAAAATATCGTTCAACTTTGACGGGTGACTACTCAGACTCCGTGGCACCTAGAGAGGCCTCGTCTAATCTAGAACCTTGGCATATAGACCCTCTACAATAGCCTCTCTTAGTTTTTTCCATCTCATTTCTTTGCTCTCGCTGTCCTACTGTTTGCAAACACGCGAAATAGTGCAGTTAGAGCCAGTGTAAGGTTATCAAATGCTATATTTTACAAACGGTGGGTCATGGCACTGAACCGCCTATGCCAGCATGTCTAAGTGGCTAGGTGAATGCTATAGGAGGAAGTTTTTCGGTGTGCGAAAGGGTCGTTGCTTCTGGGCTACTTCGTTCAGCCGTAGTCCCTTAAGAGCCCTGAGACCAAAATATCGTTCAACTTTGACGGGTGACTACTCGGACTCCATGGCACCTAGAGAGGCCTCGTCTGATCTAGAACCTCACCGTATAGACCCTCTACAATAGTCTCTCTGATTTTTTTCCTTCTCATTTCGCTGCTCTCGCTGTCCTCCTGTTTGCAAACGCATGAAATAGTGCAGTTGGAGCCAGTATAAGGTTGTCAAATGCTATATGAACGCTAGAGGAGGTAGTGTTTCAGTGCGCGAAAGGGTCATTGCTTCTGGGCTACTTCGTTCGGGATTAGTCCCTTAAGAGCCCTGAGACCAAAATATCGGTCAACTTCGACGGGTCGTGGCACTACCTCCTGCACTGGCACATCTGGGTGGCCAGGTGAACGCTAGAGGAGGTAGGTGTTTCGGTGCATGAAATGGTCGTTGCTTCTGGACTGCTTCGTTCATTCGGGCGTAGTCCCTTAAGAGCCCTGAGACCAAAATATTGTTCAACTTTGACGAGTGACTACTTCTGTGGCAAGAGAGGCCTCATCTAATCCAGAACCTCAGTGTACCCTCTACAATAGCCTTTCTCATTTTTTTCAAACTCATTTCGGTGCTCTTGCTATCCTTCAAACACTGATCTTGGCCAGTGTAAGGTTGTCAAACGCTATATTTTGCAAACGGTGGGTCGTGGCACCGAACCGACTACGCCGGCATGTCTGGGTGGCTAACACTAGAGAAGGCAGTGTTTTGGTGCACGAAAGAGTCGTTGCTTTTAGGCTACTTCGTTCGGGAATAGTCCCTTAAGAGCCCTGAGACCAAAATATCGTTCAACTTTGACGGGTGACTACTCGGACTCCGTGGCACCTAGAGAGGCCTCATCTGATCTGGAACCTTGGCATACAGACCCTCTACAATATACTCTCTTAGTTTTTTCCTTCTCATTTCAGTGCTCTCGCTGTCCTACTGTCTGCAAACGCGTGAAATAGTGCAGTTGGAGCCAGTGTAAGGTTGTCAAATGCTATATTTTGCAAACGGTGGGTCGTGGCACTCGAGCCACCTATGCAGAACGTCTAGGTGGCCAGGTGAATGCTAGAGGAGGCAGTGTTTTGGTGCGCGAAAGGGTCGTTGCTTCCGGGCTACTTCGTTCGGGCGTAGTCCCTTAAGAGCCCTGAGACCAAAATATCGTTCAACTTTGACGGGTGACTACTCGGACTCCGTGGCACCTAGAGAGGCTTTGTCTATCCAGACACCTCAGTGTATACGAACCCTCTATATTATCCTCTCTTATTTTTTTCCTTCTCATTTCAGTGCTCTCGTTGTCCTACTGTTTGCAAACGCATGAAATAGTGCAGTTGGAGCCAGTGTAAGGTTGTCAAACGCTATATTTTGCAAACGGTGGGTCGTGGCACCAAACTACCTACACCGGCACATCCGGGTGGCCAGTTCGGGCTTAGTCCCTTAAGAGCCCTGAGACCAAAATATCGTTCAACTTTGACGGGTGACTACTCGGACTAGAGAGGCCTCGTCTGATCTAGCACCTCAGCGTACGGACCCTCTACAATAGGCTTTCTAATTTTTTTCCTTCTCATTTCGGTGCTCTTGTTGTCCTACTATTTGCAAACGCATGAAATAGTGCAGTTGGAGCCAGTGTAAGGTTGTCAAACGCTATATTTTGCAAACGGTGGGTCGTGGCACCAAACTGACTGTGCCGGCACTTCCGGGTGGCCAGGTGAATGCTAGAGGAGGTGGTGTTTCAGTGTGCGAAAGGGTCGTTGCTTCCGGGATACTTCGTTCGGGCTTAGTCCCTTAAGAGCCCTGAGACCAAAATATCGTTCAACTTCGACAGGTGACTACTCGGACTCCGTGGCACCTAGAGGAGTCGTTTTGAAAATTTACAACTTTTTCAAAATTTACAACATTTTCAAAATTTACAAGTGACTTTTTCAAAATTTACAATTTTTTCAAACAACGTTCAAGCTTCTCTTAGCTTCAAGAATTTAAAATTATCTACTAACAATGCCAACCATGTGAAGTGGAAGCTTTTCTGGCACCACTAACCTAAACATAAAATTGTTAGTCAAAGAAATTTAAGTTTCAAATCAAAACCATATACTATCTATATACATGACACACAAAATACGCAAATTTAAAATAAAATATATTCAAACTTAAATCTAGATCTTGAAACTAAAAAATTATATATATATATATATATATATATATATATATATATATATATATATAAATTAAAACTTGAAATTAAATATATACCAGACATGAGCATTATAAATTCATTCCAACGAACCATCAGGATCGGATCTACTCTGAATAGTAGACAAGATTGCATCATGATCTGACTCTCGAACCTTCCAAAGAATCTTGTTATTAGGTCTTCCTTGATATCTATACAACTGAATATTTGTCGCTAGAACTAGATGTGAATATAAGAGTATTTTCATGTGTGTCTCAAAGTCTTCAAACACCCAAACAGAGGAGTTTTTTAATGGATACCGTCGAAGCCAAGTTCCAGTAACTACCACTGACCCTGTAGGATACTCAATCTCTTCACCATCTATAATAGGAGAAGTCAACTTCTTTCTTTCCTCGATGCAATGATATAAGAAATAATCTGTTCCTTCTTCATTGTCCTATATCGCAATTACTACAAACACATGTCCTACAAAAAAATAACCAAGGTTGACCAACTCAAATTTAAATTACATATTAAAATTTCAATGCACATAACTCAATACAAAAATTAAATAAATAACCATAAATACCTTGTCGCACCAAAATCGAAATTTCGTCAAAGTCCTTGGATGTTGTAACTTCATCTGCGGAAACAAGTTGTAATGCTTATGGAGGTTGATAACTAGGAAGCGGAGTTAGAGGCCTACAAATCCATCCTTCCACCCATTCTTGTGAATCACACTCAGCAGTGACAAATTCGATACAAGATACACAAAAACATGTCAACTTTCTTGTCCATACGGCCCATGAAGTAGCGTTTGAGCTACAAAATGAGTGCATATCACTGGACCTAGTGAGTGTCATACAATCCTCGTAGTTAGCAATGTGTTTTTCCTCTATCAACCAAAAATATCTGCAAACTGTGGAATTTTCTTGAGAACCTCGGGCCATGTTGTCAGTACACCATTCCACTATGATCTTTGCATCTTTTAATTTAGCACCATCTTTTTACTTCAACTCTTCTCTTACAAGAGCTATTTTCACACATGCCCCTGCACCGTCATGCTCTCCTTTTCCATGTCCAGCCTTAGTGAAACTCCAAATATGTTGCACACCCATCTTGACATGCATTCTGCTCATCCAATAAAACATTCGTGCATTCTTAAACTGAGACTTGCAATTATCTGACCATATATAATGTTGTTTGAAGTGGATGTCCCTATCAGACAAGTTTCCATAAAATAACTGGAAACACCCTTGCACAAATTCAGTAGAATGAGTACGATCGTCATTGATATAAAAGTGGTACTCTCTTAAAAAAAATTGATCATTCTCTGTACTGTGAGGAGAATGTAGAAATGCTATATGCACAAAACGGTAACTTGTACTGAGTTGTAATATTGCGATTGAACCTCCATTTGTGGTTGCAATGTGTAATTCTCTGCAAAATCGACCACTGAAACAATAGTATCAATAGGAAATGTGTCTTTGCATAGCTTGAATTGTTCATCCAACCATCGAGCTCTATGTGTATGCCTCGCATACTCATAAACAATTTCATCCTTAAATTTTCTCATAAATTGAAAAATGGGCATTTGTTCTGTAACTAGCTCACACCGTTTCGACTCTTTTCCATCTTTCAACTGGTATGCAACTGATTTATATTTATCAACTTCAACTAAATTATGTCCTATTGTACCTTCAATTTTCTCATGGATGCAACTTTCCAATTTAGGTAATCCACCGCATGTACTACAACTTCCATCTAAACAATCCTAACTATAAAAAAATTGTCCAACTTCTTTTTCACAAAATATAGTAGGAATGAAATCCCTGGAAGATATTGGTGGAACTTGAACACCACATTTAGATAACATAGTTTCATAATGAAAAATAGAACGAATACGTAAAAATTTAGCATAATGCATCGCAAAATCAACATGTTTCCTACAACAACAAGTGGTGCAAGCATGGTTGATTTTCACATAGAATGGTTTCAACATTTCAAAAAAAATTTGACTAATTTTAATTTCCAGATTCTCTTGTTCAAACTTACAAAAAAATTGAGTTTGAGTCATATCTAAGAAATGCTTTAGATGTGGTTCATGATTAGTAGAACCAACTCTCAATTTTATAACATCTCTTGTATTAGGTGAAACTCTAGTGTTATCATGCCAAAATTTAATAACAACTTCTCTTATAGCATCAGAATTATTTTTGTCCTTACGCGGTGCTCTAGTAGAAAATGCCCAAAAATCAAAATTATTGAGTGATTGAAGGATATTACGTCTTTCAATTGCTTTCATTAGAGTTTTTCGATTAACTTGCAACATTCAACTTGTTTGATTAATCAAACGTTGTTTTTTTATTGATTCACTTACAACACTAGTAGCGAGTACACGATGCACAATATTACTATTCCTAGTGCATCTCTTGACACCAACAGTGTGATATGCATCATGAAGGTTTTTAACAATTGTAGAGGTTTGACCACGTATGTTAGATGTTGTAAATCCTAAGGTGTTTAATGTAGGTCTCATTTTTATCAATTTCATCAAACTAACCAACAACTGACATCTTTGGGAATCATTTAAAATTTCAAAATGATTATCCCAAATTTCAGTGGCTTTTCTTCTGATTTGTCATTCAGAAAGTTTGTCAGACATTGGTTTCAAAATGTTTTCATCAATTTCAATAAAAAAATTAGGTTTCTTATGTAAAATCCTAGGAGGTGTTTTTGTCAAATTTTTCTTGTCTACATTTTCAACATAAATTTCCTTATTCACATTTTCATTGTCTCCTTCAATTTCAACATTTTCTACATCATGAGTATTTAATTCTTCTTCAACATTGACAATAAAAACTTCTTCATCACGAGTATTTAATTCAACTTCAACATTGACTATAGAAACATTACCTAGTTCTTCATTGCTTACAATAGTTGGGATTGAAGATGAACCTCTTCTAGATTCACGAAGTTTCTGCATTCGCTCAGCATTTTCAAATTTTTTGGCCTCTAATTCGTTTGGTGTTTTTTTACTTAATGAATTCCTTTTTTGACTTCATTTTTTGTCTCCCATGATGTTTTGCTTCCGGTGATAAGAAAAACGTGCCTGGAAAAAGACAGAATTTCACAGTAATTTGTACGGTAAGGTCAGAGAGTAAAAATCACATGGTAATTCAGACATTGGGATGTGTGTAAATATGATTTATGAACCGCGAGCGTGCTTTATAAACCGTAAGCGCGCTCGTGGTTTATAAATCACGCTTGCGGTATTGTTAAAAAAACTGCGATCGCAGATCTATCTGCCGAACCTAAGCCTAGGAAAATCTTTGTTTTTCCCCAACCAAAGCTATGGAAGGTCATTATGAAGTGTAAAAGGTCAAAAACCTCAAATCTGCTCTTCCAAAGACTTGAACCATGCTAAAAAACTGAAAACATTTCACAAAAATGGTGCCATCACGTAGGGTAGACTGTTAGCTTTGTAGAAATATTGTTTGTAAAGTGAATAAAATAAGATAAATATCATTTTATAATTTCTTACTAACAATAGGTCTTTAAGACATTTTTTCCCGTGAATGTTCATGTCTACATTTAAGACTGTAACTTTTGTTTCGCTTATCAAAATATGATAAAACTTATACCATCCCAAGCGTGGAAAAATTCTATACACCTTAAAAAAAATAAAAATTGATTTCGATATTTTTTGATATAGTTATGGTGGGCAAATGGAAAGCACTCCATTTTCTAAATATTTTCAGACCACTTTCATGGAAAAAATCATAAAAAAAATATTGCTAAAAAAAATACAAAATAAAATCCATCCCAAGATAGATAACTACATCTAACGTTTCACCAAAGGAAAAAAATAATAATAAGATTTGGTCATCCAAAATGCGCCTGCGGGCAAACGGACTACAATCTTATAAGTTTTTTCAAAAAAAAAAAAATATGTCATATAATTTTAAGTGTTTAATATAGCTAAACTTGTCCGTTTTTTACAGAAATTAGTATTTTAGAAACTAGATTCCGAATGCTATGATTCATATTTATATAATTTTTTCTAATTTAGAGTGTGTGTATAGATAATAATCCCTACAGATTTCATTGTTTTTTGCAATATGACATCCACGGATGACCCTATATTTGTCCATCAACTTCCTGCACTTACCCAAATTTCTTCTATAAATATTGTAAGGGGTTGCACATACAAAGGTTCTTAGTCATTTTCTCCTCCCAAACACCGTACTCTTCTTCTAGGGCTTCAAGCCTTCCTCCAAATAAATGTAATGGCTTCATGCCTCTTCTTGCTAAAGCAAAGTACTGTGTATATTCATGTGGAGCAATAAAATTGTGTTTGTGTTGATCTATTTGACCTCTCATGGTTTATTGTTTTCATTTTACCTCTCATTGTGCTTGCATATTTTTTGGTTGGTTGTGTCTATGTTGGTAATTATGTATTGAGTATGACTTAGTTTGTGGTGTAGGACCAGCCTTCCTAGGTTCATCTCTTCATTGTTTTTCGGGTTAGGAAGTGGCTAGTACTCCTTTTATGGTGTATCACCACTCTTAGTGTAGGTTTATTTCATGCAATCCTTCTCTCCCTGTCCCCTTGGAAACATTAGATTAGGGTTAGTAAGTAGTTTTTCTTGCATTAGGAGTAGTTAGTGGTATGTAGGTTAGGAGCAGGAATCAACTCAAAGAGCTATCCCATTTCGCAGTGTCCCACACTCAGGATAGCTCCATGTATTGTAATCACACCGAATGCCCCATCTCAAACTTAGGCAACTTGGGGGTGTTGTGATTCTGCATCAATAGTTCCTTTAACATTTTTCATTTCCATTACATACTTTTAACTATATACATGCATATTTACATGTGTTTTTGATGTATATACATGCATATTTGACTACTTGATCATCTTCTCCTTGCAGGTCTGACCGTATGAGAAGAAAGAAGTCAACAACAACAACAAAAACATCATCAAAAATAACAAAAACAACAACAAAAATGGCATTGACAACAATAACATTATATGGAAGCACACACCTCATACTAACATGTAGGTACATCACACACATCGGCAACTACACACGCATTTCCGCCCTAGGTTCACTCTCATCACTTTTTTCTCTTTTACAGCTTTAGTATCCACACTCCATCTTTTTGGTCACTCCACGCTTTGTCTAGTACTTCGACATGATTTCTACAATGCTCTACACAGACATCAGGTATGCATCTCTATCTAGTTTATGTTATTGAGCGTTCCGATCACCAAAATCTAGACTTAAAATCACATACTTTGGGTATTATTTAGTCCCAGTCTCATACTACTCTTCATATGGTTGTTGAGTGAAGAAAGTACTAATTAACCCCCTGTCTTTTGATCATTTTACTTTTCTTTTTGTCATCACTTCCGACCTCCCGCACATACATGCCCAGTCTATTTTTGTCTTTTTGAGTCATTCTACCCCTGACTGTGGCACCTGACATAGTACTGGGGTGCCCCAGGTGCTCAACGTGCCCTGATCCTTTTCCCACTTTACCTCCATCTTTTGAGAACTTTCTAGCCATTTGATCTTTCTATATTTTTAGTGGTCGGCCTCTTCAGGGTTAATTAGAAATATATAATAAGAGAACCATATAAATATAAAATTATAAGACCATAATGAGGTACCAAGCACTAGGCACTACTATCATCACCTAAGGTTGCATCCATCAAAGCCTCCATTTGCATCCATCTAGCTCCATTACAAGGGAAAAGGTTGGTTCATCTGCATCAAACTGCATAGGAGGGAATTTTATTCTACTCCATCCACCATTATACTACATTTCTACATCTAGTTATAGCTCACTACTTCACAAAGTGTGACTAACATACGAGCACCTAGGGCATGTATTTCACACACAAACACACACCTAAAAGTACATTTGGGTCTAAAATGTAGTGCAACACTCAATTAGTAAGTCCACCAATGTTGCTGCTGAGGATAGTCTGATCCCTTCATATGAATCTTTTTTTTTGGTATTGATGTTTATTTTGGGGTTTTACAGGTCTCTCCTTCATCATTGATTACTAGTGACATCCGATGCAGTGCAACAAAATACATGCAACAAGCAACGAAGGTCTTAGATCATCTAGCGACCTTGCAAGTTTGGTTTTTGGACCTCTTGCACAGACCAGGGTGCCTAGATCTCATACCATGGCGCCCCAAGTACCCTCATCCTTCTCCAGGTGCCCCAGTCTTCTCATAAAACTCGTATCTCCCCTTGCCTAAGCCATTGTGTGGTCGTTCATGCATTCTATTCATTTGTTCTACTCTGCGACATATTCCCGAGGCATTGTTGAATCTGCTAAGCTCTTTCTAATCCTATTTACTTATTAGTGTTTCATATTTTTACTTTCTTAGCTACGTGGGTCACTATTTAGTTTAGACATTTGTTTCACTTGTGTACTTCTTAGATTAATTCTTAAAATATCATAATTTAGTTAATCAATTGTATTCAATTATTTTAAGTTTCCAACACAAGCATAGTTTGTTACAATTTAAAGAAGCCATATGTTTATTTTGTTAAAAGTGAAAGATTTTATCACTTCCTATACATTTTTTAATAATAGAGTATCTCCTTTCAAAATAATTCTTACATAAAAGTTCTTCTTGGATTATGAGGAAATAATCACATTTCTTTTGTTCTTTTTATTTATTTCAATTAGCTAAAATAAAATCATGCCAGAGAAAGTTTGTTCTGTAAAGAGGAAATTGCTTATGAGAATCTTCCCTTCCTGACACACTTGAGGTAGGATATTCATTACACAAAGTTACATAGAACAAAAGTAATAACATTTGAGTACTTCCTCATTAGAGTAGTATAGCGAAGAAAACACGAAACAGAGGAATAACCACATACAACTATTCTCTATTTTAGTTTATGTTAATTAGAAGAAGAAATAGTTTTAGTTTAAATCATTTCTTGGTGTCTGTAGAAGTAGATCTTATTTTCTTTTATAAATCAAGAAAGCAAAAATCAATAGATTTTTTATTAGTTTCTTTTAATTTCATTTCTTTTAAAAGCTTGTTAAAATACAAATAGATAGAATAAGTATTTGTATTTATTTAATTTAATTAATAGTAAAATAATTTTATGAATTAAAATATTAAACTCACTTTTATTTTATTTAAATTAGATTTATTTCCATCATTTGTTTAATATCAATAATTTAGAGTAATTTAAGAAATCAAATCGAAACAAAAAACCTAGTCATTAAGAATTCACACTAGCCATGTATAGCATCTGATATTTTTTGACTACTTTTCTATACCCATCTCATCTTCCACATTTTGGTTGTCTTGGCACAACCTCAAGAAGTCAAGTGCACAGGGAATCTTGTGTCATTTTTCCTGCGTATAGTATCTAATTTGGTGTTTAATCTCAGTGTATTAAAAAATGGTATTACATAACAAGAAACATATATAAATACCAGTTTTTAAAGTTTGATATCAAATTGGCTATTTTGTACTGATGGTTGTCTTAAAATAGCTATTCCATTAAGTGGTATGAGAATGATCAAAGGATAAAAATTTCCACTCAAAACATCTCCCATATTTATTACATTTTGTAAGGTGTTCCTAAATTAGTGTTCTAAGGAAGGAGATCACTTTCTTATAGATATGTGTACAATTTTGAAAGAACAAGAAATGTCATTCCATATAAGGAACATGTAAATAAGGTTGTCTAGTTAAATGCATAAATTTAGATAATTTCTAGAAATGTACCATTAGTTATGGTCAAGATACTTTGTTTGTATTAATGTTTTTCGTCATCTTCACCTTACTATTTACTTTATGTTATTTATTAATAACAATTGTCCTCAAAATTGTGATAAATCACATATTTTTATAAAGCCTCCTTTTATCAATTATTTATATTCCAAGAAAATATTTTTATATAATTAAATATAATTTACTAATTTAAATCTATTTAAATTTAAATTGCAACATATAGTGCAACAACCTCTTTCACATGTATGTTGAAGAATTCTTCATAAACTAGAAAAAAGACTAACCAAATCTACTACTTAGTTCGGTTTGGTCGATCCAAAATTTTACGAATACGAGCAACATAAGTGAATCATATCATGTTGATATGATATGTGAATTGGGGTCATCTAGAGATGATAGATAGGAGGTGCCTTTAGGGCCTATTCTCATTTAGACTACATATGTATATGCCTCATTTTCTAAATTTGAATTAATATTATTAAAGTGGGTTTCCTTCGTGAGTCGCATTAAGGTCTTTTTTAGATGCTAGTTACTTGTCACCTACAACATGATAATTACTTCACGTAATTATTATTTACTAATGGATCACTAATTATTCCGAAAGGCGTGTCTACAATGGAGAAATCCCGAGGGGGTCTGACACGGTCAGACTATCGACGGAGGAAAAACACATGTCGACGAAGCACGACTCATGCAGAGCCGTCGATCTGCACTGGAGCCCGTACTTCCTCCCAAGCCATGCAAAAATGAAGGGCACCTGGTATTTTTGACAGACTTTATCAGAGCCGTGTCCTCCCCATATTGTATTTATTATGTTGGTATGGTCAGCATGCTCTGCCAGTTGAAATGATTTCAAAAAACATAAAAATATTTATATACAGCTAACACGAAAATGGAACATGTGTTGGATCAGAGCAGGGGATGAGAATGGAAGAAGCAATGCATAGCATGCTCCAGGCAGCCTCCGCCTTTCCTCCACCACCAGGTAACCTGCCAAATTTCATTCCATCTTTTCCTTCTTGTTTTGGTTTTGAATTTTATTTTTCCAAAAATCAATGGGGTTGATAAATAATCCCTATCCTCTAGAAAAAGAAAAGGAGATCCCCGCGATCCTCCAAGGACGACAACATTCTGGCATCTCAAACACGGCGTAAAATGAAGAAGATTTTTTTTTTTTGTTTTTTCATTCTCAAAAGAAAATGGAGAAAAACACATTTTTCAAAAACCCTGTCAAAATTTGCCTCAAAATCGACTTCCACATCATTTTCCTTGAGCATAGATTATCCCGCGACAGAGGTCCATGTTTCGCACAAGCATGGGGGATGTTGAGTCACTGACAACGGATAATGAGCCTGAATTTGAACCCACCGTTAACATTTAAAAAAAAAATCCAGTGCATTATCAACAAGCAATTTAGAGCCCAATTAACAATGATCGCAATCAATGAAATCACAGGTCGCTTAGACATTTTGTCAAACAATTTGCGTACATGCTGCAATCTAATTTGTAGTCTCCAAGATTTGCACCGCCATAAGCCTTTCACACTTATCATATGATTTTTTTGAAGTCTCTATGGCTCAAATAGCAAGCCAAATTACAGCACACTCAGAATTGATTGCAGTCCAGAGACCACAATTCGTAAACAAAAAATGAAGTTTCTTCAAGATGACCATTGTAGTAGGTGTAGTCATCCCTACTACTGCTGACAAAATTGTTTCCACCAATTTGTTTGATTGATTTCTATGTTCATTTTGTCACATATTTGAAGGATGTTGATAGAGGTTGTTGAGTTTGGCTTCACTTCTAAATATTTTTCATATTTCATAAATATGTCTATCCAGGTATTCATTGCTGTAATACTAGATTGGATCCACAATTAAAGAGTTTTCCACAGAGCTATGAACCATGTTCTGATCAGCTGTACATTACCCCTTTCATTATGAGTGCAAGTTTCCCTCTCCTAGTTAATTGTATAACAAATGAAGCTGAAAAGAAACCAGATCCCGATTGCCCTAGCTAAATCAGTATCATTACTGTATGTGGTGCCCTGTATCGCTCCAAGGTAGCAGGTAAGACGTCCTGCAAGTTGAAGATTTTAAGATTGAGATGACTCCGCTGATACACATAATTGTCAATTGCAGAAGTGTACAGGAAACAAGTTGAATCATTAGACAAAATGTCATAATGATCTATCATTTCACGGAATAGTTGTTGGTTGTGAATTTAATGTTCATCTTGAAAAGCCTTAAGGTCTTTTTCATGATTTGCCTCACCAATTTGTGGTCACTAGACTGCAATCAAAGCCCGGGGGGGTCTGACACGGTCAGAATATCGATGGAGGAACAACACATGTCAACGAAGCACGACTCATGCGGAGCCGTCGATCTGCACCAGAGCCTGTACTTCCTCCCAAGCCACAGCAAAAATGAAGGGCACCTGGTATTTTTGATAGAGTTTGTCAGAGCCGTGTCCTCCCCATATTGTATTTATTATGTTGGTATGGTTGGCATGCTCTGCCAGTTGAAATGATTTCAAAAAAAATATTTCTTTTGCATGGCTTTGATTAAAGTTTCAGGAGCCAGGCTAGAACTGTAGAGTTTTAATATTAGCATATTGTTAATGTGGTTTTGGATGGTATTTCAGGTCCATGTGTTGCCGAGAGAAATGCTTGGCAGATTGAAGTTTGGATTGGCGACATGGCTGCTAAAATGGTTGCCTCTATGGGTGGTGGATTTTCTACTGCTTTCAAACTCTAGCTCAGGAACAAGTGCCGTAAAAAATCTTGTGCTCGACGTTCAAACTCTAGCGTGAATAACAGAAGGGGAGATCAAGGTATAAATAAATAATGGCCGGTCGTAGGTATTGCTTTGATTTTTTGTTTTTTATAGTAGCTATAAAACGTAGTAAAATGGAATTTAATGGGTGCTATAAATTATCAACAGGGGTTCCTCCCAATAGAAAGGTTTACGTCTAGTGGAGAAAAATTTGTGGACAGGAAAGTGAAAGATTTCGATTCTATGATTCTTACAACTGGATACAAAAGCAATGTTCCCTCTTGGCTTAAGGTAAAGAAAAACCCTTGTTGGCGGGATTCGAAATGGTGTTGCTCATTTACTTCTAAATCTGACCTCTCTATTTTTTTTAAATTAGTTCGGAATGTGACTTTTTCTCAGAAGACGGGTTCCCTTTCCCAACGGATGGAAGAAAAGGTTTGTTGAGCGCATCAATGGATGACACAAGGATCACAGAGGACATTGGTAGGTGCTGGAAAGTAGAAGAAAAGAAATTTGAAGGCCCTGCTCTACTCAAGTGAAAGAAAAAAGGCTCTTGCAGGCTTATTTTGCAATTTCAGAAGCGGGTGGACGGATTCCATGTATACCGCGCAACAAGACGAGCAACAAAGTGGGTTGAAACACAGAAAGAATCATCGTATATTTGTACAATGCTTTTGACATGAAAATAGATAAAAGCCACGTCTAAGCCAAATCCAAAGCCTGCTAATTTTGGAAGCCCACTAAAAAGAGGAGTCAATACTATATAAGCGACAACATGTTTTTGTAGAAGCAGAAGAGAGGAGATCTTGTGCCCCCAACACATTGCCAATTTTTGCATAGGCTTTTTGTTGCCTTGGCGCAGAAAAAAAAAATACAAAAAACCAAAACCAAAACCCCCTGTTTGCTTTACTGTGTTTTGGATGGGGTTGAGAGCTCCCAAGTGGGATGCTGATGATGATGATGCCTTTGTATAATAATATATTTACAAAAAAATATTTTTAAAAAGGCCATTCCATTCCATTCAAGTGTGTCGTGCCGTGGTGTTGGACTTGTGTAAGAAGTAGAGCATTGTCAATCACGACCACTTCAAGAAGTGCCATTATATGTGTCCCTGAGATTAATTTAGCGTTTTCAATCACACCCACTTCAAGAACTGGCATTATATGCCCGTGTGATAGTCTAGCATATTATCCGGGAAAGAGTTTTTATTTGTTTAATTTATTGGTTTAAGGAAATAATTCACACTTTTCAATTACACCCACATCAAGATCTCCCATTATATCTATCCTTCCCATAGTCTAGCATGACAACCTGTAGTAATTTGATGATTCATTTTTTTTTAAGAATAATTCAGTCCTTTACTTCACATTCCCTCGCCCCATCAAGAACTGTGATATATTTTTAATGTCATAATTTTTCATCTGAGCTTATTGTAATTGCATAATATATTATTTAGTTATTTTCTATTTTGAATTAATTCAGTATTATCAATCACACCACATCAAGAACTACCATATATTTGTCTCTGTGGTGTTAAGCATAAAAGGTCGCGCTTTGAAATAATTTGGTATTTTCAATCACACCAACATCAAGAACAACCCTTAGATGTGTCCCTCAGATAGTTAAGGATGATGTCATCCAATAATTTGATGATCCCATGTCTTTTTTGTTTTTGAAATAATTCAATATTATCAATGACAACCGCATGAAGAAATACCGTTATATATATTTTTATCTGGAAGTTTAACATAATAGTTTGCTTTAAGTACATTATTTTGTTTATTTTGAAATTATTCAGTATTATCTTCCTCAAGAACTATTATTGTGCTTGCCCTTTGTCAATTTGGAAATGTAGTCTTCTGTCATTTGATAATGAACAATCACTACAGTCATTTCAAATTGGGTACATGCTAGAATTATAAGCCTTCTTCGGGTATATGAATTTCGGTTTTAGCTGGTGTTCTACCCAACAAAGTAGCTTTGCAAAAAAATCTTGGTGACCATGTGAATTTCTTCCCATCTGTTTATATCACTTTTAGTTGCGGTGAATACTGAATTTACCCTGCTGGTTATGAGGGACTGATAACTGAGTACCATTGGAATAAGTTAAATTCATTTGATTCTTGGTTTGTTTAGAGCCTCTCACACGTATTTGTTCAGATTTTTTGTGTCGTAGACTATATAGTATAGGATGAGGCCATTTTATAAACTTGCAAGCCCTTAGTGAACTGTAATTGATCTTTGTTATATTCTACTACTCCAATAGGTGTGAAATGATCATATATAGAAATTGTGGCCTTTATGTATCATTTCCGTGTTAGTATAACCTAATCTCCAACAAATTCCACTCTAAAGATTGGCCCAAGAAGATTAGTATTACCATAAGGTTAATCTCGATCATCTCAGAGTGAATCTTTGGTTCAACTGCACTTTCTTATCACGAGAGAGTTATATGAGAAATTTGGAATTCTTATTTGTTTATAATGTACAATGGTTTTCTATGTTTATACTATACAATGGTTTTCTATATCCCTTTCAGAATTTTGGGAGTCTTGCTTTATTTATGAGAAACCAGTTACTTATAAGATCACCTTCTGAAACAGAAGTAACAACTGAATTTACTCCCTCATTGAATCAATCATGATTAGATTTTGACTCATGCTCAACTAGTTACGTCGAAAGAGATGTTCACTGGGGAAATCCCCCCTCCCTCTAACAAGTGACAAACCATCAACGATCATGATCTGTTGGTCAATAAAGTATGGAGACTCCTCCGTCGTACATGTAGCATACATTTCCGTATAAAAATCTTGTTTGCACGTCATCATTGTTGAAGATATAAAACATGTGTCACATCTATTTTTTTCCCACGTGGAATTACAAGCACAAATAAAACACAAAAATTCCATAAAATGTATAAAATTACAGAAAATTATATGGCATTTACAACTATGTTCACGTAAACACATCTTCCTGATTTTTGCAAATTATTATTTTAATCTCCATTTTGTGTATCGATCAAATTTGTTGACTATAGGTAAAGACAAAGCAGGTGGATGAAACGAATTTTTGTAAACAATGTCAATGATAGAGCTAGCAACACCATTAACAAGACATATTTCAACCCACAAATTTGTGCAAAGCATGACTTTTTGGTTGATGCAGAGAAAAAGTTTGTGTTACAAAAGATCCATGATCAACCTATTATGAATCAATCTGCCTGGTGTTTTAAGAAAATGCTCTGGAAATATGAGAGTAAAGGGGTTTCAACAATTTGGTTACGTAATGTTTCAGAGGTCCCCTCGCTCCATCTACAATTGATTTTCACCTAGTCCATATCTCGTTTAATGTAAGTGGTTTCAACAACCTAGGATACATTAGTTGTATCAATATCGTTGAATAAAAGAATGGTGGGCCTTTCACAGGTGTTTCTGGGCATAATGCGGGTGTTGAAGAGGAAGGAAGATTTCTAGGTAGAGTTGGCCCATGTTAGGAAGGTTTGCAGAGTGAACTCCAAAATGCGGGGGACCTCGATTCTTTCGAATATTTACACGTAGTAGCCCCGCGAAACGGACATCGTCTAATTGAGCCACTTATCATAGAAAATGCTCTGTTGTAGAATATTGTCTGGATCCATCTTGGTGGGCTTCATGAAGTGGCGCAGTGGCACCATCAGGTATGCCGCTAGCAACCCGACCAGGTTTCTATGAATGTCGAACTGCACACAAAAACACAATAGAAAATTTGGGAAAAATCAATTCAAATTTACAACTTTTTATTTGAAATACGACTTGCCATTTTTTTTAGATTAATTGCAGTTAAATTAGCATTATGATTTCAAATTTGTTCAAAAGATCATATTGTAATTGCCAATTTTTTAGTTTAAACTAAAGTTTCAAAAAAACTAGATACTTCATATTTTTAATGTGGGATACTGATAGAGATATTATTTGTGCATGTTTTAATATTTTTAATTACGCCAAAAGACGTATTTGCTGGGGGAACGCCTCCTCCCATCTAACATGGAAAGAGACACACAAGGTTGAGATGATTTGATTGACGACGTACGGTCAGGCGTGAACCTTATACTTGGTGGTAAAATGGAAGGCATGACAAGTGATTTTTTGTGATGGCTTCATTTAGCGCAGTTCCCTTCACGTACTGATAACGTCTGTTTCACCTTGGTTAACGCATATTTCAGTGTGGTCAATGCCTTTATTTATATGTATGGTAGTTAACTCCTTTGGATTTGAAATAAAGTGCTTGTATTCTTATGCAAGGAAAGTGATAGGTTTGAAAGGCCGTTTAGGATGCTTTGTTGTCCATGTTCTGCTTTTGGTTTTAAAGAGTGCCTAGCTGGGGTGGTGGGTTTGGACATGTGGGTGTATTTTTCACATTCAACTTTTATTTTGTTGTTAAATATATGGAGAAACAAACAACAAATATGATACTTTTTAAGCCATATGATTCATATCATATTTTTTCAAACACAATGTTATCAATGTAAGGAATATCTATATCGAATGCCCTAAAAAACAAATCTAAAATGTGTACTAAATCTGCAAACCCGTATTTTTCCTACATTAAACTTGTCCTATTAAGAAAATATTGATAATGACATACAACATGAGGATAAATCTAAAATATCTATATAACACATAATAAAAATTGTAAAACACCGGCAAAACTGACCAATAATAGGTTAATTATGGATCTTTTGCAACACAAAATTTTTCTTTGCGTCAACAAAAAACTCGTGCTTTGGGTAAATTTGTGGGTTGAAACATGTCTTGTTATTGGTCCTCTGAGCAGGTGTATTCATTTTAACAGGTCTTGGCGATTGCACTTTGGGAGTGAACTCAAGCTTCCCCTCCGAGCCCATGCCCAGAAATTTCATGCCTTTCCAAACGACGAAAGGGGCGATGAACTTGCAAAAAATTTAAATTAAGGAAAGAGAATCAAGAGTGAGCACTAAATAAAATTACCTTAGCACTGTCACATCCAAGGCATGTTTAATGGCAAGCTCTAGGCATCTAATTTATGAACATCCCAAAGCTGCCTCAAACCTAAGCACATGCAATTGTGGAAAGAGTAAAGAAGAAGAAGATGTTCGAGGTGGAGTGGTGAAATAGATTGAGAAGCATTCACAAGATGCAGAAGCAGTGTGTCGTTAATGGACCGGTGATGGGAAAAAGTGATGTGATTTTTAAAGGTGAGGGAGTGTAAATTGGATCTCAAACTCTTTATGACATACTTCCCCTCTAGCCCGTCTGTGCTCATGATGTCGTTACCCTAAATAAATTTGAAGATGTATTTTTCATAAATTCCTTTTGGGTAGTTGTCGGACATGGTTTTTAGAATGTACTCATACTTTTGGGATCCTTGGTGACCACAAAAAACAATTTTTCCATCCATGGAGGCTTAAAATGTAGTGTGCGATGCAGAAAAGAGGGCGAGAAAAAGGAGGAGAAGAAGCGTCCAAGTGATGTAAAGAAGAAAAACAAACCAAGAAATAAAGAAATCGTGCATTTTACTAGCAACTACAAGTAATGATAGAAATTGATGACGAGTTGGACAACCACAAGCTTCAATTGTTAAAACCCCTTTACTCTATTATTCCCAGATCATTTGCTCAAAACACCGTGCAGACTAAATCATAATAGATTGATTATGGATCTTTTGAAACACAATATTTTTCTTTGCATTAACCAAAAATTCATGTTTTATGCAAATTTGTGGGTTGAAACATGTTTTGTTAATGGTGATGCTAGCTCTATCGTCAATATTATTTATGAAATTTCGTGTCGTCCACCTTCTTTGTCTTTACTCGTCAAAACTTTTCAACATTACATGGTGCTTTATTGTATGCCTCGATTTCCTTTTCCAATCAGCATTATTTATCTTTCGGCATTAACATCGCACACCTCACGTGCGATTGCTAGTATATTATATTTCCTAACATTCCCCCCTAGATATGTTGTCACACATACAACATTACTATTCAAGACTTTTCAATTGGGCTCAAATCTTGTTGTCACACATACATTACTTTAACACCATAACCTCAAATTAAATTGGATAATGTCACACTTTTCTCAAATCAAATCAGTAGTCAATTGAAGAATACGAGGAAAGAAAGAGAGATGAAGATTCAGTTATGGTCGTTGGATAAGGCGGTGGAGTTGCGTAAACAAACAGTTTGCGGAACACAAATTCAACGAATATGGATAACTCCTACCACGTGTAAGCCTATGAAGAAACTATGAGTAATTCCCGCGTGCAGAAAACCCTAGAAAAATCATAAATGGATTCTCAATTTGTCCTGAATCGTGATGGTTCTTAGCAGAGGTTGACATCAGCTGTTCATTGTTTGTTGCAGAAACCGCGTTAAAAGCGTTGTGGGCCGTGGCGCTTAATTAATTATTCCAGCTCAAGCTGTGGATAATATAAGAAACTTCCTTGAAGCTCAGAGGGGGCCCTGGCGTGGGTCTACAAGGAAATATCTGCGACTGCAAGATTACGTGAGTTATAGTTTAAGTTTGTCTGTTTTTTCGGTTTTCTTGTGTTTGTTCGCTTACAAAAAGCTGCAGTGAGTAGTGAATCTGAGAATAATTCCATGGCTCCGATGTACAGAGGCGTGCGGCGCAGGAGCTGGGGAAAATGAGTGTCTGAGAGAAGGGAGTTGGGGCCAATTCAGTCGCAGGAATAACTGACGAAGAGGTCATCATGGAGGAATTTTATTCGCCTGCAGATGTACTCATGAATCATGAGCATACTTATTTTTATTGCACTGAAGAATTTCTTTGGAGCGGTTGTTGAAGTCTCCTTCATTCTATCTCCATTAAAATTTATAGCATTAATGTGCGGCTGTGTGGTATTTATTTTCAGGTTTGGGATATGTTAGTGGCAAAAATGAGGTTGGAGAATGCTCCAAGATAGCTGAGGCAAGAAAAGCTCACAAATTCCAAGAGCCCAAGCCGCTATTTCTACAAAAACAATCCACCTAGGGTAATGGCAATCTTTGTTTTGTCAAATCTAACTAGCAGTTTGATTCTCTTAAGAATGGGCATGTCTCGAATGAAGAGAAATTAAGGTATTATTGAGCCACCTCCAAGGGCCAAAGGAGGAGATACAACATTCACTCCATGGGAGTGAATGCAAGTTGGATTTAAGAATTGGATATCCTTTCAATTATGGGAAAAACAGCAAAGAATAATGCAGAGCATTTCTAAAGGGAAGTGAACATTGTAAAGGAGGAGGTAAACCACCACCACTTCATCATGCTTGCACAAAGGTCATTCTGAAGAGATGCAAAGTATAAAGAATTCCATCGTTTCTCGCATATGCAAGAAGAGTGGCCATGTATAAAGGTCACCCTGAAGAGATATGGAAACTACAAACCTTCCATTGTTTGTTGCATATTAAGAACAATGGTCATGTAGCAAAAAATTCTTGGCATGCATATCTATGTTTTTTTGGTGTGAAATGGATAACGATCTTGTGGCCATGTGTTGGAGGAGAAGGTCCATACGAAAGAAGCCTATGTCTTTCAAAAGGAAATATTCAAGTTGTGAAGACCACTCTCCAAATAAAAATGTGGAAAATGGCATGTTATCCAAGAGAATGGGCAAGAACTTTGGGCATTGGAATGTAAAATGTTGGAAACTCCATACACAACTTCACCCAAAGTATTGCAAAAGGGAACTCTATGAAGGAAGAGGCATCTACAAGCAAGATGGAAGTTCTTTGAGCACCCCCAAAGCAAGAGGCATCTACAAGCAAGATGGAAGTTCTTTGAGCACCCCCAAAGCAAGAGGTAGAAAATATAAAAGTTGTTCAAGCACCTCCAAAGCTAGAGGTAACAAATAAATTCATTCTTCAAGAACCAATGATACAAGAGACGGTACATGAAGAAGCCGACCTATATAAGGAAGAATCCATCAAGAGGCAGTACACTATAGAGGAGAAACCATCACCATTATTTGGTTTCCATTGTTGTAAGGGGCATGTTGGGGACTAATCTCATTGTGTACGAGAAAATGTGGAGTTATTTCACTCATTTAGAGTGGATATAAAGAAGATACCCCATTTGAAAAACATATGAGTAGTCTATTGCAAAGAGGTTGCATCATTTTAACATTATCATGTTCATGAAAAATTGTAAATTGGCATGTTTAGCATGATTTTAGCTTGCAGGTATACACTGATTTTTGTAATCAAATTATCCTAGCATATCTATGTTTGTTTTGGTATGCATGTAAATTTTTTTAACACTTATAAAAATATTGTAACATGTTTAAACACATAGAAGATGGTTACAATAGGCTCTCCAAGTCAGTTTAAGTATGATAGAGACTGGTAAAGATTTATTGGGAATCTTGTTATGTGCTTGTAAGCTAAAGTGTTCTTCAACAAAGGGAGGTGAAGTGGGAAGACATCAAAAGGTGAGAGATGCTTCCATGGTGAGTAACACTCTACAACAAGAATGTTGGATTTGATGGGTGTGCGAGTTAACATCCTTCTTTGTTCATCGAATTATGTTTCTTTCAACATATTTCGCATTGGTTTTGATGTAAACTTTTGTAAGACCCACAAAGAACAATGGTGTAAATGCAATTGTGTGATCACAATATATATATGCCGCATTTCTTGAATTATAATACCCAAGATAAGGGAAATGTTTAAAAGTGGTGACTTGTTAAAATACTTCTTATATTATGAAATGCACTTTATTCCTTTGTTGAGAATGTTAGCAAAGGAGGATTTTGAATAACAACTCCTACAGAGAAAAAATTATTCTATCCTATAAACATGTGCATTGATGAGAGTAAGCATATTATCCAAGAGGAATATCAAGACACTAAGAGTGTATGATGGTTATTTGGTTGAGATTGAAAGAGGTCATGTACTCTTTCTGTAACTTGAGTGTTCATGTTTCATTTTGGGAAAACGATCTCCACATGAGAGAGGGACAAAGTGAAATCTAAGAGGATGAAAATTTGGGCATCCCAGGTGAGAAGATAATCAATATATTTTCATTCTAATATTTTATGTGACCAAAATTATCTAATATGGGGCATGTGATCCAAATTTGGATTGTGAAAAGCATTCAATTTAGCCAGTGAGACAATCAACTATCAAAAAGGTTCACAACATTTCAAAGTATCGAGAAATAGATAACTTCTTATTAGAAGGACTTTATAGATTATATAATTTCTCATATGTATGTCTTTATTACATATTTGGGTTCATCTTGAAAAAATACAAACTTTCAAAAAATAAGTACATGATTTCGGGTTTGTATGTAAAGGTTATGATCTCTTGAAGTTAGAGGGACTTTTTGAGGTTACAGACCCCCTAGTGGAAGTAGAATGGTGGATATGTAAACATTAGTGGTGGTTACATAACAAAACGAGTGGCTACATAGGTTTCAATGGTAGTTTCATAACCACCTCAATGGTTTCACAACTACTATCGTGGTTGTGGAAACCACTCCCTAGACATAAAGGTTGTTTTTTCATATGTCTAGAAATGTTTGGAATATAATGGTTGAGAATGTTTCGATTTCCAAAATGGTTTTTTGACAGATTCCCAAGGTAAAGGGAATAATTGTAGATTTGACAATAGTCATTTATGATAGGAAAACATTAGAGGAGTTTTGGGTATTAGATTCCATTTCCTACTAAAGGAAGTTGGACTAGTCTTGTGAAAAAGCCATTCACAATTGTCATGCATAACTATAATGGAGTTAGAAAACATATTTCCATAGCAAAGAGTCTAGGATAAATCCTATCTGCACTATTCTCATTGTCCACAGAAGAAAACATTCTGATAAAGAGAATATTACATCGTTGATATGGCCGAGTTCAATATTCTTCCATGTAGGGAGCCTCTCATTGAACATTGAAGAGTTTATAAGAAGCCTAAGAGCCCATGAGAGTGATAATTTTATAATCCTATAGAGAATAAACCTTTTAAATTGAAGAACATAGCGGAGATGAGGAATCATGGCTTCAATATTTCTAGGGTTTTCTCATATTGAGTTTCTCCAAGTTTAAACTCCTGTGTTTTTCAATTGTATCTTGTCTTTTGTTCATTGTTTGCATGTTTTATGGTTTTTCAACTAGTCTAATACTTAAGAGAGTTCAGTTACAGGCGGTTACCTCTTAACCACATTCTCATTGTATTTATACAACATAATAACAGACTTTACATTTCTCCTGATTAACAATCAGAGCGGCGTCGAAGCAGGAGCATGGAAGTGTGAAGAGTTCAGGATGTTGAGACCTTCTTGAAATCTCATTTACAACTATAACACTTGATTCAATAAAGGGACATAATCTTCAATTCATTTTCACTCTCATACAAGAACTTTGAATTATAGTTTTGTATAGGATAGTCACATCTCTATGATGATCCAAGGATACTTGTCTTTAGAAATGTTGTAACATTACGGGAATGAAGGATACTATGAAATGTATGTAACATTTGGGAAGTTCATGTAAAACATTGTATAAGGAGTCTTATTTTTAAAGGTAATAGTTAGAATCTGAAATATACCATGTTATAGTTATTTTGGGGAAAGTCTGCATGGCAAGAACTTTAGCAACACCTTAAGTTATATAAGTATAGAGATGTTCATTTGGCATATCTAAATTCTCCAAAACTGATAGGATCATGGGTGTAGAGTCACCTTAAGATTATATGAAGTATGTCCATATCAACAAAACATTGGAGTGGAATTCCTCCAAATGATGAGGGTATCATGGGTGTAGGTAAAATTATCATACTAATTCAATGAATTGGATAATAGATTCTGCAATTTTACATTTCTCCTGAAACAATCCGTCGCTCAGCTTTGTCACTAATATGAAAACATTGGGATGAAACATGAGTGTATTATATGGGTATGTTATATTGTCATATAACTGCCATTGGACAAGCCTTAAAGATTTTTTTTTAACAAAATTGCCTCCAAATGACACTCATTTTTGTGATTAAAACAATACTTGCAGTTGTGATAAATGTTTGTAAGAGGAAATAAAATGACAATATTTTTGTATTAAGAATCCACATTGGAGGGGAGGGGAAAAAGAAGATAAACATACAACATTAAGCGAAGAATAATGCAAGAAGCAAATGCAAAAAAAAGATACATATAATGCAATTGATGAAATAATAAGAGATAAGAGAATATGCAAAGTCTGTTTCACATGAGAGGATCCAACTCATTATGAGAGAACATATTTTGAAGTCCATTACACAAAAATCAATAGGCCACAAGAAGAATTATGTGATTATCAAAAGAATATTATAGAATAAGGGTCTTTAAAATGAAACCTAATACATTGAAACTAGAATAGAGATCCTCAAAAGTAATTTATTGATTATGTTCAAATGGCCAACAAAGACTAGTAAGTGGATGTTGTGATGAATTGAGTAGGGCGTTTGTCACTTGGGGGACTCACACTAGGTACATGGACCGAATTTACATCAAACAAATAGATTTTGGTGATTTTTTGGATAGTGGGAGGCAATTGTTAGTCGTATAGGTGATCAAAATTGAACTAAACATACTAAAAATAATAGATTTGGTAAGACCAGATAAGTTGTTTTGAATTTTTTGGAATATATTACTTTTAGGTTTTTTCAAAATATTTAGGAATAATAAAATAATAGAAATAAAACACTTATCCTAATACTGAGAAAATTAGTTTTTTTGGTTTGGATATCCCACTAAAATACCAAAATCCTTTTATAACTTGGGTACATGGGGGTAATACCAGGGGATGTTGTTTACCAGACAATACTAAATAAGACACAATAATAAGGATTATCTTATTGAGGATATAAAGGGGTTTCTAAAAGGGAGTCCTCTAAATATATTTTAATATGTGAAGCCCAAGTCTATGCTATAGAAATAATGTATAGGGATAGCTCCTAGCTCTTGTAACTTCATCATGACCTATTCTTCCACCTAACTCATTAATGGCCTTCACCTACTGCTATATTTCTTGCCATTTTTGGAGGTCTAGAACCCTTGAAATATTAAATTTAGTGATACCATGATGTAGATCTTGAAGTTAGCTTTCCAGTGACTATAAATTTGCAACACATGATGGGGTATGAAGGAAGATATCATCACTATTTCCATGGTAACTTGAATGGGATTAAGCTTCATCTACCTCTCTGGGTTTTAGATTTGGTCATCACCATCAAAGTCTCCTTAAAACATCCTTTTAATCAAGTATAAGATCATCAAATTTGATTAAAAATTGTTCAAGGTATGAAGATTTGAATATGAGCTACCATTTTTCCCCTTCGAGCTCCATCGAGATCCCTTCCTAACCACCGAGCTCTTTCTTCAACACCAACTGCTCACAACATGACGCCAACCATTTCACCTACCCACTGACATGCCACTTGCCTCAACTCTACGAGCAATGCCAACAACTTGGTGGTATTTTGAAAGTATTTGGTCGGGATTTTAATATTTCAAGTTTTCGATCCTTTTTCATTCGGACTTCCTCACCGCCTAACTCAAAAATTGATCCCTTTCCACCTCTAAAAATGTCGATGTCCGAATCCCAAACGTGATGATCCCCAAAAAATTAGCAACTCGTCACGTCACCCCCTCTTCGAAGTTAGCTCTCTGTTGACCTCGAAAGGTGTTTGACCCTTGAAATCACCGCATTGTGCTACGTCGGCCCACCTTCGGAGTTCGGGAAACCTTGCTTTTGGGAACCTCCTCGCCACGTCTTCGAAGATCTTCCCATCAAGTTCCTAAAATAGTAACCTGTGAAATTCCAAAATGGACTTCCCTTACTCGCTTATTTGTGATCCCCTTAGCTGATTCAACCTTGTGTTGCTCCATGGCTCACCCGACGAGCTATTCTCCTTTCCCTTTGGCTGACTCCTACCTGCAACTTTTGACGGCTCACCCACACACGTGACTTTGACCTTGAGCTTGCTTGAAGCCTTGACCAATACATTTTCTTTGTGACTTACTCGGCCAAACTCAAGCCCTTTTCTGAATGAAACTCATCGTCCACTGATGTATACACTGGCCGAGCTCAGGGAGCTCAATCCTTTGTCTTATCCACCTCATGAGCTTGCGGTGTTCATGGACGAGTCACCCCCATTCTACTCCACTCACCCCAAATTGCCCTAGCAAGTCACCTATTCCGGTGCTCCCATAACAAGCCCACAAGACCTCCCTCAACTTAGCTCGCCGAGCTACTCGGTGAGCCCATTTTTAGCTCATTGCCTCTTAAGGCCCCAAAATGTAAATTTTCAATCCCAAACTTCATTCTTTAGGATTTTTTGGATTTTCTTGAGTCTGGAGGCCCGAAAAAGACTAAATGCAAGGTGTTTTGAGGCCTGACATCGTTTTATAATGTTTTTTCCATTTTTGGGGCTAGATGTGGGCATGGGGGCCTGTGATTCACTATTTTTCAAGATGATCTTGAGGGTGAAAACCTAGAAGAGGAAAACATTCCTCAATGTCATTTTATTTCCTAAATTGATTGAAAGTTTTCCCAAGAGGCCTAAAAACCATTCGTAACCTGATTTCAACCTGTTGGACCTACTTAGGTGCTTTGGTCCCATTAGACCCCTGTTGTACAATTTTTCCTGGGGAAAAATTGGATAGCGATTTGGCAACTTACAGAGACATCTTCTTGCTAGATGATCTTGTAACTGTATCCTCTATTCGTCCATTGGTTGTAGAGTCATGACTGATAGTCTGTAAATGGTCTCTACCTTGTCAAAGTGAAACCCAGAGATTGCCTGTACACCGCGGAATCTATCTTGAAATTTTCTAGCCTTGGACCTATGCCATTATTTGTAATCTCAATTTTCATAAGAAAATATTAAAGTTAAAATTTTGTGAGAGTAGAAAATTGTTAAAACCTGGGATTTTCACTTATTCCTCTCTGTACAAAATCCTAATCTCTACCCCTTATGTACATCAACTACAAATTGTTCTAATAATCTGATTCTTCTAAATACAAAGCACACATACTGAGGAGCTTTCTTGGCATGTATTGTACGATGTAGCAGTTGTGTAGATAAGATGATTCACTAGTTTTACATTATGGAAACTCTATTCATTTTTATTTTCAATCTCTCTTTTGTAAAATTCCACAAGTGATCATGTTAAATTGGAGGCTATATAAATAATCTGGCCGGAAGGCCCTAGAAGTTCTACCCTTGAATTGTCTTGAAGGACATGATATAAATGAAACTTAGTAAGACCCATCCTTAATATTGATCTATATAACGTTTCTTTTGCAAATGGGTTCCTCTACATGTGTTGAAATCTTTATAACTTTTTGCCACATTGGGTGTAGACTGTCAATTTTTGGATAGTGGTATAAGCGATAATGTTTAGATTTTCAATATGTATTCCTTTGATGGACAGTAAGTGCAGAGAATTATTTATTTCCTCCCAAATGGGTCATTAAAT
This sequence comes from Taxus chinensis, assembly GCA_019776745.2. NCBI lineage: Eukaryota > Viridiplantae > Streptophyta > Pinopsida > Cupressales > Taxaceae > Taxus > Taxus chinensis. Next base: position 168,385,440 of record CM034154.1, on the reverse strand, counting down.
CTTGAGGATTTAATATTGTAAATAAACAACTATATATCCAACTTGTAGGGGATTATTACCAATGCATCACGCCGTGTAATTGTTTTTAGAAAAGGAATAGTGGAGATATTAATAATAGCATCCAAAGATCGGGTTAGTTTCTCCCGCTTCCATGGTGATTATATATATATAAAATGGATAAGCTTAGCTATACTAAACACCTAAAATTATTGCATTTATGACTCAAGTTGAAGTTATTTATGATTCTAAGATAGAAAATCCCTATAAAGGATTATAGTCTTTTCCACCCACGATTTGGATGATTTCAAAACTTGAAATATTTATTTCCTTTGGTGAAAATTTAGATGCCGCTACCTATCTTGGGATAGATTTAATTGATTTTTATTATTTTGAGACAATTGATTTTTTTAATAATATATTAAATCCATGTTTTTATTTCCATGAATAAAGGAATCTCAAATAATGTGATGGATATGAGAGTGCACTTTCTATTTTGTTGCCAGTAAACTATGAAGGAGAACAATATTTATCAAAATAAAATACATTTTTCAAAAACGTGTATAGAATTTTGCTACGGTTGGGATGGTATAGGTTTTATCACATTATGATAAGTGAAACAAAATTTTCAGTATTAAGCGTAGACATGAACATTCACGGGAAAAAGTGTCTTAAAAAACTACTATTAATAAAAATTTATAAAATGATATTTATCATATTCTATTCACTTTAAAATCAATATTTCTTCAAAGCTAATAGTCTCCTCTACACGATGGTACCAATTTTGTGACATGTTTTTGAATTTTCAGCATGGTTCAAATTTCAAGTCCACGGAAGAGAAAATTTGATGTTTTACTATTTTTGATATAAATTTCAGGATTTGATGTCAACTTTTTGGTCGCCCAACTTTCTACACTTACTCGGGAGTAAACATGAACCAAAAAATATATACAAAATGACAAATCATACATGGTCAATTGAGACATGCAGAGTTTGTATAAGCACTTGTGATGCTAAAAATAAACTACACCTACCCTACCTTAGTTGGAAAAGAGAGAAGTCCTCAAATAAATCTTGACACCGGTAGTGCAAAGTAACATCCTTTTCTCAAGACTGGAAGCCATGGTGATGATTTGACACTAGACATGGCTATATGGATGCGTGAAAAATTGATAAGGGACCAATACTACATCCAAAACATAGAGATATCAATTGAATGCAAAAACAAAATCCTTTCGAAATGGCCCTCATGAGGCTCTTGTAGATTTTATAATTGATACATCTGATCCTCAGTACTATGAAGCTACTCATGTTTGGAGATGAATATGACCAATTATAGCAACTCTGGTTCTGGCTCCAATGAAGCTAGATACCTGATGGGGCATGGCTTGAATTGTCGGATGTGCCCACTGCTCTGAGTTTTGAACTGAATGAGAAATTATTAATGCATACTTTATTTCTCGTGCTCTTTTCCTTCGTTGGCAATTTGGGAATCCTCCTTAACATGTAGCTCCTCAAACTTTATTGTGACCTCTAATGTAATTATTGATGGAATGCTACAAGTGGTTGAATGTGGTTGCTCACATGAGAGATCCTCTTTGGCAGTAGGATATCATGCTTAGAATATGGATGATGGAGGAGAAAATGTGGTTATTTCCATGGGCTCTACTTCATTTAATCAATCTTCCAAGTTTGACAGATTATCTTCCCCCTCATTGTCCTATTGTGCTAACTTAACCTCCTCCATAGTGTTATTTGGGTCTTCAACTTTCTCAGTATGGTTTCCTTCATCTTTGAACATGAAGTTTGAGAGTTCAAACTTATCTTCATCATAAAAAATTGGAGGGGGTGAAGTGGGAGGAAGACTTGTGGTATCTTGCATAACTTACACTTTGTTTGAATCCTTCGAATTCATTTTATTCTGCTTGATGGCATGGAGCTCTTCTTCTTTTTGATTTGGAGCTACTCTTTCCTCCCCTCCTGCAAATTTTGCAGTTGGTGGTTGATCAAAATATCTTGAAAATAGAGTGCCCTCATGGACACTGCATTATGAAAAAACTGATTTTTGATCATCTTCTTGTTCTCACTATACCTCCGCTGCAAGCTCAGTCTTCACCACCTATGGCTAGACCTCAAATTCCTCCATGGGCTTAACCATCAACAGGATTTTCTCAATTCTGTATATGAGGGCAAATATTATCAAGTTTTTCATCATTTATTCCTTACTTAGCTCTTCTTCTAGTTGTTCTTCTTGATTTTGTTCCTGACATGAGTCTGGGATTATGAGAGGAGTGGTGGGTGGGGTCTTCATTGATTTTTGCATTGTTTGTGGTGGTGAAGGGGAAGGTTTTACATCATGTCCTTATGGAGGGGAATTTTTTTCGGAAGGAAAAAAGGTAGAGAAACTGAGATGAGGTGGAAGAGTATGAGATGGGGAAGGGGATTCCATACTAAGTACAGCTAGCAAAAAATTTGGAAATTGTGGTTTCAGTTGAAATGATACTGATTGGGGCGAAGGAAAAGGACTGTGAGATAGTAATGCAGAGGTTTCTAATGGACAAGGTTGAAATGCATAAAGTTCAATATCCTTAATATATTTTTCTAGTTGGGGCAACATCTCAACTATAAATCCAAGTTTCTCTTATGGGCTGTAATGATAAGGAAAGGGGCCTTCTCATGGACAAGGAGCCCTGGATCCAATATTAAATGTCTTCATTTGGACTGAAGCCCTAGATTGCACCATACTTGCCATCATCCTTAGGGTCTTCATTTGTAACTCAACATCTCTGGGTGAAGAATGTCCTCTGAAATCATCATACCCCTACTCTCAAGTAGCTGGATAGTTTGGCATATAGCCAAATTGATTAGTGTCTTACTTGTCGAAATATGCCCAATGATGATTTCCATTACAATATGAATCTGTAGATGGTTAATAACACCCTAGGAACAAACTTTGCAAATTTTGGGGTGGATTTTACTGATACTGATGGTGCCTTAAATGTGAATCCCATGAAGTGAATAAAGCCATGACTGCAGGAATGCATGAATGAGCTGGAAAATATAAAAAATGGATGGAAATGGATAGAGAAAAGAGAGAAGGCCTTCTACTCAGAGAGATGAGTTTTTTTTATCTAGATTGAGTTGCGAGTTTCGCTTTGCACATGTGTCTTTGAAGATTGAAATTCCACAAAATGCACTACAACTTGATGAGATGAAATTGATTACCAAAATGCACACCTTAAAGGCTCAAAAATGGATATGGGGGTTGAATTGGTTTAACTACAAATGATCTTTGAAATCATGAAAAATAAGTAAACTCCAAATTTTAAAAACTAAAAGGTCTAAAATCCTAAAATTGCAAAAGTTTTGAAATCCTAAAATCCTGAAACCCAAAATCCTAAAATTCCAAAAAATGAGAATTTTCAAAATATAAGGATACCCTCTTGAATTTAGCCCCTGATCTATTATCTATGAAATTTTGAGCCCATTTTTCACATGTTAAGCTTTGTAAAATTGATTTCAGACTATGATCCTATAGTTAAAACCTCTAAAACTTGAAAATTACAACCTCTGAATTATGAAATGCATGAAAACTTCCAAAAATGAATTCTTGTTTGAACTTGGCTTCAATGTGACAAGGTTTTGTAGTAGAAAAACTTGTTAAGAATGAAAAATTGACTTCTATAGTTTTCCCACCTGGTGTGCCAAAATTGTTTATGTAAAATCGCAACACTCTCCGAATGGCCTGAGTTTGAATGGGCCATTCGACGTGAATACACAACATGGAGCTAGCCTGAGTGTGGAACATTAAAAAAGGAGATAGCTCTCTGGAGAAGGTTTGTTCCTACTCCTAACCTATCTGCCACAAACTACTCTTAATGCATGTAAATCTACTCACTAACCCTAATCTAAAGCTTCCAAGGGGACATGGAGAGAGATGTATGAAATGAAAACTTACACTAAGAGTAGTGTTACACCAGAAAAGGAGTGCTAATCACTTCTAGTATCCTGCAAAAAGTGAAATAGATGAAACTACGAAGGATGTTCCTACACCACAACCAGATTGCATTCAATACATCATTCCCAAATGAGCACAACACACTAAGCCTGTAATGAACAAGAATTATGCACAACCACCTGTTTGAAAATGAAAGGTAAGGAGAGACAACACACCATGGAAGGCTAAAAATATAACACAAACATAATTTTATTTCTCATTTAAAGTTTACACAATGTAATGTCCAATATGGGAACACAAGAAGCCATTACAGTGTTTGGAGAAAGGCTTAGAGCCCCAGAAGAATAGGGGTGTATGGGAGGAGAAATGACCAACCTGTTGCATGTGTAACCCCTTACAATATTTAAAGAAGAAATTTGAGGAGAGGAGAGAGAGGAAAGAAATTCCAATATTACTCCAAAACCCATAAAAATTCATTGTTTAATTTTCCATGAGTGCTTGAAGATCTTCAAAATCTTTGCTTCATTAATGGTATTGTCTTGCACAAGAAGAAATTTACTCTTGGTTATTCCTAGGGATAGCTCCTAGCTCTTGTAACTTCATCATGACCCATTCTTCCACCTACCTTATTAATGGCCTTCACCTACTATTTTATTCCTTACCATTTTCAGAGGTCCAGAACCCTCGAAATATGAAATTTAGTGATGCCATGATGTAGAGCCCGCAATCAGCTTTCCAATGACTATAAATTTATAAAAAATGATGGGGTATGAAGGAAGATATCATCATTTTTTCCAGGGTTGCTTGAATGGGCTTAAGCTTCATCTGCCTCCTTGGGATTTGGATTCGGTCATCACCATCAAATTCTCTTTAAAAAATTCTTTTCATCAAGTATAGAATCATCAAATTTGATTAAAAATTATTGAAAGTATGAACATTTGAATATGAGCCACCAGTTTGCTCCTTCGATCTCCATTGAGCTCCCTTCCTAACCACTGAGCTCTTTCTTCAATGCCAACTACTCACAACATGGCACCAACCAATTCACTTACCCACTGACATGCTACTTGGCTCAGGTCAACAACCAATGCCAACAAATTGACGAACTTTTGAATGTGTTTGAGTGGGATTTTAATATTTCGTGTTTTTTCCCTTTTTCCTTCAAACTTCCTCGCCACCCACATCCGAAATCGATCCTTGTCCACCTCTAAAAATGCCGATATCCAAATCCCAAATGCGTCGATCCCTGAACACTTTACAACTCACCATCTCGCACTCTCTTTGGAGTTAGCTTTCCGCTGACCCTGAAAGGGGTTTGACCCCCGAAATCATTGCATTATGCCACGTCGGCATGCCTTCGGAGTTTAGGAATCTCCTCACCACATTATTTGAGATCTTCCCACAGAGTTCCTAAAATGGGAACATCTAAAATCCTGAAATGGGCTTCCTCAACTTGCCACTTTGTGATCCCTTCGGCCGAGTAAGCCTTGTGTTTCTCCATAGCTTGCCCAATGAGCTAATATCTTTTCCCTTTGACCAACTGCTGCTTGTGAATTTTGATGGCTCGCCCACACACATGACTTTGACCTTGAGCTCGCTGGAACCCTCAGTCGATCCCTTTGCTTCGTGACTTGCTCGTCCAGACCCAAGCCTTTTACCAAATGAAACTCATCACCCACCGACACATACACCAACTGAGTTTGGAGAGCTCGTCCCTTTGTCATATCTGTCTCATGAGCTTGTGGTCTTCATGGCCGAGTGGCCCCTGTTCTGATCCACTCACCCCAACTTGCCTAAGCGAGTCACATGTTTTTTCCCTCCCACAACAAGTCTTACAAACCTCCCTGAAACCGGCTTGCTGAGCTAGTCGGTGAACCTATTTTTAGCTCATTGCCTCTTCAGGCTCCAAAATGCAAAATTTTGATCTTGAACTTCATTCTTTAGGATTTTTCAGATTTTCTCAAGTCATGGAAGGGGGCAATATAGACTGAGTACAAGGTGTTTTGAGGCCCGACATGGTTTTTTGCTGATTATTTCCATTTTGGGGCTGGATGTGGGCACGGGGGCCCTAGATTCACTATTTTTCAAGATGATCATGAGGGTGAAAACCTAGAAGAGGAAAAAAATTTCTCGATGTCATTTTATTTTCTAAATTGACCGAAAGTGCCCTTTAGAGGCCTAGAAACTATTTGTAACCTGATTTCAACGTGTTGGGCTCACTTAGGTGCTTAGGTCCCATTAGACCCCTATTGTCCAATTTGGCCTAGGGGCGAAATTGGATAACATGTACTTTTTTTTTATGTTGATCATGATATTCTCATTGCTGTTTGCTTTATGATATTTTTTTTATGATAATTATATTTAAAATTGTGATAAATCACATATTCTTCTAAAATCCCCTTTGATTAATTATTTAGACTCAAAGAAAATTATTTTAGGTAATTATATAAAATTCATTTCTTTATATCTATTTAAATTTAAATTACAATGTATATGGTTAATTATATTGAAGCTAATGCAAGTTAGATTGAGTGTTCCTCTTTCATATTTCTGACAATGACAAAGATGACATGGATCTAGTTTGGATGGGCATTGATAGTAAGGTGCAATCATATCTATCCACATGTTGAACAATTTCCATGTTAATAGTTCCTATATGAATAATGTACACTAGACAAAGACAATAAAGTGGAGCACATATCACAAATATTATTAGAGCAGAAACAAAAGTGGAAATAAATTATACATGCATGTATTTATCAAGATTAAAACTGAAAGCGAGAGCTTCTTAGTGCTACAGAAACAAGCATTATAGTTGCATGGTTTTTTTGTATGAGGGTTCATTAGCTAGGAAATATCCTAGCATGTTCATTCATATTGAGGTAATTGAAATCGATCAAAGCAAAGTCAGTATATTGATAGACGTTAGGGGTGAAAATGTTTAATTTACTAATATTTTGAATTAGGTATTAGGAACAAGTTAGAGAGGTGGGCCAAAGGAGAGGTGTGGTTAATAGTAACATTAAACTAAAATATTTGACCCCTAGTTTTTAAAACTAAATACCTTAAAATTGCAAAAGGATTGTTGTCAGGAAGTTAAATTATAATGTCTTTTTGAATAAGGAAATCTCAATTAGGAGATTCTTAACCAAGAGATAATAAAATTGTACAAAATTAGAATTGAGTATACTTTTCAACACTAATGATATTATTTCACCATCTTAATTATTTGAATAAATATTGATAAATGAATAAGGTTTAACATTAATGTAATTGATAAAATGTCTTGAATGGCTTCGAAATATCTTTCTAGGAATATTATGAAAATAATAATTGAGTGAGAAACATGATATATTTTCTATTTGATATATTAGGGTAGAAATAAAATATATTTTCTATTCGATATATTATGGTAAAAATAAGGAAGGGGTAAATAAAATTACAATGGGAAAATAGGTTAAGTATGGCAAATGGTAAAAATAGAGGGTATTTTAATTTTAATAATATAGGAGGGGGTATTATCAATTGAATAATTGGAGGTAAATGCTAACATTAAGGTTATTCTTTAATACCATTCGAACGAAGCTATACCACATTTTACTAAGTGAACCCCTATGTTTTTTGGCACCCTTAAAGTGCAAATTGCACTTTCCTAAAAAAAGCATGTGAGAACAAGATGTTAAAGTGGAAATTGTATTTTTTACTTGTGGAAATTGTTTTGTATTTGGTGACTGCCACTTTACCCTGTCAAACAATTTTAAGATCATGATAAGTTTTCAATTTTTCCATTCAAAAATATAAAACATGTTATTTAGATATTATTAACTATATATTTGTTTCCATGATATGTTAGTTTTGGCCTTGTACGTGAAATCAATGGTTAGTTGGAGGGCGCCTACCTTTAGTGGTCATGTCCAAGATGGACTTGTGTAAATTGCACCCGCATGATAGAAACAATTAAGTGGAACACAAATCACCGATATTAATTGGGCAGGAAATGAATGGACCCACTTTAGTGCATTATTGTTGATGTTGACATAAAGACCAAAGACCTTTGAAGAAAAACATAAATAAAAAATCTTCCTTTCGGTATTCCTTTTCAATTAAGAAAATGATGATTTATGATGTCTTAAACTTGCTTAAGAAAAGATTCGTGCCAAGTGAACATGTTCAACTCAATTGTAAAAAAAATAACGAACACAAATAAAAAACATTATATATTGAAAGTGCCAACTCCACAACTCAAATGATAACAGTAATCACTTGTTATTAGACACTATCAAAATATTATTTGTTTCTTATCCAAGTCAAATGTTGTCATGTATACTAGAAAGGCCATTTCACTTGTTCAAGCATCATCTTTGTCTTGCCTTCAGTAATTCCATGATAACTCACCCTTGGTGATTCCAAGATGTATTGCAATTTGATGTAAAACCACGTTGAACAAAAGGGACACATCCAAAAATGCAACTAATTAAAGCCATTTTTTATATTCTCCTCTTTACCAAAACCCCACGTATATATATATATCCATTCTTCCTTTCCTAAATTTAAAATAATATTATTAAGGATGTTTCCTTCGTGAGTCGCACTAAGGTCTTTGTTAGATGCTAGTTGGCACTTTTTCACGTTGTTCCCTCCTAAGTCAAATAAAAATGTGTCTGATAATATTGTTTAAGACTCTTCGGTTGGGCCCAAACGAGACATAACTTACCGGGTGTGATATAGTTTTGTGAAATTCCATTACTTTAACGCCACGCCCTCCTGTTCCAAATTGGATAATGTCACACTTTTCCCAAATAAAATCAATCAATAGTCAAATGAAGAAAACAAGGAAAAAGAGAGAGATGAAAATTCAGTTATAGTCCTTGGATAAGGCGGTGGTGTTGCATAAACAAACAGTTGGCCCAACAAAAATTCAATGAATAAGAAAACTCCTACTACGTGTATGCCTATGAAGAAACTACGAGTAATTTCCGCGTATAGAAAACCCTAGAAAAATATTAATTGGATTCTCAATTTCCCCTGACGTTTTTCGGCAGACGTTGACATCAGATGCTTGGGATACAGCTGGTCAATGTTTGTGGCTGAAACCGCGTATAAAAATAGTGTTGCTTAATTATTCCTGCAAACCCCACCAGTCACTGTACCGTCTGTTTGTACGCCATGTTTACATACTTTCCAGGAAACAACCCTCTTGTGGGTATGCAGTGGTGGCGGTAATATGGGTGTTATGGGTATATGGTTCCGGTGTTGGGAGGAATACTTTTTATGTTTGATCATAAGTTAGTTATAAGTATTATGAGTATACGATTTGGATGTTGGCGTGGATACTTTCTACATTTGATCATAAGTTGGTATAATTCATGGATAAAAGGATTGTAAGGAGTATAGAAGCAGTTATAGAACTATTTGTTTGAAGCAACTTTTTTTAAGATATTACAGGAGTTAATGACCCAACGCACACTTTATGGTGTGTTAATGCAGGCCGAGTCCTCCCAACAGGTTGTGTAAATGCAAGGGTAATCGATCCCCTTTTAAAACTTAGAGGATGGGTGGATACTTCCTATGTTTGATCATTAGTTAATACAATTCACATACGACAAGATTGGATGAAGGATGAATATGACTGCAACCGTAACACATATTTGTGAAACATTTTAAAATACATTATAAATTGTCACGTTTCCAAGAAACAACCTTATTGTTGGGTATGCACTCGCAAATAATATGGGTGTTAAGAGTACATGGTTCAAATGTATGTGTGAATGTTTCTTATATTTGATCTTGAGTTAGAGGAATTGTAAAGAGAAAGATGTGACGACAGCCCAAAAATTTACAAGATGAATAAATGGACACAAGTGTTATCCCTCAACATCACCTCTACTCAAAATCAAATCATGTGGTCTGTGATAATTCAAAAAGGAAAGTAAGAAAAAAAATCTTCCATGCAGCAATTGATATGAAAAAACAATTGTACGATTGCGAGAATGAGAGATCTGAGCCCCACGTTGCAGAATGAACAGACATTTTTTAATTGGCAGGGCGGTCAAACTGTTTATAATATAAGAAACTTCATCGAAGCTCAGCGGGGTCACTGGCGTGAGTCTTTATATATATTAATTGTGTATATGTTGTTAACTATCTTCTGGCACGGATTACAAGGAAATATCTGCAACATTACGTGAGTTATAGTTTAAGTCTGTCCGTTTTTTCTGTTTTCTTGGGGTTGTTCGCTTACAAAAAGCTGCAATGAGTAGTGAATCTGAGAATAATTCCATGGCTCCGATGTACAGAGGCGTTCGGCGGAGGAGTTGGGGAAAATGGGTGTCTGAGATAAGGGAACCCGGGAAGAAGACGAGGATATGGCTTGGATCTTTCGATACTCCAGAGATGGCGGCTCGAGCCTACGACGTCGCGGTTGTTTGCCTCAAGGGAAAGTGTGCCCTGCCTAATTTTCCCCATTTGATTCACACTCTTCCACGCCCTGCTTCGACTTCTCCCAGAGATATTCAGTATGCCGCCGCACAGGCCGCCATGTCGTTCACATCTGGTCCAGAAGCTGTGCCTGCCGATTCCCATCGACAAAACCAGGAGACACAAATGATCTCCGAAGAAGATTTCGTTCACAGGGCGCCTCCAGAGGTAGAAATTACTGAGGAAGAGGCCGCCATGGAGGAATTCTATTTGCCTGCAGATGTACTCATGAACATGGAAGACGCTCCCATTCACACTCCCCCTCGTTTTTATGGGGATTTGATCATCAATGAGGAGTATACTTATTCTTATTGCACTGACGACACTGTACAGCAAGAATCTCTTTGGAGCGGTTTTTGAAGTCTCCTCCATTCTTTCTCCAGTAAAATTCAGGGTATTTTTGTGCGGCTGTGTGGTATTATTTTTCATTCACACAGACTGCAATGACTGTAAATTGGTATTGTATAGTTATGGATTACTAATATAAGTTACTGGTATAATTACAGAGTACAAACTTATGAATACTCCTTATCTTGTTATTGAGGAGTTAATTATGTATCCTAGAAAGACTGGTGTAATCTATCAGGGTGTGCTCCCAGATTGTAATACCGTAAACAATGTATTTGTGGAAGGAATTTGGCAGATTTTTGGTGACAACTTCCCTTCCAAGTTCCTACACTGATGTAAACATCCATTATTTAGTGGTGGTGGTTTTTCATGCTATGTATATTAATAAAGTGGCAGTTGTTTTAATTTGGATGGGATCCTATTTTATATTGTGACAGCGCACCATAATCTAATTACGTTTTCCTAGTTTATACATTCATATTTTATTATTCTATTATTTTGTTTGCCTAACTTTTTCTAATAGCGATTGATTTTTATATTTTGGTTGGAAAGTGCTTTTTTATATATTATATATATGCAAGTCACGTTGAGTTGAGCTCCGTAGTTGTCATAAACATGATAAAAGTGTGGTTCAACCACCCAAAAAAAAAGGAAGAGTGATAAACTTAAGGAGTCACAAATTAAGGACTTAAAAAAAAAGGTATTTAGGCAATATGCGAAAAAATGGCGGTTGGAGGAGGTGAAGGGAGATGGAGGCTATCACCGGGTCACCTTGGTAAGTTGACACATAACATGTGTGATCATGTAAGAGGTTAATAATAATTATATATTTCATCTGAGAAGTGTAAAAGGGGGTCAATAATGAAAGTGCATAGTGGTAATCCTAAAAATAAGGGTAATATTTAGAATCCCATGATTGCACGTGTTTTTAATATTTTTACCAAGTAACCCCTCCCTTGTGGGGGCTATGAGACTTGTCTCTCAAGTCATTGGCACCAATTAGGTTCATTGTGTCGGGTAGGGGATCTCACCCATCATTCTACTGCCATTCTTCAGTTTCCTTATTCTATTGAATAGGATAGATGGTGAGAACCAAACGAGGAAATTTGTCTTAGGAGGATCATTCTACGGTCAAACGTGCCAACATCGTAGAGACGTGAGGGGTGATAGGATCGAAGTGTTGGCCAACCAGAAGAGGGAGAAAATATTTACTTAGTCCTAGAATTACGAAGATGAAAACCTTAGCCATGACCTTGAGAGGGGGAATGACGATACAGAGAATCTAAAAGCCCCCGAATAATAACACATGAAGCTCTCCCCTAGTGGTCCAAAAGAGTGTACAAGTGTTCCACATCTAGGAGAACCTTCACCACCTTGACTTAGATCTAAATCAAAATAGTTGAGATAAAAGTAACTGTATTAGTCATAGACTAATATGTTTCCATAAAATAACATGATTTTTATCTTTCCGAATATGCAAAAAAATTATTAGCATGAAAGATTTGTCAAAATTGTTGTATTTTGTTGTTTCATGGTTGCATCCCGAAGAAGCACCATTATCCAAATAAAGAGCTATGGAAGAAATTTTTGATAAAGAACATGAATCCATTTCCAAGGAGACTGAGCATGGGAGAAAATTGTAGACACAAAACTATCCATGTATCATCACCTTACTATGCCATCAATATGTTATTATATGCATGAATCCTAAGTAAGAAAAGTAAACATTGATGTCACTTTCCCTTGTCCCTTTACACTCTTTGATTGATTTCTATTGTGACCCTCTTCTACATTTCTCAGTTTTTCATTCACTTCTGGTCAATTCACAAGGAGCCTTGTCTATCTATTTTGTCACATTAGTCATTTTTGGTCTCAGGAAACATGCACCCATCCTAGACACTAGCGCCAGGTGTTTGTGTCTCTTCTTTGCGCTCCTGTCCTCCTTACTCTTTTTGTATATTTTATCATTTTTGATCTCCTTTGTTTCTTTTCTTATCCTTATCTCACATTCATAGTTGTCTTTTTGTGTCATTAATGTTGAACTTCAAGCAAGGGAATCATATATACACACAACATACTAACTATTATTATGGCTAGCAATCAAGAGGGACTATCACATCTACATATTACTACTACCATTCAAAGGGACTACATTTTGGGTTGCATACACTGCATATGAAGGGAAGTAATGAATTTCATATCACACATTTACATAAAATCTAGCTATATCCCACTATCTTGGCATCATTGGGGAAAGGGAAAACCTAAAGATGCCATTTCACAAATAATAAAAAAGAACTACATGGAATCTGAAATGTAGTGCAATTCTTGGTACTAAGTTCCAAGGTCAGTTCGACTTCACATATTTCATATTTTATTTAGATCTAATGTTTTTGTGAGCTTGTACAGATAGCTATGGTTTGTTTTGTAGGTTACATGTGTGATAAGAATAACAAAAATGAGAGTTAGAGTAATAATGTAAATATTGGAGAAAATATCTTTTGACCCAGAAAAGATCAAATCCTGAATATTCATGCAATCACTAGCACCCAAAATAGTTACTATCACCTAGAGTACTCCTTTCCTCCCCTAGGCGCTTCTATTCATTGAAGTTCAGAGCTCCATAACTCTCTGCGATCCACTATGACAATGTTTCCAACTAGATCCATAATTCATATAGTTGAAATTACTTCAAAATCACTCAAAACCAGCGAAGTCATATTCCTTTCTCATTTTCTTAGGTTTTTTCACATTATTGTATGTTTATTGCTCGTATATTATTGTATCTTGCCAGCTGAAGATCATTTGTTACATTAGATAATATGAAATTATATTTAATTCTATTTAAACCAAATCACTTTTTGAACCCAATCCTTACTCAAACTCATTTCCCTTGTATCCAAATCCCTCATGGATAATAAATGGTACTCATCCCTAGATCCCCCTATGACCTTTATGAGAATGCAACCAATATTTTACAACTCTATTGAAAAATATGATTTTTTTTCTTTCATGCAAAATTCTAAATATGATCCACATGTCGTCCAACAACTCTTTGCATTCCAAATATCTACTCCTAATGATCTCTCAAGTCTTGATACTTTTTTTGTCTCTCCTATTCAACCTTGACAAATATTCTCTCCCATCCACTGCATCCATGAACGGTGCTTCATCCTCTTCTCCTTATACTATGGTAAATGATAACAATAATATAGATTCTTTGCATGATGAATTTTTTTCCTGTGAAAATATGGATGACAGTGATTATCCTTCTAATAATGATAATGCACAAGTTAATAACAATGTTTTTACATTAAGATTATTGAATGTGAATCTATACCTCATACCTCTTCTGCTTTTGAAATTGTTTCCAATTATTGTCATGTTGAAAGTAATGACTATCTTAGTGCATATCCTACTATTCATATTGATCATACACCCATTTAATCCCCACATACTACACATTTAGATCCTTCACTAACACCCTCTCCTTCTACATCCCATTCCTCTTCTCAAGTCCCTATGATCACTCATTATTGAAAAATTTAACCCCTCAACATGCATCTTGTTTCCCAAACCATTCCTCTGCAAGATATATTTTCTATCATGCATGTTGTTAGTAATATAAAAATGCAAATTTCATACCCTCACCTTAGAGAGCAAAGCCTATTATGCTACATTTAACCATAATACTCTTCCTGGAAATCCCATTCCCTAAGAAAATTCACAATTTTAATTTCCCTAAGGGTTTCAGTATGTCTAATATTCTCACAATTCAATGGCATGAGAAATCCTTATTTATATCTTAAATATTTTCAATTATCCATGGCTTCATACTCCAATGATAGATTGTTACTAAAATATTTCCATCATAGTTTTGTGGATGTTGTTCTTCATTGGTATACTCATTGACCTAGTGGATCTATTAACACTTATTATGATATGGATGATGCATTCCTTAGAAATTTTATTTCTAATAATGGGCCTAAAGTTACATATGAACATTTACCTTATTTTCATCAAGGAAATACATAACCAAATTTATATTATATTTTATGATTTAATCCTTGGATGTACCATTTACTTTTTCCTCCTATTGATCTAGAAATACAATATATATTTTGTCGTGGCTTAGTTACTCCTTTAAAATAAAATGTTTCTATATGATGCATATGACTCCTTTACTCACTATTTTCTATAAGGCTATTGAATTAGAAAAATAATAAATTGCAGATCATGTTATAATACCTACTTTCTACGTATTCTACTCATCCCTTTCCTACCTACTAATTCCTTTACTGTCCCATCTATTAAACCCCCTTCACAATTGTCATATTATCCTCCACATAAGCATCCCTCCCCTCCTACCAGCATGTTGGGATCCACCTAGATCTTCCCCACCTTCCACTCATGATCCATTATACTTCTCAGATTTGTTAAACCACATGATTTCTTACTCTACTTGATAAACACCTAATACATTTACCTTCCAACCAACATCATCCCCCTCACCAATTGCACCACCATCGTGATCACCCTTTTTAAAAGTTTCACCGTATTAATGGCCACCATGACAATGATTACTATTCCCTTAATGATAGACTCCAATAATTAGAATATAAGTGTGTTATTTCCTTCCACACTTGCTCTTGTGATATATATATATATCTTCCTCCACATAGGCAAGCCTCCACAACTATTATATTTTCTCATTCACCACCTCTTAAGGTCATTCTTCATCCTCCTAAGGTTGTCATTGATGAACCTCCTCCATTTGTCCCAACTCTCTTCTACATCCTCCCAACCTACCCATATTGTTCATAACCCCACAATGGCTTCCTTAAGCAGCACACTTTCACATCTTTCCACCATCACACTTCCCACCATTGTATAGCATGATTTCCTCTAACATCCAATTTAACACCTACCCACGTGATATCACTTTTTCACATGCTATTTATGTGAATTGCTAAGCCCTCCACCTATGGTATATGATTCCCATTTCCATATCATTACCTGATGATGCAATCATTTTCTATAGGTTTATACATGATTGTTGAGGGCATTAAATGAACCTTACTCTCACACTGAGGGGAAATCATCTTTCTCCCCTGCCATCCCCTTAATTTTTTATTATATGTTGGCGTTATGTATCTCATTATCATACAAGTTATAATTTCATCATTATTTTATCATCCTACATTATTATACACTCCTCTCATCACATAACCACTTCTATCTAGGTATTACTCATTACCACGTTACATCACATATGCTATCTACCATATGTCTATAATGTTCATTGTTATTCAAATGCAATTCTTATCCAATTCCTCACTTTAAAATTGTGTACATCATCATCAAAAAACATTGTTATTTATAACAAAACAATCAACATTATTTATCAAACTAGTGTAACAATACCAACAATGCATATAAAGCCATCAATAAACAAAATATACAATCACACACCAATGCAACAAACAATCATCACATAGTACATAATAGACATCAACAATAGATAAGCCATCAATAACACACACACACACACACACACACACACACACACACACACACACACACACATAGTTATTTAGAATCAAAGTTATAGAATAAAATTGCTAGGGGGAAATCCCCCATGCATAAATACATCCTATATAATACATCATATGTCCTCCTCACTATCACTATCTATAAATGTGGGAGCTGTAGAACTCGAAGCTTCACCAGTAATCCTTATGTCAACGATCTTGGGATATTTGCCTCTCCAGTTAGATCCACAATACATAACATTCTATACCACCTGTTCTACTAAATCTAGCCACTGAGATTTCCATGTATCACGTAAACACATCCTGGGCTAGGCCACCTCCTCCCACAACCTATCTCGCTCGATCTACCATCTCTGCATGAGCCTCATCCCATGCTCACTTAGTAACATTGTACATGTGGCTTGCATGATATCAGCCACTATGATCAAACAAATTGACATGAAATCGCCTGTGATCGCATATTCACATCCACTTACTCTAGCATCCCTGCTACCCATGAGCACATCTATGGGCACTGTTCTAAGTCAACATGCATAAGGAGGTATCCATGATCAACATCCAGTAAGACATCATCTTGTAACCACATGCCGTACACTTCATATTAGCCATTATACATTGTCACTCTCATCAACTTAATTTTCTAAGTAAACCACTAACAATGTATGATACTTACGCTCTTCACTGCATTCCATTACTACAATCATCTACTGTCAGTAGTGGGTGCCTAACCCTTGACTCCTCCACCTGTTACTCCACTCGTTCCATGTCTACAACCACTGGAAACAACACCACTCATCAATGTGTCACCCACCATTGACTATATGCACCTCAGTGTACATCCCGTGTCATCCACCTGTACTAACCTTATGACCAGATCTACCTCATCTATGGACCTGGGGGCTACTAGTTGTGCTCATGTGGGGTCTAGCATTAACCTTGGTCACCTCAATCCCCTAGTAGACCCAACACCATATATATGGCTTTGGGGGCACGTCCTGAGCCATATCAAAACTTTTGAGACACCCACTTCACCCTAGAATAGCTCTGTCACTCCTATTGAAATCGATACCTCTAACCACATGGTGCATGCCAAATGCACAACGTAACTTAATTTCATCCTCCACACATCCTCTATAATCTTTATATCGGCCTCCAAATAATCTACCACGATGGCCCATCTGATCCATACATCTACCTATAAGTAGTCATGTCCATCCATCCTACTCTGGGTCCCTAACTACCTAGCATGTAAATATCTCTAACTCGAGCCCAATTAGCTTATGGCTCACTAAGTGGACTCACTATTGCTACATGCTTATAAGTCCACATATGTAATAGAGTGGTCACTCCTATCCCACCACCATGGTCCTCCTACGTTAATTAGTACAAATCCTTGTATAAATGGGCCAACACACATCATGCCCATGCATATCTCAGTACCATGTCTCCTTTATATTCTGACAAATATCATGCATCCTATACATAATTCTCACTCCACCACCCTCCACGACCATTGATGAAGTTAGTAACTACTGTCATGAACTTCCACAAGCATACGGAACCCCAGACCTCATAATCACATCCAAGCTAATATACATATCTCGGCATGCACTCCGAGACCCTATAAAAATATCACCATGTGCGACCCTCATTTGTCCATGAGTAATCTAATACCTCCTATAACCTGCACCCTCTCTTTGACAAATAGGTAACTGCAGTATCATATATACATCCTCTAACGTCACTCGTCATCTCTCCTGTTCGGTAACCAAACTGTATAAGTATCTGCACACCATCTCTCGCATAAAGCTGTAAAAAATGGAACATTATGGGGTACTCTCCCCCAATATAGTGATGTGCTCGCAAGACGAACATGGTCCAATATATCCCACTCATCATCAATCAACTCCAAAGCTAAGCAATGTGCTCAAATGGTGTTCCGCATGGTAACTCCCTCAAGTGCATATCTCTCTACCCAACACAAAGAAGGAATAAAACATAGTATTAACACACATTCATGCTTCAAAATCAACCCTACACATCATACAAAATCAACTCAATTACCCAAATAGTTAGAAAACTTAGCCCCTGGGCGATTAGCACCCAAGAGATGGACACTAGCACCCCATGACAAGACAGTTACGCACCTAGAACTGGGTGCTAATGTCCCGATGGATGAAAACTAGCCTATCTGCTTCCGTCTCAGGTTGAGAAATTCTCAATTTTACAAAATTATCAAAATATGGCTAAAACTGAAAAACAAACATACGTGTTAATGACAGAAATTCCCAAATTTGATCATACATGCCAGCTCCTTGGTCGTATATGTTTCCATGGTCGTCATCACACTCTTGAATCTCATCAAAATAACTTCCTGACATGTGACATCCTCACAACCCAGAGCTCAAACCACACTCACTTTCAGTTTAAATGAAGTTACTATACACCTTTTTCATATTACTATATATAGTAATTCACTTTTAATTTGCACTATAATCACTACTTTCTCCTATTCTCGCAACTAATATAAGCACACGGTTTGCCTCATATCTGGAGCTTCATTACTCAATTTTTCTCCTCGTTTGTGGAATTTGGATTCACAATGTCCTCACCTAACAACTGTACTATATAATTCTAAACAATCTATGCTTTCAATTATGGCACATGAACTATTCAATTTATACACATACTTTCTCACCACTACTTTATCTCATGTAATATCTCTCGGTCACTACTACAATCCTTAACAATCTCTTTCTTTCGGCTCACTACTCGTTTATTCTACCCCCTCACCCTTCTCACCAAAAAGGGGGGCATAAAATTAGGATCATCTTATAATCCATCTATCGAGATACAACACAATAAATTGACACTCCTAATATGTTACTATCACATTTTCTTTGATCTCATTCAAAAAATGGTTACATTTACTCTATATGACGATCGATACTTTTTCTATTCTGAATCCATTCCCCCAAATGACCTAATCTGGGGGAAAAATAAAATCTCTCTGTGATTGATTCTTATAAATACATCCTAGTCAATCAACTACCTATCATTCAAACCTAATCAGTCAATACAATAATTCTAGTTACGATCACTTCTAGATGACCTAACTTGGGAGCCACATTACGTCACAATTTTCCAGATGACCTAACTTAGGAGCCACATTACGTCACCATTGCTTCCAGATGACATAACTTGGAAGTCATCTAATACTATTCAAATTGGAACAACTTGTTACTATAGGAATGGGGTAAAAAATGAGATGTCATTACCTTTCTCATACTGCTACTATGTGGGTTCTTCTGATTGGAACAAACAAATTTCAATTGGAACAAAATGGTAATGAATTCGGTTCCTTATCCATATACAGTGGTTGGACCTGTTTGGGGAAGCATCGATGGATGGAGAGAAAAAAATACCTCTTTCAAACCAACATTCTTCCTTGGTGGCAACAGGACACCCAAATCCTTTCAATTATCAACAATCCGGGTTGGGAATTTGATCACTCCCTGCCTCTTCTATCATCCTTTGGAAAAAATCCAAAATCTTCTAATATAAATCACAACTAATTCTCTGAGCTAACTCCTTATGATAGTTTTCTATCTCTCTACTATGCTGCATGCGTCAAAATGTTGGTCCATGGTTCACCACGCTAAAATTTTCTATGTTTTATACGAACTATGCAACATGGCTTCTCCAAACCCTATACAGTTATGTTTCTTACTTTCTTTCCAGTACTTGAACTTCCTTGAAATAAAATGTAAAGGGGGGAAAATGTTGACACAAAAATATGCATGTGTCATCACTTTATTATGCCATTAGTATATTGTTATATGTATGAATCCTAAGTAAGAAAAAACACATTGGTGACACTTTCCTTCAACCTTATATGGTCTTTAATTGGTTTCTATTATGAATATATTTTATACCTCCTAGATTTGTATGCACTTTTGGTCAGGTCATAGGGATCCTTGTCTGTTTGTTTTGACACATCAGTCATTTTTGATCTTAGGACACTAGGGCCCATTCTGGAAATTAGCACCCGAGCACGTGTGTCCCTTATGGGCACCCATGTCCTCATTATTTTTACACATTTTATCATTTGTGGTTGGCATAACTTCTTTTCTTATCCTTACCTCGTAATCTTAGTCGACATTCGGTGTCACTAATGTCAAAAATCAAATAAGGTACATATATATACACAGAACACTAACCATTATTTTGGCTAGTAAATCAAGAGGGAATATCACATCTGCATATTAGTAATACCATTCAAAGGGACTACATTTTGGGCTATATACACTACATAGAAAGGGGAAGTGTTGAATTCCATACCATCACATTTGCTATTCTTACATCAAAACTTGCTATAGCCCATTATATTGGTATTATTGGCGCGAGGGAAAACCTAAGGACAATATTTCACACACAAGCACAAAGAATTATATGGAGTGTGAAATGTAGTGTAGGGCTTGGTACTAAGTTCACTCATCGGGTGACCACCAGGGCCAGTTCAACTTCACATATTCCATATTTTATTAAGACCTAATGTGTTTTTGAGCTTAGTACAGATATACTATGGTTTGTTTTGTAGGTTACAGGTGATGATCAGAGCCCTAACAAAAAAATTAGAGTGACAAGGAATGAAGTAGAAGCGAAGGCCCTCCGACCCAAAATAAGATTAGACCATATCCTAAATATTCACGTAGTCACTAGTGCCCATAACAGGCACTAGTGCACCCTGGGACACTCCTGTCCTTGTGTGGGTGCTTCTGTCCATCATAATCCTAGAGTCCCAGAACTCTTTGCTGAGCTATTGTGACACCATTTCCATCCAGATCTAACATTTAGACAATCCTGCAATCAATTCCAAATCACTCAAAACCAACTAAGTCATCCAACCTCTCTGCATTTTCTTAGAGATTTTTCACAATATTGTATGCTTATTGCTTGTACTAAATATTGTATCTTACATAATTATCATAATATCATTTATTATAGTAGTTACTATGAATCGATATCTAATTCAATTTAGATTAAATAAAAAAATCTAAAAAAGGTGTTTAAATGTTTTTATACGATGATAAACACATAAAGTGAGATACGATACCTAATGTGCTTGAGTGTATCTCCAACTACTAGCTTGATAAACGTTACATCAAAGAAAATAATTTTTTTTCTCTATGTGGGCTTTCCAAAGATTAACAAACCTTCTAGCCTAGACAACATCTAAGGACCTCTATTGCCAACAATTGTTAAGGGTTTCACTTTGAGTATGTTGAGGGGAAAGAGTTGATAACATATTGATAAATGACATGAGGTTAATACTGGTAGAAGGGAGTAATGATAGGCCAAAACTACTATCTCCACCATGGAATTTTAGGAAAGAAAAAAATCTTGTGAAGGTAATCATCACGTATGAATGTTCGAATTTTTGAAATGGAATTTGCATTCTCATTCTCAAGATGAAATTTATCTTTAAGCATATCCCATGAGAGTCATGTGCAAGAAATTTTGTATAAAATTTCATCAATAGAATCAAATCCGTTTTTAAAATGACTTAGAACCTTATTATAAGGAAGCATGGGAAATGGAATATTATGAAAATTAAGAATGGGAGTTCACCAAAGAGAAGGAGAATAAAGAGAAAGTCTATTTTTGAAACCATATCCAACCAAGTTGAGGATTGGTTTCAGTAATTCGCAAGCTTTTCATATAGTATTAACTATAAGTGTACCGAAAATTTTAACACGCATGAGAGAAAAAATAGACTCTAACAATTGAGCCCACTCCATGTTTTTCTACCCAGAGGAGCTCTTCGAGTGATGAAATACATAAAAAACTCCATTGAGGCCAAGGACCTCTAGTTCCTTATGTCTACAAAAATAATATTAGGATATCCTATAGAAACCCTTATGGCCGTTTGAATTTTCCCATAGAAAATATCTTACTAACTTCTTTGATTTAACATAGGAAACTTACAAAGGAATCTAAAAGAGGAGTACTAGACATGAGTGGATACCAACACCTTATAAAAAACTTAGAGCTTCATCACTAAAGAAAGAGTCTTGATGAGACAATGTATTGGATAATATATGACCAAAGTTCAAATTGAGAATCCCAAAAACTAAAGGGTATGGTAAGAAACTTAAATTACACACCTAGTTGAATTCATTTCCATAATATCCTTCCAACCAAAGGTTAGAGAGAGAAAGAGAGACTTTATTTCACATTGGGTATTTTTCCATTGAAGAAAAGAACTTGAATCTAGGAATTATAGGTCAAGGCATTCATGTTGGCATTCTTGAGAAAATCTTCTTCTTGAAAAAGGGTGAGAAAAGAATCATCTAAAAAATTCCCAATGATGATTCCTTGATAAAAATGGGGGAGATAATTTTTCCTATCAATAAGCCTCGAGAAGATTAATAGGAAAGGAGCTATGTAATCCTTATATGATAAACATATAAGGAGATATATCCAAAGCAATTAATTCCCTAATTGATTTGTATAATCCATACTTGTGAGATTTCACACCATTTATGGTAATACAAGATCTTGCATTTTGAAAGAACATATTAACACTATGGATGAACTAGGGGCCAAATATAAGAGCTTGAATATTTAAAGTGATGAAAGGACACTCAATCCTATCATAATATTTTTCAAAATTAATTTTTACAAACAATTTTTTTTATTAAATTTTGAGCAAAGAAAATGGCTAAGTACTAGCCATGCACGAAGGATAAACACTACACATAAGGGATTCATGAAAGGGAACCCATATGCAAGAAGGGTCAGTGCACAAAGGTTCACGTATGGGCACACAGGGTTTGGGACTCATACAGAACACATATAAATATAGAAAAAAAAAATGGATTGGTGCTCAAGAAATATCTAAACATAGACTAATACATGATGACTTAACGCCCAAGAAAAAGCTATAATTAAGGAAAAAAAAACATGCAAGAAAATTCAAAAACAAGGATTGTGCATGGAAGTAGGCTAAAAATATGAATTAAAACATGGGTAAAGAAACCCAATTATAGCTTAATATATTGTTAGCATTAGTTAGAAAAGCATTTAATTCATTGTAAGCATGCCTATTATTAGGAAGATGCATGTAAGTGGTGAAGGGAAAGTCCCCACCATATAAATATAGGTTATGTTTGAATGTTTTGAGAGGTTCGAGTGCTAGTGGTATTAAGTTATCTTTTGGAGTATGTAGCTAGACTTTATACGCATGAATGGGAAATTATTGACTGTAAGAAATCTATGATGTAATAAAAAAACTTAGTATGCAATGAATTAATGTTTTATTATGGGTTATTATGTATGGGTTGTTAAGGTAACTACATTTGAGTATGGTATTATAGGAATCAAAATCTTGGTAGTTATTGTTTATAAGTGATTTCCTTGTTATATGTGTTGTAGATTTACTATACTATATATTTATTTCTCCATGGTTGTATGTTTTTATGATTATGAGTATGCATTCTAACATCTTGATAAAAAAAAAGGAGTGACATGGAGACTGCATGCACTTTTGATGAGCTTTAAGAATTGTCTGGATGAAGTGCTAGCTCACCTAGATATCATTGGTAAATAAATTTAGTACATTTTGGTTCTATTTCTAGGACATATTTTTAATCCGTCTACTAGGATGTTGCATGTAGATGGTGTTCCAACTGTTTTTGGATAATATCCAGAATTGGATATATGACGACGAGGAAGCATTTTCTCAGAGGTATAGTAATGGACCTGATTTAAATGCATGTAAGTGGGTGGAAGAAAACCTTTATGATTTCTTATACGATAATTTCTTCAATTTTTCCTAGTAGAATTGTACGAGTGGTTGGAAACATCCGCACATAATAGAGGTGTCTCTTTTGGAAGAAATAAATTATGGAATCAGGAAAACTATCAGGGGGTCACTGAATTGGATGAACCCTAGAAAAAAGTTGTAGATCACTAGTGGGAAGGTGTGATACCTAATTATAACTTGGAGTATATGATTTAGAGATATTCTCTCCCTAAGGAAACATAGTTCTAGTTCTTGCGTTAGCCAAGGGGATCATACATCCTTGCGCTACCTTTAGTAATGAATAGCTTGATGATTGAACTTGGAATTGAGAAATCTCTAATGGTAGGCTAAAACACCACCATGCACAGTGATAGGAGACATATTTGGCAAGGATGGCAGAGGCCCAAGAGGAATAAATAGAGATAGAAGAGAGACAACTTAAGTATAACGATGCATGAAAGAGGGTGGTTGAGGAGTCCCTGAGGTGATGACTGACAGAAGTTATGAGAACCCTATAGAAGGTAAGGGACCGCAAGATCATGTCCTCTCTACATTGGTAAAGTGCAGAAAAATATCCTCATCAACATCTAAAGAGAGTGAATCTTAGGAGAGAATAAGAACCTCTGGTGCACATCTGACCCTGCCTTGACCCCTAGCCCTTGTACAAGGTGTCTAGGATCCAAATTTTGTGGTAGAAGATCATGATAGTGAAGGTGATTAGGAAGGTAATCAAGTATCACAACATTTGGTAGGAGATACATGTAGTCACATATTGTTATCAACTCAGGAGGTGCAATAGATTAAGGATACACATATAGATTCATTAAAGGAACATGTGTTTGGACACAATGTGTTTGAGACCAATTTGGTAGGTGTTTTTTTGGGACAGAGTGGTGGCACACTACAAGTTAAGAGTAGTATTATTGGTAATATTATAGGCTAGAAAATTGGTGCGTAGTTCAACACAACCACATGGACACAAGGTAGTTATTTGAAAGCCCCCCAAGTCATGGTGGGAGGCTTAGGAGGTTTTGGACCACCACCATGCAGACATAACCATGGTGGAGGATTAGGTTCAGGAACTATCTCCATTCCTAGAAAAGGGCCACAACAACCACAACCTAAACAACCTCAACAACCACAATAGTAGACACCTCAATTATTATTTGAGATTTCACTTTACTTACCAGAGTATAGAGGTGTAGAGGATGTAGTTGAACATGTGTATATGTGTGAGTTATTATGGAGAGATAAGGGAATAAAAAATTCTGATAGGAAGGAAATTCAATTTTACACCACACTTTAAGGGCACACACACAATTGGTACAGGAAATATGACCCACATCAAACTACGGTTGATTATGATGTATTGCACACTACCTTTTTAGTTGAGTTTCATATCATTGAGTTTGGGAAATAAAGTATCAGTGCACTAAAGGATATAAATCCAATGCTTGGTAGAGAGCATTTAGGAGTATGATGTGTGATTTAAGACATTAGTGTCAAAATTATCATATGATATCCATTAGAGTTAGCACGTGTAGTGGTTTTTTAGATGCTTGTTGACTCCTTTTCAAAGAGCATTGCCACATAAGACATTTATTGATCTTCCCGAGGCCTTGGAAGAAACTTTACATGATAAATCCATAAAAAGTGTTGACACATGGGTGGGGCCTTTTCTTGAGGTGAAAATTGCAGAAATGGCCCCTTAGTTGGAAATGCTATCTACTAATTCAGCCCATGAGATGTGTAGTGTCTTACGGTGCACAAATTGTGAGGTTGAAGTTCATATGAAGGATATTTACTCATGCAAGAGTGTGCATGCATTATTGACATATTGTGACATCTGTCATAAGAATCACGATGTTAATAATTTCCCATTTCTGCAGTGCACAACATAAAAGACTATCTCCATGTAATGTAATATTTTATATGAGGACACCCATGACACTACTGACTGCCTTTTGATCAACCAAATTCATGAAGTTTGTGAGATCATGTTGTGTTAGAACACTGTGACAATTAGTTATCAAGAGCAAGAAGTACAAACTAATGAGGCACACACAAATAAAGATGGAGGATTTCGAGGTGGATTCAAAATTAGGGTCGGTGGCATTCATGGAAGGTTTACATGTGGAATGTGTTATACATGTAGATCACTTGATCATTACGAACATGATTTTCCAAAGAACCATGTATGTATATATTGTGGAAAAGCTCACAAAGTTGAATATTTTCCATACTTATATGCTTATGTTTGTAAGTAAAAAAATAAGGAAAAAGGTGTGAGGATTATTAAGGTGAAGAGTGTGAAGCCTAAGAAGTGGGAGCCTAAGAACATGGATGATTTGAATCTTCAACCTGTGCTAGTTACTACACATGCAGAAGCAACCCATGTTTAAGAGAATATCAAATAAAAACCCGTTATCATACGAGACAAAGTGGTACATGTGAAGTATCTAGATGAATCTCATCAAAAGGAGGTTTATGAGGAAACTACAGGTGTTGTTAGAGAATTGCAAGGTGAGATCTAACACCTAAAAGAAAAAGTACACGAGAGGGAATGTGCGAGGGGACCTAATCTTCCAAAAAAAGATATTCATGATTTTAAGGAAGTATAAAAGACACTAAGGTAAGAAAACATCATTCATTTTTTAGGAGAGGGGTTATACGAGATGGTGCCATAGGTATTAATTAAATGAGAGTGTCAGATTCTTCATGCAAAATTTCCACCAGAAGACCACAAATATGAAAAGGAGATAAACTAGATGCACTTATCAATAGTTGTTTGGTTGGTGAGTAATATTCTTATTGATATAGGTGTAGAGGTTAATGTTCTTACATTGGATGCTTGGAACCAGATGGGAAAGCCACCAATACAACCATATTTTAATGTGCTTTATATGACAATTAAAATAAGGGCCATGTCCATTAGAGTGTTAATGGATGCCTCTACCACTATTTAAGGTGATAGATTTATATGATATTTTTAGGTACTGGAACTTGGAGAGGAAGATAACTTCCCATCACTTTTAGTTCATCCATGGTGTTATGCAAACAATGTTAATTTACACTCTAACAAAAGATATATAAATTTTGAGAGAAAGGATTAGCGAGTGGTAATACCATTGAATGTTCCATATATTGATCTTGTTAGTGAAGAGGAGAACAATAAAATGTATACACATTTAGTGTGCAATCCTGAGAATGTAGAGCCATCAAAGTAAATCATCCTACATTGGGAAGATGCACAATCTATTAGTGACACTACAAGTATTTCTTATGACAATTGGACCCATGGTACCTATGAAATGTTAGGACATGAGGTTAAGGGGAGAGATACCAGAATGATTAGGCCATGCACTGTTAAGGCACATGGGCAAGGTCACCTTGCATAAATATAATTGGGAGGAGAAACCTGAATCTCTCTTACATGTAATAGAAGACTAGTTGTGAAATGAAGGAGATAGATATAATATGATGGTCTATACTTTGCACGAGACAACAACACACCTATGGGTGACACACAAAGACAATTTATTGGGATAGCTTGAGATCCATATAGCCTTTCTGATAAGGTTTGAGATAAATAATCTCCCCTCTTTCGTATAGGATTATGATGGTAAGACCCCTACTTTAGTACATATTCACAATTTTGAGAGATATTTCCCACAAGGATAAGAAGCTCTACAACCATTTGTTTGGGTACACAAATTTTATTCTACTCTACGTGTATACGCTTGAGCCTAGTATGTTTGTGTGGAGTTGAAGAAAGAGATTGCAAGTTTATGTGACATGACAGAAGGTATTTTCATACGTTTGATTATTTTTATAATAAACCACTAGTACATGAAGCCTTGCAGATCATGAAGCAAAAAACATTGGGAGATAGTGCAAAAGAAGAAGAACTTATGGTTTAACTACTAGAACAACCTGAGATTGAGGTGCAAAAATAAGTATTGGAAACAAAAGAAAATTATTGGGGCACACATTGAAAAAGAAAGAGAAATTGAAGATGGTGTACCTCATAGATGATGATGAAGTTGAATACCTATACATCAAGCATATTGAGGGTGCATACAAGGTGTTAGATTCTGCAGATGAGCAGGCACATGCATACTACCTACCTATGAAGAATAAGAAGGTGAATATTAGAACTAAGGATGCACGTAAAGAGGTGATAATTGATGATTATTGGTGTGAACCAAAGGCTACAAAGATAATTGAAATGTTGCACAAATTCTAGGACTTATTCCCATTGGGTTATCATTTGTTAAAGGGTGTATATTCCTCATTTTGAGAGATGAAGATTAAAATAAATGAAGGCATGCATAAAATTTGGAAGAGGGCTTATAGGATGAACCCAAACCTACACGAGAAGGTAAAAGAGAAAATTTATAAGATGCTAAAGTTAGGGATTATAGAGACTATTTAGGAATATGAGTGGGTAATCGCCATGGTGATCAACATAAAGAAAGATGGCTAGATCAAGATCTATGGAGAATATAGGTTAGTCAATGTTTCATGTGTGATAGATCATTTTCCTACATGATTTATAAATGATATCTTAGAAGGTGTTGTAAGGTATGAAATATGTTCATTCACATATAGATTATCTAGGTACCATAAGGTATGCATTGTGCATGAGGACCAAGATAAGATAACCTTCAAAAATGAATGTGGAATTTTGGCATATACCATCATGCCCTTTGGATTGAATAATGCACCAATGGTTTTCTCACGCATCATTGTTCAGGAATTCTAGGACTTCATTCCTAATTTTTTGTAGGTATACTTGGATGATTGGACCATTTAAGGGCTATTAAAATATCATTATGAAAACTTGAGGCTAATCTTTGGAAGGTGTAGGAAGCTTAACATCTCTCTAAAAATAAAAAAGTGTATAGTTGCCACCCTTTTGACCCTTTACTTGGGAACATAATTGGTAAATATGATTATTAGTAAATTATTTTGGGGCTTGAAGAATAAAAAATCAGAGTGAAGTGTATGGGTTCTTGGGGCATACTGGCTACTGTTATCCATATTTTCCCCCCCAGAAAAATATTGGATAAGCCACAACCCTGTATAGAAAGAACTTGAGAAATCACGTTTGAAGCCTACAAATAAGTTGCAGAGGGAATCTACAATGGAGTGGTGAAGCCTGTAAAAGATCAAATGACCCAATACAAGAAGAAAGAGAAGAAACGACTCTGTCAAGAGAACCCATTCTTAAATTAATCAAATAAGTTATAGGTAGGGTTTGAAATGAAATATCAGAGTTGGAGCACAAAGCTGAGTGGTGTCAAAGTAGCCAAAGCAAGAAAAAGAAGAAATGGTGAAGGTGAACAGTCTTCGGCATCAAAACAGTTCAGGACCAGTCAAAAAATAAACTAAGTATGGAGGAGACAGCTGAGAGAGCCAAGTGTCAGCATGACACTTCTCTAAAGTTGAATCCAAAAAGGGGAGGTTCGAACGAGCACCGAATACCCACATGTCCCAGGTCCCAAATGGAGGCATAGTCAATAGAAGTAAAAAGGTGGACAGGGCGGGCCTCAAAAGAGACTAAGTCTAGAAGACTCAGAGGAGGGTGCTAAGTGTTGGCTCAGCACTATTCCAAGATGGGAGCCCAAAGTGGAGATTCAAACTTGCGCTGGCCCTCCACATATCTAGTGGTCAACAAAGGTGAAAAGGAGAGCAGGCCAAAAATTGGTTAAGTCTCTGACCCCATGGAAGCCTCCACATGTCTCATTGGCGCGATTTCAAGAGGTAAAATCCTAGGTAGTTTTCAAATGAGCGCGGGCTCGCTGCGTGTCCCAAATTTTTTAAAGGGATAGATTCGGGGTTTCAATAGTCAATGTATTGTGATAGGTCGGTGGAGGGTGCCAAGTGTCCAAATGGCACTAGTTCAAGAGAAGAATTAAGGGACAATTTTTTGACAAGCACCAAGATGTCGCGTGTCCTCAGTCAAATATATGATCCAGCCGAGCAAAGGACTTGGGCAAAAAGCATAAGGAAATCAAGCAGGTCATAGAAGAAGCCATGCGTTAGATGCATGCTACTTCAAAGGAAAAATACAGAGACCACCCCAAGACATGCGCCAGCCCTCCACGTGTCCTATATTAAAAAGGGGCCCGTTTTCAAACTGGTTTTCCCACCTTTTTGTAGGGATCCGATACAAATTTTGAAGGGGCATATCTTTTGACTAAAGGCTCGAAATATTACAAATATGACATCATTGTAAAGATCTCAGCCTCATCTATGCCATGAAGATTTGAAACTTTAAGTTTGGGGAGGTTAGGTCAGAGAAAAATAGAGAAATGTATTTGGGACATTAACGTAGAATTTGATCTCTTCAACTACCAGATTTGATTCGATTTGATCTTCTGGAGAAATAGAAGCGACATATTATGGGTAGATTTATAGAAGGCATTGATATTCAGTGGTTGAGATTTCAAATTGGGTTTCAAGGTGTATCTTAGGGTGGTTGGAGTAGGTTTCAAATTTTCCCCCTTCTCTCTCTTTCTCTTTCTATATATTATAATACTTCTCATTGGAGAGGAGAGAGACATTCTGGGCATATAGAAACTCTGTCAAATTTGTTTCTCGATGCCATTTTCAAGAGGAAAACCTTATCCTTCACCTAACAAATGCATTTTTTCCTCTATTCTAGAAATGTAATGGTCTGCGCCCCTTCTAGAGCAATAAAAATGCATCTTGTGGTGTTCTTCAACCCTTTGCATCGTTTTGTCATTTCTCCATGCCTCTCCCTTCCAGATTTGTTTTTCTATGCATGTACTTCACATTTACAGGTGCAGGATGTTGTGTTTCATGGAGTTTAATGGTGGATTTGAAGATCTGGGCCATGTCACTTCTATCTGACCTCTCTTATCTCCATTTTCTCTGTTTCTTTCTCCCTTAACAAAATATCTCGCTTCCTTTTCTGCTGTAACACCATTTTAGTGTAGGCTATGTTTTTCATTTTTTTCTTTCTCTCCCTGTCTCCTTGGAAGTTAGATTAGGATTAGATTATCTTACCTGCACTAGAATAGCTTGTGGCAGGTAGTTAGGAAGAAAGAACCGGCTTTCTCTGGAGGGCCATATGAGGTTTGCAAGTCCCTCAACTTGCGAGATGGTCCCATGTTATGTAGATCACATCAAATGACCCTACCTTAGAAAATCATATCTCAAGGCTATTTGGGGGTGTTGTGAGTTTGCACTAACAGTTTTTCCACACCCGGTGGGACAGGTCTTAATCACCTTACCAATTCATTTTAGTAGGTTGATGTGTTCATGTTAAGGGTCAACCTTTTGGGGCACATTCAAGCACATCTGATGACTCCATCTAGTCAATAACCCATTCTTTGAGTTGCAGACATTTTCCATCCATTTCCACTCATTTTTATTTTATTTTCTTCTTCCATATCTTTCATTTTCTCCCATTCCATGAATTTGTGCAACCATGACTTCATTTCCATCATGGAATTCACATTTGCAATAACAATACATTCAACCTCCAATGCTTTTCACAACTCCTCCAAATAAACATTATGAGCAGATTCAAAATCACTATGCCTATCCATAGTAGTAATGCCAAAATTAGTTTAGCCATGAAGCTTATCAAAAACAGGGATATGCATGTGGTGACAAAAATCAAATGGAAGATGCTGGTTTGCTTGAGAAGATCCAAAAAATGGAGGCTGACATGGTTCAGTCAAGGGGCATAATACAAATGAAGGTATTCAAGATTGCTTGCAGAGCACCTTGTCCATTGGAGGGCCCTTTTCCAAGACATTATAGCCCTGAAGAGAAGATGGAATTCATGATTGGAATGGTGCCCCAACTTGCAGAGTGGATTGAGGGGATAGAACCATATGAGCAAAGTCTGAATCAACCTTGTCAATGGGTAAGTCATTCAACAGCTCCTTGTCTTTATTTTTCTCCCTCTCAAGCTTTATCATTGCAGTAGTGCCAAGTTTTAATCCTAGCATACAATGCCCCAAGTGTGAAATTCATCCCTTCATCCCCTAGAATTCCATCCCATCTCAGTTTTTCTGCCCTCTTCTCTTCCAAATCCAAATGCCCTCTAAATAAATAAGAAATTCCACTTCCCTCCCCACCATAAACAATTGTAAAACTGATTGAACCCCAACCTATCACTCCTCTTGCTTTCCCAAGTCCATGTTGGGAAGAAACCCAAGAAACAAGTCAAGGAGAACAACAAGAGAGGATCCTAATAGAGAAGAAATGACAGACAATCTGAAGAGTTGGGCTTCCAAATTTGTGTTTACAAAGATCCCCTTTATTTTAAAGCTAATAAAGGAGGTCAGAGTTTGAAGAACCAGTGGTGGCTGAGGCTGAGTTTACAGCAAAGGAGGAGGACCATTACAGTTTCAGAGGCTCCAAATGTGGAGTAGGCCACAGAAGAACCTTCAGTTTTTCCTCCTAGTTCATCCCCTTCAAGATATGATGTTGAAGAATAGTTTGGTCTTTCAAACTTCATGTTTTAGGATGAAGGGAACCATGGTGAGTCAAGTTATAGACCAGGAGGAACACCATAGAAGGAGGTTGAGCATATGAAACAAGATAACAATGAGGTAAATTATCTGTTCTGACTTGGAGGATTTCTTTGATGGATAAAATCCCATGGAGATCACATTATTTTCTCTCCCATCATCCATCTTCCAAGTATATGAGCTTGTTGCCATGAAGGAGAGAATTCAAGAGCAGCATCCTATATCTCACAATGTACCTATGCAACAAAGGTTGGAAGATATGAGTCCAACATGTTGTCCACAAGAGAAAGAAGAGGAACAGCTAGCTCCAAGTCCAGTTAAAAAAGAGCATATGGAGGTGACCAAGATAGTTTTATAGGCACTAAATCATGAGCCGGTTACATAAGAAAATACAGACCCCTCTCTCATTCAACTTCTCCAAAAATATGAATTTTTGGAGGATCCTAAACTCACTAGCTTCATATTTAAAGATGAGGCTTCATATGGTGAAAATAATGAAGATTTTAAGATCACCATGAAAAAGGGAGAGACTTTGCTATAACAGGACAATGAAGAGTTTGAGATCCTATCAGACTCAAAATAATGTCTTCAACCACAAGAACTTGCTGTCATGGAAGAGAATGTGCAAACACAATCTACAGTTTGTAACATGCCTCCTGAACCCAAATTGGAAGATTTTGATCTTCCAAAAGTCACACTTGCTATAGAGGAAGAGAAAAAGGTAGGTAAAGGATGTCATCATCTCTCTCACACCATCCATCCAAGAAGGTCCACAAGAAGACTCCATTTTTAGAGTTAAATTTTAGGGAAATGGGCACATTCAAAGGATTAGATCATGCCCAATTAGGTACTTGGCTTCATTAGAGCCAAGGGAGAATCCAAAACCAGCCATGCCTACTTCAGGGCATGAGGATGAGTACCAAAGTACCAAGGGTCACTCATCAATACCCTCTAGGAGTCCAATGCAAATCAGCTTGAAGAGGTATTTTCCATTAATGTTGATACCTTGATGATTTGGGTGGAGGACTAGGCTTATTGTCATTTTTTCACTCATACAAGCAGATCTATATTAAGTGTCAAATCATTTGCATGGCTGCCCCTTTTGAGAAAGGAAAGCTACTTCTCCCTACCTAGTAGCAAGCTTTGTTTAGCATTCTTTCTCTCTAGTTATTTTAGGAGTAGGAGTAGATTTTTTTTTCAGCAGAAGAAGTGCTTCTGCAACACTCTGTTATATCTCATTTGAGGAATGTATGATATTCATATTTGTACATAAGTTTTTTTCGTTTTACTCCAAAGGGTGCATAAGGCTAGGCTCTTCAATATTCATGGCAAGAAGATTCATAATTGTCTGTAAACATTTGCTAGTTCCAAAAAGGGAACAAAACCAGAGAAACTTAAGTCATTTCAAAACAGTCCATTTCAAGGGATAGGTGAAATCCCAGGTCAATACAATTTTCTAATGTCAGAAACTCCATTTCAAGATTTTCTTATGAAAATTGAGAGTGCAAATAGCAAGACAGGCTCAGGGTTAGACAAAACATAGAGAAAAGGCATGCAGTCAGGCTCGCAACTTGGCTCAGGGATCAGATCTTTAAAGTTTGGATCAGTTTCATGTTTATCAGGACAGACTCCATGCCCAATGGATGCTTCAAGGCCATTGGTTCATTCGATCTAGCAGGCAGATGCCCCTACGAGTCGCCAAAATTGTTATCCATAGTTTGCCCCCTCGAGTAAAAATATTGGATCAACCAGGACCTCACACAGAAAGAACTTGAGAAATCACGTTCAAAGCCTAAAAATAAGTTACAGAGGGGACTCTACAATGAAGTGGTGGAGCCTATGAAAGAAAAAATGACCCGATGCAAGAAGAAAGAGAAGAAAATGGCTCTATCAAGTGAAATCGTGCCTTAAATTCATCAAATAAGTTACGAGAAGGGTCGGAAATGAAATAGCAGACTTAAATTTCAAGGCTGAGTAGTTTTCAAAGAGGCCAAAGCAAGAAAAAGAAGAAATGAGTAAAGATGAATAGTCTTTAGGCTCAAAATAGTTTAAAATGAGTCCAAAAATTGACTAAGTATGGAGCAGACAGCGGAGAGAGCCAAGTGTCAGCACAACTCTTCTCCAAAGTTGAATCCAAAAAGCGGAGGCTCGAATGAGAATTGCTAATTCCCCACGTGTCCCAAGCCCCAAAATGGAGGAAGATTCAACAGAATTCAAAAGGTGAGACATGGTCGGGCCTCAAAAGAGACTAAGTATAGAAGACTCAGTGGAGGGTGCCAAGTGTCAGTCTTAGCACTATTCCAAGATGGGAGCCCAAAGCGGAGATTCAAACTTGAACTAGGCCCTCCACGGAGCTAATGGTCAAACAAATGTCAAAAGGAGAGTGGGCCCAAAATTGATTAATTTTCCAACCCTGTGGTAGCCTCCATGTGTCTCATTGGAACAATTTCAAGAGGCAAAAATCCTAGATAGTTT
Source organism: Taxus chinensis (assembly GCA_019776745.2). Classification (NCBI taxonomy): domain Eukaryota; kingdom Viridiplantae; phylum Streptophyta; class Pinopsida; order Cupressales; family Taxaceae; genus Taxus; species Taxus chinensis. The sequence continues at coordinate 168,350,313 of CM034154.1, read as the reverse complement.
TCAAATGAGCACGGACTCACTGCGTGTCCCAGTTTTTTTTTAAGGGATAGATTCAGGGTTTGAATAGTCAATGCATTATGACAGGCTGGTGAAGAGTGCCAAGTGTCCAAATAGCACTAGTTTAAGAGTAGAATTAAGGGACAATTTTTAGACAAGCGTTAAGATGTCGTGTGTCCCCAGTTAGATATATGCCCCCACTGAGAAAAGGACTTAGGCAAAAAAATATAAGGAAATCAAGTAGGTCAAAGAAGGATCCATGTGTCAACCCAAATGCACTACTTCAAAGGAAAAAATTCAAAGACCACCCGAAGACATGCGCAAGCCCTCCATGTGTCCTTATATAAAAAAGGGGCCCCGTTTTCAAACTGGTTTTCCCTCTTTTTTGTACAGACCTAAGATACAAATTTCGAAGGGGCATATCGTTCAACTCGGTACTCGAAATATTAGCAAATCTGACACTGTTGGAAAGATTTCAACCTTGTCTACACCTTGAACATCTAAAGCTTTAAATTTGGGGAGGTTATGTGGGAGAAAAATAGAGAAATGTCTTTGGGACATTAACATAGAATCTGATCTCTTCAACTACTAGATCTGATTTCGATTTTGATCTGCCAGTAGAACCAGAAGTGACATATTGTGGGCAGATTTATAGAAGGCATTGATATTCAATGGTTGAGCTTTGAAAGTGGGTTTTAAGGTGCATATCTTAGGGTGGTTGGAATAGGATTTCAAATTTTTCCACCTTCTCCCTCTTATCTCTTTCTATATATACTGTAGTACTTCTCATTAGAGAGCAAAGAGACGTTCTGGGCATAGAAAAAACTTTGTCAAATTTGTTTGTCAACACCATTTTTGAGCAAGAGAACCTTCTCCTACTGCCTAGAAAATGCATTTGTGCCTCTATTCCAGAAATGTAATGGTCTGTGCACCTTCTAGAGCAATAAAAACGTGTTTTTGTGGTGTTCTTCTGTTAGAGTAGGTATTTACCTTAGCTCATGTTCACCTAGGTACTTTATTTACCTTTATTGTATTTATCCTCACCCACTTATGTGTGTGGATATTTATTTTATCTTATTTAGATACTAGGAGATATTATCTAGTTGTTAGGTATAGTTCTTTCCTTGATCTATGGTATTGACTAGATCCTTGATGTCTAGTTCTCTCCTAAATCTATGGTCTTGACTAGTTCTTTGATGACTAGTCATTTCCTTGATTCATGGCTTGATCTACGACCTTGACTGGTTCTTAGATTGTTATTCCTTTCCTATTTAAGCAAGGCCCATTCTCAATGTATTGCATTGAGTTCCATAATAATATATGATATTACTACTCATTTGTTTGCAAAGGTTTTATGTAAAGTTATTCTGGCGAATTGCTTTCATCTTATTGATCATGGTGTTTGATTAACATCTGTGTTCTTGGCTTGGTATGATCTAGTTATCGTTCCTTTCATCTTAAACCCTTTGCATTGTTTTGTTGTTTCTCCTTGCCTCTCCCTTCCAATTTTTTTTTCTGTGCATGTACTTCACATTTGCAGGTGCAAGATGTTGTGTTTCATAGAGTTTAATGGAGGATTTGAAGATCTGGGCTATGTCACTTCTGTCTGACCTCCCTTATCTCCATTTTCTCTATTTCTTTCTCCCTCAATAGAATATTTTGCTTCCTTTTCTAGTGTATCAACGTTTTAGTGTAGGATCTGTTTTTCCTTGTTTTCTTTCTCTCCTTGTCTCCTTGGAAGTTAGATTAAGATTAGATTAGCTTTCCTACCGTAGAATAGCTTGTGGCAGGTAGTTAGGAAGAAAGAACTGACTTTCTCTGGAGGGCGATCTCAAGTTTGCAAGTCCCACAGCTTGTGAGATGGTCCCATGTTATGCAGATCACATCAAATGACCCTTCCTTAGAAAATTAGTTCTCAAGGCCATTTGGGAGTGCTGTGATTTTGCACTAACAACTACTACATAAAGTTTATTAAATGGTATGCCAAGATTATTGTGTCCCTTAAATATTATTGAAGGTCAAAATAAAATTTTTGTGGGGTAATACAAAATGATAGGACTTTGAGACCTTGAAGGAGAAAATGACAACTGTACTTATCCTACATTTACCTTCTTATACCAAGTCTTTTCATGTACATGTGGATACCTCTAGTATGGCCATTGGTGCATTTCAAGCATAACCATGATCTAGGCGAAGGAAATGTGGATCAGCCCATATGTTTTGTAAGTAGAAAATTAACACCAATTGAACATAATTATATAACTACGAACTGCAAAGCATTATCCATGATCTATGTGTTTCACAAGTTTAGGAAGTACTTATTGGCCACATGATTTATTTTTTATACATATCATATGGAATTATAGTACTTGTTCAACAAGCCATTTTTACAAGGGCACATCTTCCATTGGATACTTTTGTTTCAAGAGTTTGATTTTATAATCATAGTAAAGCAAGGAAAGAGAAACCTAGAACCTGATCACTTTTCAAGGATCAACTCTGGAGAGAATGCATAAAGCATAGAGGATACTATACCAGATGCACATTTGTTTAGATTAAACCACACAATATGATTTAGAATATAATGTTATATTCTTGCGTACTAGACTAGCACCTGAGGGTATGAATACTTTAGAAAAGAAACAATTTGTTATTCATGCGGTGCCATACTGGCTCATTGGGGGAGAGTTGTATAATATGGGAAGAGATGAGGTCTTGTGCAAATGTGTGCTAGAGCATAAGAGTGAAGCCATTGTGAATTAATCTCATGAAGGAATGACGTGATGACTCTATGCAGGTGATGTGAGTGCATACAAGATCTTATTGGTTGGTTTATGGTGGGAGATATTATACAAGGACATTTTTGTGTCAGAAAAGTAGCACCCTAGGATTCACACATTAAAAAACCCTACTTTTGACTAATATGGGATTTTCTCAAGGCGTGGGACCCTTGCAATTGAGACAAACTTCTAGAGAAGGTTTGTTCCTAACCTAATATAATGCTAACCTACTCCTAAACTACTAATTCCAAGGGACCAGAGGAAGAGGAATACATAAATGTAAATCCTAAACTAAGGGAAGTGATAGCACCAAAATAAGACTAGAGAGATTCCTAGTGAGTGAAAGTGGAGGGAAATGGGGAAGAAGAGGGTAAATAAAATGGCACAGTCCCAAAACACATTCAAACCTCCAATCTTGTAGAGCACAAAAAATTTAAGCCCTACAAAGGAACACAATATGCACAATATACCTACAAAATATAATAGAAGGAAAGAAATGCAATATAAATCAAGCTAGGGCAAGAAGAGCCACAAAACACTAATTCTATTACCTAAATGATGCATAATCTGTTAGAGTATAGGCAAAAGGCAAGAATCCTTCACAAAATGCATAAATTTGAGGCATGTAGCTCACAAAAGTGCTGGAACAATTTTGGCACAGTTCGTTTACAACTTCCAAATCCCTCCCTCTTCAAATGAGGGTAATTTACATATATAGTGAAAAGGAGCCACCAACTAATATCCTTCATTAAATTCTTGTACATTGGTATGGGCAACCATGATGGCTCACTTTTCAATGGTACTTTTCTTACATGGAAAACAAGGGTGCCATACCTTATTAAAATGGTTGTTGAGCTACCTTGCACGGTATTATTAATGTTTAGTCGTATCTGAAACTATTTGTTGTCACCCAATTTCAATACTACTACATCATCTACGTTATTATGGGATAATATCATCAACATGTATGGTTGTCCATTGAGTCTTACAAGTGGTTAACGCGTGATAGCAGGAAGTGGTTGACGTGTGATAGGAGGAAAATTTTGATGTGCAATACGAACCAAGCATTGATGCATGATAGGAAAAAAGTGTTGATGCATGATAAGAAGCAAGTGTTGACACACAACAGGAAACAAGCCTTAACATACGACATGAAGCAAGTGTTGACGCATGATAGGAAGCAAGTGTTAACACATGAAAGGAAGCAAGCATTGACACACGATAGGAAGAAAGTGTTGACGTGTGAAAGGAAGAAAATTTTGACACACGACATGAAGCAAGCATTAATGCGTGATAGGAAACAAGTGTTGACCTGCGACAACAAGGTGTGGTTGTCATGTGATAGGAGGAGGCGGTTGACGTGCATCAACAAAGCAACAATCTATACATTTTTCCAGTTTGACCATTAATGAAAATCCTAGCCCAAACCTTTTTTGTGGCTTGCAAGCTTGCCACGAGATACCTTATACACTGCTCACATTAACTATCAATGCCCATATCTATAGCTTGATCTATTTTTTAAGGGTGTGAAAAAATGTATAACAGACACTAAGGAATTTGTAAAGGCATGCGATCAATTTAAGAGAATTGGAAAACCTGGAAACAGATACAAGATTAAATTGTGATCCATTGTAAGCATGAAACCTTTTGAAAAGTGGGCCATTAATTTTTTAGGACTTATTGAACCACCTACGCACAGGATAAGATCATGATATATCATCACATGTACTAACTACTTGACAAGGTGGGAAGAGTTTTTATCTACAAAATATTTCACTACTACTACATCATCTACGCTATTATGGGATAATATCATCAACATGTATGGTTGTCCATTGAGTCTTTCAAGTGATAGAGGGACTCATTTTCTAAATGAGACTATTAGATTTCTCTTAGCCAAGTTTATGGTGGCACACCATAAGACTACCCCATATTACCCACAGGCCAAAGGCTATGCTAAATATTTCAATAAGATCTTGGGTTAGACACTAATAAAGCTATGTGATTCTGGAAGAAAGGATTGAGATGATAAAGTATTATCCATTGTATGGGCATACTAGAAAACTTATAAAAGGTTGAATAAGGTCACACTCTTTCAGTTGGTGTTTAAAGAAGAGGATGTGTTACCTGTTAAATTTATGTTTCCATCCCCTCATATTGTGAGCACAAGAGGATTGAATGACGAACAAGAAGTTGATGAGTGTATTGAAAAATTTATGCAATTGGATGAGTGGCACGCCATTGCATAGTGGAGTGAGAAGACAAAGAAGGCTTGGCATGATAGGAATATTAAGAAAAATTCTTTTGCAGTTGGAAATATGGTACTGCTATATGATTCAAAGTTTGAGCACCATCTCGGAAAGTTGACATTTAATTGGTTAGGACCCTTTGTAGTGACTAAGATATTAGAATCAAGAACATATCAAGTACATGCAATATATGGAACCATATTTCCTAGTTACTTCAATGGGAGTAGGCTAAAGCCCTAATATAAATAAGATTCTTTTGTGTTTGTAATAAAGTAGTATTTCCATTTAGATTAAATTACCTTTTTTTTGTTATGTTTTGATTTATTTTATTGTAATAAGATTTTTCATGCACAAGAGCTGATTACTATCTATTAAGTTTATATGCAAAGGATCTCACATACATTTCATGTGGGGTGAAATAAAATAGGTGCAAGTGTCCAAAAATTGTTGATACCTATTTTGAATATATGTTTAGGGTATGCACGAGTCTAAGACCGGTGCGTGAAAGAAAAGTTTTGGTGCACAAAATGGAATGAAAAATAAATAGGGAGTGAAAAAAATATATTGGTACCTAGGTGTTCAGTGGGATGGATATTACTCAAATTGAAAACCACGTGAATGGAGAGTCACATTGTGTAACAGGAGGGAGACAAAAACAAGATGGACTACTTGGTAAGTGGTGCAGAGGAAGATGGGGTACAACAAAAAGAGGGGCACACAAGGATGAATGCATCCTTGGAATTAGTGGAACATCTGAAGGTCACAAATGTTGCATGCAGAAGAGAAAAACACGGAAGGAAAAATGCATTTTTTCATTTTTCAAAATGAAAAATTGTGTAAAAAACATAAACTAGGGGAAAAAGTGGCAAAGTATTTTAAAAATAAAAAGTGTTTATTGATGAATAAATTAGGGTGAAAAAGGTATAAATAATATAAATAAAAGTTCAATATTACCTTTCCTTAAGATATTTGTGCGATTAAAGAGATAAGCAACTAAGTATGAAGAGTGAAGAGTGTGAAGATTAAAGTATGAAGAAATAAATTGAGCAGTAAAGTGAACCAGATTAGATGCACAAATCCTTCATTGGGAACATCCTTCAAGAAAGAGGAAGTGGAAGCTTAAGAGAAGTGTGAGGGCACAAGTGAGTGAAGATTATGAATCATAGAGTCGGAAATCACGGAGTTAGGGTTCACAAAATTGGAAATCATGCAGCTAAGGGTCAAAAATTTGGAAATTGAGAAGTTAAGGCACGAAGATATGTCATACAAGAGCACATGAAAAATTATATGCATGACATTAGGGTACAAAAAGTAAGGAAATTAGTTACTCTCAGTACATACAACACATATCATAATAGTTTACAATTCAAATTCAAGAATAGGAATGGCACCAAGAAGGGAACTGAAGAATAATAAGGATGTGGAGGAACTAGTTGAAAATTAGATCTTAGAAATAGAGTACCCACCTGAGGTGATTGTGGGATATCAATTGATGTCACAACTTACAAAATGTAATATTAGTGAGTACAATCGCAGGGCACTAGGACGTGAGATCACCTTGAATAATGATCTATTGTAGGATTTTCCCACCACGATGGCTGAAGGACAAGTTGTTATGGATGAGACTGTGTGAAAGGAATTGGAAAATGTAGGGGTGATCCATTTGTTTGAGCTTCTTCTCTATTGGTGTCCATTTTGATCCTCTACTATTTTGGTCTAATTGTTCCTTCTGTTTACATGCTCTGCAACATTTTATACAATTTGAATGGATGAGATGAAGTTGTTTTTTCCATTTGCATTCCTTAGTCCATTTGAAAATCATTTCCATGCCTCATTTGAAAGAAATCCCCAAGTTTGCGATGTTCTATGCCCTAATTTTTACAAACATATGGGATATGCCATGGATTTCCATTTCTCCAATCTTGAAAGATTAAAAATGATCGATTCATACATGTCTGCCCTCAAAAAACCCCTCCCCATGGTCATAAATTTTTTAACAGCTTGTTCCATTTATCCTTTGTGCGAAAAATTCATCACCCATGAAGAAAAAATCAGATTCTAGGCACATCTAGAAACATTCTATGTTTTTGATGGTCAGATGGGCATATTTTAGCTGTCAAATTATTGCTAAGATGTCAGAGGGTATGTGGCGGATTCTAATTGGCTGACGAAAAGCAGGGAAGTGTTGTAACTTTTCATTTTTCGCCATTTTGACAATGGGGCATTTTCGGGCCCAGGGACCCCTTTTTTCCAAATTTGCCTACGTGGCATGTTCTAATTGGCAGGGGAAGGTGGGTGGTCAGATCTCCTTAGAGATTTTGACTTTAGTTTGTGAAAATTGTAAAAGTCAAAAATTGGCCCGAAACCCCGCAGCCAATCGGGAGTGGACACATGTCCCTAAAAGGTCAGACAGAGGAGTGGCCCAAGGGGGGGCTTAGAGTTTTTCGGCTCTAATTCTATAAAGCTTCAAAATATGTTTCAGGCCGACTCCAATCAGATGAGGACACATGGCAACATGGTAGGGGAAGAGCGGGTCGACGAGCTGATGGAGGTAAAAGGGGATTTTTTCCCTTTATAACATAAGAGTTCAAAATCAAAATTTGAAGCACTGGCCCGCTAGAAAATCATTGAGTGACACGTGGAGAGGACAGAGTGGGTTGGCAGGCTAGTAGAGGTAGGAGGGAATTTTTTCCCTTTTACGAAGAAGGCTTAAAATAAAAATTTGGAGCGTTGGCCCGCAATGAATCGAAGGTTCGGGCCAGCTGGGCAAAATGTGAAATTTTTCCAATTTTCCAAAAAAGTGAAAATGCGTAGAATTGAAGCATGATCCCAATGGGACCCACCATGTGCCACGTGTTAGCTCCAAAATTCAAAGTTGGATGGGCCCGGAAAAAAGTCAATTTTTCCATTTTTTCAAATTTTCAAAAGGTCATAAAGTAAATGTTTTAAAACTGGGCCCGATCCAATCATTTTTTACCACGTGTTCGGCCTTATCCGAAAAATTAAAAAGGGAACTCAAGCTTATTTCTAAGTCGGCATCTTCCATGTGGAGAGCTAGGATTAAAAGATGGATAAAATCGATGGTTGTTGTGCATCCATTTGTTTTGACCGCCATGGGAGCTCCAGAAAGCTTGGAATCACGAATTTTGCATCAAATTTCATGAAATTTATAGTGATTTTGTGTCATCTTGGCCTTCCAGGATCATTGGCATCACTTTCATGGCTCAATATTTTGATTTGAGATGTTTTTGAAGTAATTTTTATCCCAGACCGAGAAAACACGTGAAATGTCAAATTAAAAGTTACAGAGGCAATTTTAAAGGGTGAAAAGGTGAAATTATGATTGAAAAGGTGTTTCCATGCCTTAATGATGAAAAACGTGCCTCCAAGAATGATAATGATCTGAATATTTGTAATGATTTTCCATTTTAGAAACACCTGACAACTCTCGTTGCAAATTTGTTTAATGTCATTTTCAGTGAATCATGAAGAATTGTTGTAACAGAATTGGTCCCTTAGCATATTATTTTCTTGGGAAAGAAGGATCAAATGTGGCAAGATATATATAATGGATTTTGGAGAAATGCAAAGGGAAAAATGTTGAAAAATCACGAGAAAATTATGAGAGAAAGATCATTTTTCTGGAAAACCCACCAAAGAACAGGAATAATTTCTTTTGTGTTGAATCTTCATGTATGTGAGTTGGTTACAAGTGTATAGCCATCACACAACTCTAGTATTGTTCATGAAACTCTCTCCTGCTGATGAATCTAACAAGCTTCTGAGTTAATCTTTGTTTTTCTAGGCAATATGATTTCTGTTATCATTTTTAAATGCCTGCAAATAGTTTTCATTCTTCTTGTTGCAATATTGCATTGAAAGTATTTAGAAATCACACAGAATCTCCATTTCTTTTTTATAGTTTAGTGGCATTTTCAATCTCATGTTCATAATATCCTTCATTTGATAAAGAGATAAACAAATTTAAAATCACTTTACCTTCCTTGACTGTAGAGATTGCTTGTAAGCCTTTGGGGGTACCTTAGGCGTGGTTTGATCAAGGATTTTTTTGTTTAATTGAGTTCTTTACTTCAAGATTTTGTGGTGAGTTCTCAAAGATTGTGTGAAGAGTGCAACCTGGGCTTCCATTTATGCCTCTTCTGGTTGAAAGAATATCCTGATTATTTGAAGCATTTTATCTAATAGTTGTTCAAGTATTGTAGAGGTTGTCAAAGATCTGATATATCCCAGTTTGTCTTGTCAACACCCCACCAAAACATTCATTCAAAAAAACTAATCCTAACCATACTAACCCTACATTGCATTATGTGTCAACAAAAGAATACAATCCATTTATAAAAATTCACAAAGCAAATCAGGATCATATAATGTCTCCTGTAACCCTTGCCTTGCATTGAAAATATCTACATAATCTGGGAGTGACAACTTGTGAAAGTCAGATTTGGAGTGTTGATCATATTTTTCCAAGGCCTTTTCATACTATTTGCATAAATTGAGGGATATCTTTATCTCCTTCACCATTTGGGGGTTATAATATAGTTTCTCTTACCTTGGTTGAAAGGCACAACCTAAAATAGTGAGGGTCATATTAAATCATTTAAAAGTGCTATCCATCTCTCTACAAATCTGAGTGCCAGTTAGTTCACATCCCCGGCTACAAAATGACACACATCATGATCTATTTGACTTCAATCTTCATGCCATATCTCTGATGCTACTCAGAATGAAAAGGAGAACAAATTTGGGTACCAACATTTTTTGGTGCCATTACCGGTGAGATTCTTTAGTATTTCAGTATTTGAGATCCCTGGTAATACTTCTTGTGTGCTTTATGTGTAATTACAAATATGAGTATCATCTTCTGATCAGGTTTATAAGATTGGAATAAAAGGTAGAGCTTTGAGTTTGATATTCTCTTAAGTTCAATCTGATCCATGTGCATGCATATTTGAGATATTTGAATGCATATCAAACCCTAGTAAAGTCCTTTGCAAGTTTTGCATGCAAATACGTTGTTGAAGCATCATTTTATAATTGGATTTGTAAGGATTGAGTGAAGATATAAGTTCTACTTGTAATTTTACTAGTTTCCAGCAGTTGTTGCCCTTCATTTACATTTGTGACTGATAAATTCAGGAAGAAGGACGGTCTGATTTGTAAATTTTGGAAATATTTTTCAGTGCTGGTAAATATTTGACAGAAGTATTTTAGTGCATTTGCACAACTAGGGTGAAAGTCCTTAGTGTCGACTCCATGCTGATTTGATATTAATAAATACCAGTGTCTCGCCTTTCTGTCATTTTTTTTGTGCTACTGATCTCTGCAAAACTGGAAGGAAGAAGATATCTCTTCCTTAGAGACTCTGCTAAGAAATTGTTCTCAGATTCAATAAACTCAGAGTTGGAAGGGAGAAGAGTTTGGAAAGTGGTTAAAGGTCAGACATCAGGCAAAGATATATCCATTGGTGAGAGAGATCAGCCTTTGGTAGAGGATTATCACTCTTCTTCAAGTGATTCTGATTCAAGCAATCCTCTCATAAAATTGTTTTCCTTAGCTAGTGAAGTCCCTTCTACTGTACCTGGTAATTTCCTTCTCCAATCTGCACCTTTGTGTTTTAATTTGAGTAAAACTTTCTAAGAAAGTCAACACTTAGAGAATACCAGTCTTATGAATCACATTCTTGAGTCCCAAAGACCTTGCACTCCTCATCAGATTGTTTCACCTCCAAGATCACCTCCACCAAACAATATGGCTTAGCCTAGACCTCCATTTGTTGTTAACACCTTTGGTCCTAGAAATTTTAGAGGAATGTATGGTTAACCAAATGTTGTCCCACAAGATGTGAGAAATAGGTTACCAAAATTCCAGGGTAACAATGCTATTACTAGTGATTAGCATCTCAAACTTTTTGTTAACATGATGGAAGACTTTGAGATAGATTTTGAAGATGTGTATATAAAATTGTTCATCCACACCTTAGAGGAGGATGCAAGGGATTGGTACAAGGCTCTGCCTGATAATTCCATTGACTCATGGGCAGAGATGAACAATGCATTTAGAATGCAATATGGTGATAGGACTGATGCTAGGTTTCTCTTGTCTGAATTTGAGAATATCAAGAAGAACCCTAATGAATCAGTCCATGACTTCAACACAAGGTTTAATTTTTTTTTGAGAAGGTTGCCTTTTGGTTTGAGGCCTTGTGATGAATCTTGTTTAATCAAATATGCAGATGCATTTGATAAAAAGTCAGCCTATTACCTAAGAGACAAGAACCCTACCAATCTAAGGCAGGCTCTCACCATGGCACTGTCAAATTGAAAAAAATATCAAGGCCATGTTGGGAAACCTCTCAAGAGGGATGGTGTAAAATTAGTAAACCCTGAAAAAAATCAAGCTAGCAAAGGTGATGAATTTAGAGGATGGCTTGTCAAAAATTTGGCAGGGGATGTTAAAGAAATCTCATACAAGTTAGCAAGAGGATGAGAAAGGGAATTGGACAGAAGTTCACAAGGTCATCCTAGGTAGAAAACCATGATAGATTTGGAAATCACCTAGGAATGAGTAGAGGTTTGATGAAAAAGGTAAAGGACCTATTGGATCTGGAAATAGACATCCTCAAGCACGTGAAGGAAGAGTGTTGCCTAATCCCTTAACTACTAGGGTTACTGTTGTTGAAGAGGTTGCTGATATTGATTGGTGTGATAGGTGTTTTCTTCCCCATCCTCCATGTGAAGCAAACCAGCAAGAAGGTGAAGCTAATAATGATGATGGTACTGATGATGATATTTGCATGATGGGTTGTTCTTCAAGCTCACAAGGAGGAGAAACATCTACTGAAGTAATAAGTGCTAGGACAGTTGCTACCTTTTGGGATTGCATCAAATGGGTACAATTTTTTCTTCCCCCCATACTCTTGAAGTTGATGTAGTTTAAGCTTTTGAAATTCCTAACAATGACTTTGAATATTTAAGAGCTTTGATGATTAAGAAGTATGATGGTGGTATCCCTTCGGAGGAAGATAGACAATTGTTGATGAATGTTGTTGTAGTTCAAGAGAAAGATTATAACACTAGAAGAAAAGTTGTTAAAGGAAGTGGGCCTCAAGCCAAACCTAAAACACCCTTGCTCACAAGCATTCCAAAAGAAGCTTTTAGAAAAGAAACACTTGCTAAAATCTATATTGTCCCAAGCAAAAATTACAGTCCTCCTCATGCCCAAGCTGCCAAGAATCCCTTGCCATCTAATGAATCTTCTTGTCTCCCTTCCAATGTTGTTTTACCAAAGAGTGTCCCCTATGACATAGCCCAAGTATTGAGCCAAATTAAAGTGAGTGTTCCAATCATTGAGTTGCTTAGAATTCTTGAGCATAAGAAGAGAGCATTTGAGTACTTGGGGTTGAAAGAAGAGAAGATCACTCCAGGCAGAAATGTAAATGTTGTTGAGACTCCTCCTCAAATCATTGCTGACCTTGAAACACCACCAGCAATAGAAGATCTTGGAGAGACACCTGAGGTATATTTGGGGACATCTTTGGTTGATTCCCAATTGAATGTTGATCCATTCTTCACAACTTTGATTATAAAGGATAGGCTACTTCACAATTGTATGTTTGATTCCGGTGCATCATGTAATGTCATGCCTCTAGAAGTCATGAATGAGTTGGATATCAAAGTGACAACAGCCTATGGAAAGTGTACTGCCATGGACTCAAGAGAAGTTCCGATCGTTGGTTGTGTGAAAGGTTTGGCTGTACAACTTGCATCTTATCCCAGGAGGAATTTAAAATTGGATGTTGTGATTGTTGATTGCCCTACCAAATGGGGTATGCTTTTGTCAAGAAAGTGGGCTACAAGTGTTGGAGGGAGTGTCCAAATGGATATGTCTTTTTCCACCATTCCCATTGAGGGCAGCCTAGTCAAGCTCTATGGAGAAAAGAAAATGTTGCATCTAATTGAGGACCCAAACAATGCTACTTATGAAGTATTATTTGTTGATGTTGATGCTGATAATTTTATTGGTTTTGCTGATGGAAAAGAACACAAAATGGATCAGTCAAAGTGCCTTGAATAGGTATGTTCTCCTTGGACCTTTCTATTTGATGGAGCTTGCTCCAAATTTGGAAATGGTGCTGGTGTAATTTTGATTTCTCCTAGCTTGGAAGAATTTGTTTTTTCCTTCAAGCTTAATTTTGAATGTACTAACAACATTGCTGAGTATGAAGCCTTGTTGTTGGGTCTGAGAATTATCATGGAAGTATGGTGTCAAGGACATCATTGCAAAGGGAGATTCAGAGCTAGTTTTCAAACAAATAAGAAAATTGTATGCTACAAAAAATCAGCGGATGAAACAGTATAAACATGCAGTTTGGGATCTAGTTGAGATGTTTGATTCTTTCAATATTATGCACCATGACAGAAGTTTGAATGCTGCTGCTGACAAGTTGGTAGTGTTGGGGTCAAGATTTGGAGTTTGCACTATTTCACCTTATTGTGAGTACAATGTTGAAGTGTTGACTAGGCCAACTGTCCCTGACAACATCAAGCATTGGCAAGTGTTTGATGATGATTCTCAAGTGTAAAGGTTCTTGTAAAATCAAGGTGAGTTTGTAGATCAACATATTGATTGGGAAACAATGGTGTGTATGACTGAAGGAAGAGAGACTTTGTTTGGAAAAGATATTATCCAATTGAAAACTAACACCATTCCTAGAGGCCTTGTTGCTCTTGAGTCTAATTTTAACAATGCTGATTGCATCATCAATAGAAACATGTCTGCCTCAAGGGACATGGAAGAGCATGACTTGGGAACAAAGGATAAACTAAGAAAATTTGGTTGGGCAGTAGTCTAAACAGGGAATAAAAATAGTCCTATCTTCAATTGTTGAAGAAATATCAGGACTTTCTTGCATGGTCATATTCAGAGCTGAAAGCATATAGAGAAGACTTGTTTGAGCATGAGATCCCTCTTGAAAAAAAATCCAAGCCATTCATAAAGAAGAAAAGGAAAATTAATCCACTCCTCTCCATGAAAATGCAAGGTGAATTGAAGAAACTGAAGGAGGGAGGGATCATTCAGCCCATAAGGTATTCATCTTGGGTTGCAAACCTTGTGTCAGTCAGAAATAAGAATGGAGATATCAGACTTTGTGTCAACTTCAGAAACCTAAATAGAGCTTCATTAAAAGAAAATTATCCTTTGAAAAACATGGAGAACATGCTGCAGTTAGTAACTGGATCTGAATTGTTGTCCACCTTGGATGGTTTCTCTGGCTACAATCAGGTTGTTGTCAAGGAGTCAGAAAGATTTAAAACTACCTTTACCACTCCTTGGGGAACATATGTTTATGTGAGAATGCCTTTTGGTCTCATGAATGTTGGGGCTACCTTCCAAAGAGAAATGGATGTTGCTTTTGTTGGTTATATAAATGACTTCATTGTAGTTTATCAGGATGATGTGACTACATTTTCAAAGAGCATAAAAGATCACTTGCAGCATTTGGAAAGGATGTTGATCATATGTAGAGAGTTTGGGATCTCTCTCAATCTAAAGAAGTGTCACTTTGAGGTGAAAAATGCCAAGCTACTAAGTCATATTGTTTCAAAGTTTGGTGTTATGATTGACCCTAAGAGAAGAGAAGCAATCAACAAGGTGCTAATTCTAAGAGCAAAGAAGGGCATCCAATCTTTATTTGGGAAAATCAATTTCATCAGAAGGTTTGTGTCCAATTTTGTTGAGTTGAATCTTCCTATCACATGAATGTTAAAGAAAGATAAGGTTATCAAATGGGAAGAGGATGCTATTCAGGATTTTGAAGGAATCAAGGAAGCACTCAAACTTGGCAGCTCCGAATTACAAGAAGCCTTTCCAAATCTTCTCCTTTGCTTCTGAAAATACTATTGCATCTGTTTTGCTCCAAAAGGATGAAGATGGGGCTGAGAGGCCTATTGCCTTCTTTAGCAAGGCTTTACAAGCTACTGAGTTAAAGTATACAATCATGGAAAAACAAGCATTTGCCTTGGTGAAAGCAACAAAGGTTTTCAGGCCTTATATTTTAAGTTCAAAAGTTGTTGCTTATGTTCCCCACACCATGGTAAAAGACATCTTATCAGAGATGGAGATCTCAAGTAAAATATGTAGATGGGTGAACAAACTGTAGGAGTATGATATGGACATCCAAACCACAAAGCTAGTAAGAGGTTTGGGTCTTGATAAGCTCATGGCTGAGAGCAACCTACAGACTGTGGAAGTGAATGAAGTAGAAGAAGAAAGGGCATATGTTCTTGGGAAATTGGTAAGTTCTGAGTGGTACAAGGATATAATATTTTACCTCAGACACCTTTGTTGTCCTGATCATTTAAATAAAAATTAGAAAATATCCCTGAAGCTAGATTCTCAGAAATACATCATCACTGACTTTGGGCTGGCTTGGAAGAACCCTGAAGGTGTCCTCTTAAAGTGTGTAACTGAAAATGAAGCTCCCAAAGTAATTGCTGATTTCCATGGGGGAGTTTGTGGGGGGAAATTTGTTGGAAAGGTTACAACACATAAGGTTTTGAGAGCTAGTTATTGGTGGCCTACTCTTTTCAAAGATGCAACCATGCTGATTAGAAAATGTGAAAGTTACCAGTGTTTCTCTGGAAGAATAAAAGCTTCAAGCTCCCTTCCTTTGTAGCCTGTATCAATTGAAGCTCCTTTCAAACAATGGGGAATG
This sequence comes from Taxus chinensis, assembly GCA_019776745.2. Lineage (NCBI taxonomy): Eukaryota > Viridiplantae > Streptophyta > Pinopsida > Cupressales > Taxaceae > Taxus > Taxus chinensis. The sequence continues at coordinate 168,334,552 of CM034154.1, read as the reverse complement.
GAATTCATTGGTGAGATTTCAGATCCTTCTAGTGCTGGTCATAAGTGGATTCTTGTAGCTGCTGATTATTTTACAAAGTGGGTAGAGGCAATCCCCACCAAGAAAGCAACACACCAAGTTGTTATGGACTTCTTGTTGAACAATATCATATACATATTTGGTGTGCTAGTAAAGATTATGGCTGATAATGCAATGTGTTTTAGAGCTAAACCTTTGATGGCAATGTGCAAGGAATATGGAACCAATCTGACTTATTCTTAAAATTACAACCCCTAAGGGAATGGGCAAGTTGAGTCCAACAATAAGAATTTGTTAAAGATCATTCGGAGGACCTTGGAATTGAACAAGAGAAAATGGGGTGAACAACTAAAATTTGTAGTTTGGGCTGATAGAATCACTACCAAGAGAGCTATTGGTAAGAGACCATTTGATTTAGTGTATGGAACTCAGAATTTTCTTCCCTTACATCTACAATTATCTTCATTTCAGTTTGTTCAACAACTTGAAGATCAAGAGGTCAGTCCATATGAAACTAGGATTAATAAGATTGGGGAGCTAGATGAAGAGAGAAGAGCATCTCACCAAAGGCATGTCAGATTTAGAGAGAAGTTGAAAATATTGTTTGATAAGAAGGTCACTCCTAGGGCCTTCAATATTGGAGATTTAGTTTTGTTGTGGGATAGTAGAAATGAAGATAAGGGTAAACATGGAAAATTTGATGCATTATGGATGAGCCCTTACTCCATTGATATCAGAATTGGTGAGAATGCCTTTTTTCTCAAAGATTTAGATGGGGAATTGCTTGAACTACCTGTTAATGGCAGGCATCTGAAGTATTTCTTGGATTAATCCCTAAGTTTGAGGTATGCAACAACTTGTATAGTGTATAGTGTTTGGTTTTTCGCTCTGTTTTTGGTGTTTTGTCCATTTCTGGTTTACCTTGTTGTGTGATAGCCTTTTTGTCATGTTCTCAACTAGTTTTTGGTGATTTTGGCTCATGAATCCTTTGTCCAATGGATTGTTTGGAACTTGTTCTACTTATTGTTCTTGTGGCACTAACTGGGAGTTCCCATCCCTAAGCAGGAGCCGATGTTGGTGTCCATTTTGATCCTTTGCTATTTTGGTCTAAATGTTCCTTTTGTTTGCATGCTATGTAATGTTTTCTACAGTTTGAATGGATGAGATGAAGTTTTTTTTCTGTTTCCATGCCTTAGTCCATTTTAAAATCATTTGTCATGCCTCATTTGAAAGAAATACCCAAGTTTTCCATGTTCTATGCCCTATTTTTTCCAAATTTACGGGCAATGCCATGGATTTCCATTTCTCTAATCATGAAAGCTTTAAAACAATTGATTCATACATGTATGCCCTCAAAAAAACCCTCCCCATGGTCATAAAATGTTTAACAACTTGTTTCATTTATCCTTTGTTTGAAAAATTCATCACCCATGAAGAAAAAATGAGATTCTAAGCACAACTGGAAAAATTCTATGTTTTTGATGGTTAGACGAGTATATTTTAGCCATCAAATTATTGCTGAGATGTCAGAGGGTAAGTGATGGCTTCTAATTGGTTGAGGAAAAACGGGGAAGTGTCGTAACATTTCATTTTTCACCTTTTTGACAATGGGGCATTTTCGGGCCCAGGGAACCATTTTTTCCAAATTTGCCTATGTGGCATGTTCTGATTGGCAGGGGGAAGGTGGGTGGTCGGATCTCCTTAGAGATTTTGACTTTACTTTGCAAAAATTTTAAAAGTCAAAAATTGGCCTGAAACCCCACAGCCAATCGGGAGTGGACACGTGTCCCTAAAAGGTCAAAGGGAGGAGCGGGCCGAGGGGGGACTTAGAGTTTTTTGGCTCTAATTCTATAAAGCTTCAAAATATGTTTCAGCACCGTTCCAATCAGAGGAGGACATGTGGTAGCACGGAAGGGGCAGAGCGGGTCGGTGGGCAGACAGAGGTAAAAGGGGATTTTTTCCCTTTTTCACAAAAGAGTTCAAAATCAAAATTTGAAGTGTTGGCCCGCTAGTGAATCATCGAGCGACACGTGGCAGAGGACAGAGTGGGTTGGTGGGCCGGCGAAGGTAGGAGGGAATTTTTCCTCTTTTGTAAAGAAGGCTTAAAATCAAAATTTGGAGCTCTAGCCCGCAACGAATCACAAGGAAACACATGGCGAGGGAGAAATCGGAGGTACGAGCCCGCGGGGCAAAAAGTGAAAATTTTCCAATTTTCAAAAAAAGGTCAAAATGTGTAGAATTGAAGCGCGATCCTAATGGGACCCACCATGTGCCACGTGTCAGCTCCAAAATTCAAAGGCGGAGGGGCGGGGGAAAAAGTCAAATTTTTCCATTTTTTCAAATTTTCAAAAGGTCATAAAGTAAATGTTTTAAAATTGGGCCTGATCCAATCATTTTTTGCCACGTGTCCAATCTTATCCAAAAAATTAAAAAGGTAACTTAAGGAAATTTCTAAGTCTGCATCTTCCACGTGGAGAGCCAAGATTAAAAGATGGATAAGATCGACGGTTGCTGTGCATCCATTTGTTTTGACCACCATGAGAGCTCCAGGAAGCTTGGAATCACGAATTTTGCATCAAATTTCATAAAATGTATAGTGATTTTGTGTTGTCTTGGCCTTCCAGGATCATTGGCATCACTTTCATGGCTCAATATTTTGATTTGAGATGTTTTTGAAGTAATTTTTTCCCTAGCCCGAGTAAACACGTGAAATGTCAAATTAAAAGTTGTAGAGGTAATTATAAAGGGTGAAAAGGTGAAATGATGAGTGAAAAGGTGTTTTCATGCCTTAATGATGAAAAATGTGCCTCCAGGAAGGATAATGATCTGAATATTTGTAATGATTTGCCATTTTAGAAACACCTGGCAAGTCTTGCTCCAAATTTGTTTAATCTCATTTTTAGTGAATCATGAAGACTTGTTGTAACAGAATTGATCCCTTAGCATATTATTTTCTTGGGAAATAAGGATCAAATGTGGCAAGAGATATATAATTCATTTTTGAGAAATACAAGGGGAAAAAAGTTGAAAAATCATGAGCAAATTCTGAGAGAAAGCTCATTTTTCTGGAAAATGCACCAAAGAACCAAAATAATTTCTTCTGTGTTAGATCTTCATGTATGTGAGTTTGTTACAAGTGTATAGCCATCACACTTCTTTGAGATTGTTCATGAAACTCTCCCCTACTGATGAATCTAACAAGCTTTTGAGTTAATCTCTATTTTTCTGGGCAATATGATGTCTATTATCATTTTTAAATGCCTGCAATAGTTTTGATTATTCTTGTTACAATATTGCATTGAAATTTTTTAGAAATCACAAAGAATCTCCATTTCTTATTGATAGTTTAGTGGAATTTGTAATCTCATGTTTAGAAGAGCCTTCATCTGATAAAGAGATAAAAAATTAAAATCAATTTACCTTCCTTGACTACAGAGCTTGCTATTAAGCCTTTGGGGGTACCTTAGGCATGGTTTGATCAAGGATTTTTTTGTTTAATTGAGTTCTTTACTTCAAGATTTTGTGGAGAGTTCTCAAAGATTGTGTGAAGAGTGAAAGTTGGGCTTCCATTTATGCCTCTTTTGGTTGAAAAAATATCCTGATTATTTGAAGCATTTTATCTAATAGTTGTTCAAGTATTATAGAGGTCAAAGATCTGATATATCCCAGTTTGTCTTGTCAACACCCCACCAAAAATTCATTCAAACAAACTAATCCTACCCATACTACCCCTGCATTGCATTGTGTGTCAACAAAAGAATACAATCCATTTACAAAAATGCACAAAGAAAATCAGGATCATATAATGTCTCCACTAACCCTTGCCTTTCATTGAAAATATCTCGATAATCTGGGAGTGACAACTTGTGAAAGTCAGGTATGGAGTGTTGATCATATTTTCCCAAGGCCTTTTCATACTATCTGCATAAATTGAGGGATATCTTAATCTCCTTCACCATTTGGGGGTTACAATGTAGGTTCTCTTACCTTGGTTAAAAGGCACAACCTAAAATAGTGAGGGTTAGATCAAATCCTTTCAAAGTGTTATCCATCTCTCTACAAATCTAAGTGCCAGTTAGATCACATCCCCAGCTACAAAACAACACACATCATGATCTATCTGAATTCAAGCTTCATGCCATAGCTCTGATGCTGCTCAGACATAAAAGGAGAACAAATTTGGGTACCGACACTCTCTTTGTAAGGCTTGCATGCCTATTTCAATGGTTGATGCCACATGTGTATTTCTACTTTTCCAGATGGAGAATGAGGGTCACATCTAGGTTAGTTATAATGGTGATAGGATTATGTAGCACTGACAAATAAATTGACCTTGATCCATGGAATGAGACAAAAATTGATGAGATAGCTACAACACTACAATATGACTTGGGGAACTGAGCCATGAATGTTGATAAAATTATAGACCCTTCAACCAAAGTAGTGGCATGATTGGTTAGTTGTAAACTAAGGTCCTTTGAGCATTTGGCAGAGGTAAATCAAAAGTTCCTTTATATTGTGCATAATGTAGTGCATAAAACTCAATATAATATTGCACAATACATTTATGAAGGAATTATAGAAGAGGATAGGGCACTAACAGAAAGAGAAGATAACATGGGGATATGTTTTGTTGTTGATTGTCTTCTAGGAGATTGGTGTTCCAAATTGGCTAGAGGATAATATGTTGATACATCCAGATGAAGACAAGTCCTCTTCACATTTTTTTACAAATTTCACCTATGAGGGTGCAATATCAAATTCTTACAAATCTCTCTTGGAGAAATGGTACATGAGGATGTGTGCGGCCTTTAAAAATGAGTAGCGCATGTATAGGGAGTTTCTAGGTGTGGTAGGAAAGTAACAAAAGTTTGCAATCATGCAAAACTTTAGCCTTGTGATATTTGTGATGAATAATGAAATAATGGGGCGATAATTTAAATTACCATTTGAATTCACCACCAAGTATTTTAAATGCATAGTGAACATGATTAAAGATACACAAAAGATGACTTTTGATGCGGATAATGTTGACTCGGATTGTCATACCTTGTGCAATACATTTGGATATACTTCCAGACCTATATACTTAGAGACAATAGATCCAGATACTTTAGATCTTAATCGAATTATGAACGTGATGGTTAATAACATGGTATACAGAGTTTTTTTTAAAACCTACGACCAAAAAAGTAGCATGGAAAATAAGTTGATGTATGTGAATCTTACATTCTGTAACATTTGAAGAAGAACATAATGAGAATTCCAAAGGCAAGGCGAGAGGAGACTCCACCACAACAAGAGGAAGAATAAGAATAAAAAAATAAGAATAAGATCACACTCCATTAGATTAGAGCTGCAGAAGGGAGGTACAAAACAAGATAAGAGAATAAATAAAGGATACAAGCTCTTCATAATTGGCTAAGGGGTATCCATAAGTTATAGTAATAAAGGACAGTCCGTTGAAGAGAAACAAGGGTCATAAGAGGCATTAAGTCATTTGTGATGATGAGGAGAATGTAGAGAAAAATAATTTTGAAGAAGTAGAGTGAAATGATTTTGTGCATGAAGAGGAAGAGGAAGAGGATGTGGATTAGCATAACCAATAATCTTGTGCTATGAAGAAGTCCAAGTACAAGAAGAAGAGGGGTGAACTGTAGAAGAGGATGAGCCTAAGGAAGATAGAGGAAAGTTTTAAGAATAGTATTTCGTCAAGGAAGACAAGGGTGTTAGTGGGGAGACAAGTAAGAAGTCACCTGGTAGTATAAAGGAATCACCAAGGAGAGCATGCACCAAGGCTAAGGAAATAGGGAAGTAATGAGCCCCATACTAACCTCATATATCATTCATTGACAAACATACTAAGGTATTGAGGGCTAGGTTCAAGAGTAGGGTTCCCATAGAAAGATTATTTGGCTAGAACCTACTAAATGAAGACATAAGACTATCTCACATAAGGAAAATGTTGTCATAGAGCATGCACACGCATGTGGAGGAAAATTAATTTTAAATAAGTAACAGGTGTTTTTCCAAGTTGAAGTTAATGAAGAAGCTAGGGAAAATTTACAAGAGATTCAACCCCATGAAGTTGATTGATGAATAGGCCTACAATGCACTAAATAAGATAATAGATGAGGTCAGACATAGGAATTTTGATAAGGGGCTCTACTTAAGATAATGTTTGGTCATAAGAAAGACAAGGAGCATGAGATTTAGCAGCTGAAGGAGGAAATAAGGGAGTAGAAGAAACTCATGGCTTACTCATATGATAAATCCTATAATGTATTAAAGAGCATCGTAGTTCATGCCAAGAATTGGTGATATAGGATGGGAAAGACTATACTATAGAGATGGAATATCTTGAAGACTTGGTTGAAATGCATCTTCATAATGTAAAGAGAGATGCAGGGCCATCAACAGAAGAATTTTCTAAGGTAAAGAGGAGGAATAAAGTGGAAGTAGAGCAAAAAATATAAAAATATGAGGCATTCATCATTAAGATCAGGGATGGCACTAAGAAGGATGAGATGACATTTGATAAATGTCAGAATTTTGATCTAATTATTAACATGCATGTTGTGACTGAGGAGGAAGAGATGAGGGAACTCTAACCTACCATGAAGAACAATAAGCTTGAATATGAAAAGGTTATGGCATAACTTGATCTAGGTGTGGAAGAACACATATCAGGCTAGGCTTAAGGAACTTCATCTAATGATCATACGTAGAATGGATGCCTTCGAAAATGTGAAATTGGATTTGGAGGTGGTCATGAAATAACTAAATGAGAAATTTGAGAAAATATCTTGTGTTGTGGAGGCCACACGAGATAAAGATGCAGAGGATCTCGCAAGATGGAGAAAATTAGAAGATAATTTAAACAGGCAGTTTCTATAGCTTCTCCAACCCCCTCAAGATTGATTTTATACACATGAATATGGTGAATTCTTATTCTTGATTCATGAAGTGTTGGCCCTTATTCTTTATTCTTCATAACTCTTTGATTGATTCATTCTTTTCATAGGCGAGTTTGATGAAAAATTGATGAGGATGGGAAATGAATTTAGTGTGGGGTGATGTTGAGTGAATAAAATTTCTAAGTACTATCCATGCATGGTAGATAGACACCGCACGTAAGGGATGCATGAGTGGGAACACACATGTATGAATGGTCAACGCGTGAAGGTTTATGTATGGGAACATAGGGTTTGAGACTTAGCCAATTTTCTAGAACATGGCTAAATATTGCAAAGAAGAGATGGATTGGTGGTCAAGAAAGATCCAATATAGACTAATGTAGGATGATTTAGTGGCCAAAAAAGGCTATAATTAAGGAAAAACACATGTAGGAAAAGACAAGGAAAAGGACAGAGCATGGAAGTAGGATAAAAATAGGAATTACCACATGGGTAAAACAAGCCAGTTATAGCTTAATCTATTGTTAGCATGATTTAGAGAAGAATTAAATTCATTATAATCATGCCTATTATTAGGAAGGTGTATGTAAGTGGTGAAAGGTGATTCCCCACCACATAAATATAGGTTATGCATCCTTATTTTGAGAGGTTTGAATGCTAGTAGTATTAAGTGATCTCTTGGAGCATGTAAGAAGAATTTGTACACATGCATGGGAAAGTATTGACTATAAAAAATCTATTATGTAATCGACACACTTCTTATGAAATGAATTAATGATTTTCTATGGGTAATAGTGTATATGTTGCTAAGGTAACTACATCTGAGTATGGTATTTTGGACATCCAAATCTTGTTAGTTATTGTTTATGAGTGATTTATTTATTATATGTGTTGCTAAATTACTATGGTATATCTCCATTTCTCCATGGTTGCAGTTTTTTATAATTATGAGTATGCATGCTAACATCTTCATAAGAAAACAAAGGAAGGACCTATAGGCTACACACAATTTAAGTTAGATTTAGACTTATCTGGATGAAGTGCCAGTATGCGTAGATATCATTAGTAAATAAAGACTACACTAGAGACTCTACCTCATTCCATAACATCCCATACTGCAATAACATTGTCAAAATTAAGCATATGTTGGATAAATCTTGTTTGTTTGTTTATAATAATGAGAGGAAAATGATGTCTTAGTTATAGTGCAATATCTTAGAAATAATTTATAAGAGAAATTAAAAAAGTGATAGGCCTCCAATTTTTAATCATGTCAAGATATCTAACATTTATAATGAACCTAATATTACCTTGATTGATGAGGGATCCTAAATTTCTAGAAACAATAAGTTCATAATAGAATTTTTGATGATCTAGCCCAACAATATCCCATAAGAATTAATAAAATTCATAACAAAAACCATAAATATGAGGATATTTTCCGAAGGCCATTTGTATGTATTATTTTTTAGATCCTTTAAACTAATATTTCTATCATAGGAAACTCTTTATGCTGTAGAAAATTTACAAAGGAAAACCTGAAGGAATTCCATGAGAGATTATTCAAAGTGGGGGTAGGAATTTCAGAAGGAAACAACCCATGGAAATGATGTACAAAATTTTGTATGGTTGTTAAATCTTGGTAAACCTATCATTAGTATATTTAGTGGATTTAAATTAATCTACACCTTATCCGGAGTAAAGAGGAGAAAATTGATAATGTTGAAACTCTATCACCCAATCTTAACCAATACATTCTATATATGAGATTGAGATCTATTGGATTTATAATATTCTTTAATTTTGAGCTTGTGTCTTCATTAATTATCTTTAGATTGGAAGTGAACATTAAATGATGAGTTTTCAAGATCCTGTGACATATTATGGAATTCACCTGTGGTATTATTCTTCATGAGAACATTGTTTGAAGATAGCTAATTGCTTACCATATAATCTAAGGAAGTTTGAAATTTGAATAATGACATCCACCCACCAATATTTACAACTTATGTTTCCTTTGGGTCTAGAAAATGAATTCCAAACAGATTTTACGTGACCCAAAATTCTCTCACGCTTTATGTGTATAGTATTTCTCGATAAAAATATGACTTATCTATCTAGGTTGAGGGGTGCTCCTTTCCATACAAAAGTGAATAGGTTGATGGTTTGAAAAAATGTAATTATTAATGAAAGCCATAAGGCATGTGGTGGAACAAGAGAAGGAAAATGGATTGTGCTCTATAAGAAAATAATAATCTATCCTTTTAACCACTTTGTATTGACCTTGTTTGAAATTTAACAAGGTAAACGAAGATGGAGTAGAGTCTCTTCTTCAATGATGATTGTGACCATAAATACCAATATTATTATGCATTTTTAACCATGCTTCTTTGTGACCACCACACCAATGCATTAGTAGGTAACCTTATATGATTTCACTAGATTCCACTAGAGAGACTTTAGTGAGCATTGGAAAGTGAATGTTCTAGCCAAATCTATATTAATAATTTTATGACATCATCGAAGTATATAAGCAGGCTAGCCTAGTCATCAAAATTAGAAAGAGTCTCCACCACACAAAGGGTAGGGTCAGATCCCTCAGAAAAAATATATGAAATATATGGTGCTAACAACACAGTGAATCATCTATGGAGATGATAATCATTATAAAAATAGTTTTAGTGGTATACTAAATGAAAAATACTATAAATATTAACCTATTACAAACACAAAACTCTAATATTACATCTATCCTTGAATGTGTAACTATAGATCAGTTCATTGAGAGAACATAAATTCCAAGAGTAAACTGTCATGGGGAAACATCAAGGTGTTTATTATTTTCCTCTTCAAGTTTAAGGAAAATAAACTTGTTGGTGAGAGAAAGATTTCTCTTTCTTCCACGCATAAAGTCACTTATTTGAAATGGGATTTATTTTTGTTAAACTTATTCCCCATTTTTGAACAATGAGTGACTATATGACTGATAGAAAAAAAATTGTGTTTAAGTGTGACCACATCATCCCTTATGTCTATGTATATTATCTTAAAAGGGGATTAATACTAATGTGTAGTGAAAGTACTAGGTTGTGAGGGCATAATAGAGGCCATCACATGTAGAGTGTGGGAGAGCAATGGTGGTTCTTTAGAGGTAGACGAAATTAGTTTTTTACTATTAATAATAGAGGAGGTATTTCTGAGAGCACCTATGTGTTGATACACAACATTTTATGGATTAAAGGAACCATGAGAGGTCAAATCCTTCTTCTTATTGGTAATAGTGCTATAATTATCGTCAATAGAGTTGGTTTCCTTACTCTCCAACATATTGTTTCCCTTTAGATCCTATACATAAGTATCCATTCAAGGGAATTATTAAATCATTAGTTCAAAGATTGGTAGTAAAAATAATTATTTGGAATATTGACATATTTTTCGTTGATGTGTTTTATGAATGATGACTTAATTAATTATAAATGTTTATTTAATAAATGCACATATATAATTATATATATATATACCTACAGACACACACACACACACATACCTACCTACCTACCTACATACATTTGTGTTTGTAAAAACATATACAGATATGTATACACACACACACACACACACACACACACACACACACACACACACACACACACACCTACCTACCTACCTACATACATTTGTGTTTGTAAAAACATATACATATACGTATATATATATATATATATACACTACATACATACATACACAACTATTATGTTTGTATGATTTGTCAGATAACTACCTTCTGGTTTGCATCGTTACAAGATAATGATTTGAATGGACTCTACTACTATTTTTGACTGTCAACGTTACTTTGCATTTTTTAAGGTTCTATTACAATGATTACGACATTGAATAAGTCAGTCTTAGATCATAATGCATTATTGAAGATTACACATTGCTTAGAAATGGTTTAAAGTTGAATATTATTGTGAAAATGGTCATAGACCACGTTTCTTTCACAGTGATTAATAAATATTTTTGAATTATATTAAAATGGTCATAAACCATGATTTTGGAAAAAAATGATTGAGAGAAGGGGGGTGAATCAGTCATTTAAAAATTTAAATCAATCAACCATGCACAATTATAAACCTTTAAGCATTAATAACATGAAACAATACACATATAATAAACCACATGAGAAATTCACACAAAGAGACAATATGTATGTGGGAAAACCTCAAGGGGAAGAGAACCAACTAAAAATTATGTATATATTACTCAAAAAATATTCCTTTAGTGAAGAACCCACTTTAGAAGGAGCACCAAACCATATAACATTAGTGATTCACCAACCCCATAAGGAGCACAAACCCCTACGTAGTAGAGCACCCAATCTATAAGGAGGCTATAACCCCCCAAGATGATCAAGCACCCACTCAATCACCTAAATATGAAAATCACTTGATGACCTTGTTGCTCAACCAACTGATTTTGATCACTCTTTCCGTTATATTCACTCAAAATTCTCTCAAACTACTCTCTCTCCTTCTTAGATCGTGTATGCACCAAAATATGTTGATTAGGTGTTATGAACCTGAAGCTCTACTCCTCTGTTCTTCTCAAATTCTCATGCTTCTTCTCTAGATCTCTCTTACCTATTCACACACTACTCTTTCTCACTCAAACATCCATTCCCTTCAAATTTCTCAAATGAGAAAATACAGCTTACTTTTATACATGACTCATGCCACAAGCCACTCTAGGTAAGAAAATACCATTATACAATGTAAGGTCCGTCATCTAAAACATATAAGGATCAATTAATATAAACATTAACAAGTGTTATTACATGAATATTTAGGTTGGAATAAGCCTTACAAACACAAAAATGCTTAAAAAGGCCTTAAATATTAGGTCTTCATTTCCAATGGTCAAAATTTTATCTTCAAGGGCACTCAACAACTCCATCATGATCATACAAGCTCTAAACACTTTAGAAACATCTTCTCAAAACCATATACATGCATGAAACAATTTTCTCTATAAATTGTGATTATACACGAATCCATTTGACAAGCACCACCTATTAGGTTTAAGTACCTAATTTAGCAGTCCCCAGAACTGAATAAATTTTGACAGCAAAACTCTTCTTTAAGGAACATGTGGTACATAAAAAAGGTCTTGGCTTTAGTTAACTCACAAGACTCATGGAAACCTAAAATTTATGGCGTAAGGCTCCAAAACACTTCCTTCTTGGAAACTGCTTAAACTAGCATATAGGACACAAGAACCAATCTCGAGCTTAAATTAAGATTCAACACCACAAAATTCACTTCCACACTCTACCAATGCATGAACCACTTCACCAGGTACCTGAATAAAATCTTCAATCACTCATATGCATATGTCAAATGTGAGAAACCATACTTTCATACTTGTTCCACAAGCCTTCTTGACAAGCCTAATTGAGATGATTAGGCCATTAAGGATTAAGCCAAAATACACCACTTTTGATCAAAATAAGAACTGAAACACATCATATGGGACCTCACCAATCTATCACTATTCATATAACCATGATATACCATGTAAAACATCAAGAACCCCTTTAGACCTCCATGACTAGTTTTTACCTTTTCAGACCATTAGTGGAAGGCACTTTTGGGAGAAAGGTTTTACTCATTTCTTGTAATGAACCCATCCAAATCTTTTCATGGAAATTTAGAACACATACCAAGCATGAGGAATCAAATGGTTTCAATTCATGAACCCTACAACACATAAATGTACATGCAAATACTCACAAAAAGGTTTTTTTGTAGCTTACCATCACACTTGGAGCATGCCAACACGACCAAAATGAGATCTGAAGAATTCTCTACAAGAATGAACCATCATACTAGCCTTCTCATTCCATTTGGAGACTAAAGCCTTAATATTTTGTTCATCCCAATAATATAAGGGTTTTAGGATATTTTAAACCCACATATCTTCTTAACAATGGTTCATAAAAGTCTTGCTACTAAATGAACCTATTCCACTTGGAAAAGATTATTATATCCATTACCTAACATACAAAAAAATCCTATGTCCCCATGTAGAGTACACACATGTTTGTGAGTACTTGAAGTTGACCATCGAGATGGGAAAGACAATTTTGAGAGCTCAATAGATCTCAAGCCAACTTTTCATGCTTCCTCCTTTGATCTCTGACTTGAAACTTTGCATACACCTTCGGGATGACCTCCTCCAGGATTTCTAATTCTCATTCATGATTTATCACCTTTGAAACTCACTATGTGTTGAACTTAAAACTCGACAGTAGTGTGAGATTTAAGAATTTGACCTTTTGTTAATGATGTATGTGGGAAACTTAGACTAACCTAATTTATGAACAGAAAGAATGTAAAAGCATATAAAATATTTATCCCCAAACATCAATATTTATTCATATCTCAATAATAATAATATTAGTATAAATTACATATAGATATCTTATCTATTTTATCTGTTATATCTTACTCCTCATACATTGCTATCATATATTTTTCATATGGCACTCACTCATATATTTCTTGTGATGCACACATATACAATGGATAATTACAATAAATACACTTCATTAAAAATATCCCAAGAGTCACTCATTTTGATCACATCACTATCAACTTCTGTCTCATTTTGCCTTGATTTTTCTTTGTTCCACAAATTTGTGTCAAAATCTGTGGCTTCCTTTAGTATAACATGGAATTATCTAGTGTACCGCAGATTTCCTCCTTTTATCATGGCTTTCCTTAGTATTTGGTGGCTCTGTTCTTGTACCTACGGTTTGTTCTAGTATTTTAAGGATTATTCTGTACCTCGGTGTCTTCCTCCTGATGTCCATGGTTTACTCAAAATTAAATGAAGAAAATTTTCAACATCATCCCTTGAATTTAAACCTTGTCTTGTCCTTGAGACAAAAAATTAATGAAGAACCCTGTCTTCCAAAATTTGAAAAAAAATGTTCTTTCCTTTTATTTGAGCCAAAAATGAGCATCACCTCCCAGAAACTTAGACATCTAGTGTAAGGAAGAGTTCCCTCGACCAAATGGTCTTATGGGACACCAACTTGAGAGAACCTAGGCATAACCTCAAAGAAATTAGGCATTTGGCATAAGGAAGAGATCCCTCACTTGACTCGTCTGACTTGAATTTATGGGACGCCATGGTTCTTGGAAAACTGTTTCTTTCTCTTATTTATAGTGGGGCTTGGGGGATGTACTTTGTGATCTGCAGGGTAATGTTCTTCTCAAATATGTACCATAACTCTAGATGGATGTCATTTTATTTCACCTATTCTTGAAGGTGTGAATTTTCTTAGATCAAAGGAAGAATCAAAGATGGTGGTTGTTTTGTTTGAATTTGACCTAGTATTTGTTGAGAAATTTTAAACTCTTGTTGCATTCTAATGAGTTCTTTATCCATCATGGTGTTGCATTCTTCCATTTCTATGATTTTCTCTATCTGCGTCCTTTGTTGGGTTTGATATTTATCTATGAGCTCAGCAAGCTTAATTATCTGAGCTCTATATTTGTCTTTTCTAATATCTTCTTTTGTAAATGTGACATGTATTTTCTGTTCTAATTTTTTGAGCTCTTCCTTTTATTGGTGGGTTCCACTGGTCTACCATATTGTATATGTATAATAGTTTGTGACATTATTCAACTTTGTTTCTAATGTGTTTACTGTGGCTTGCATCTCCTTTCTTCATTTTTGATTCACCAAGGTATGTGGTTGTAATAATTGCTACATATATTCCTTTAGAACTTCTTCGCAGATTTTCTTCTTCTCCACTTCTAGGTTGATTTTATCTTCTTTTAGTATTTCTTTCACAACCTTTTTTTTTCCAACTCTATCTGAAGATCGGATGTTGTAATGATATGTGGATTTTCTACTTGAATGGATGATAGTATTTTCTGCATTGTTTCCTCTATGTCAATGAACCGCTACATCTAATCCTATTTGTCACTTTGATCTTACACTTGATTGCAAGAAGTTTTCTGAAGGGGGAAAGTTTATCCAAATTTACCTTGAATACTTTTGTTGTCTTTTCTACCACCCTGTGTTGTAGCTGTATTGATTGATCTTTATTTCTTTGTTGCAGTTCATGTTTAATCTTGGCTAGTGAATCCCAAGGTGCTTGCATAGGTACCATACATGTAGAAGTGTCTGTTGATGATGTTGATGGTATTAATTGTGTGGGCATTTCCTCATCTGTGCTCTACTTCTATTCATTTGTCTTCTTTTCTTCCTCTTGTTTCTTGGTTTCTTTAGCTTTCTATTCTCCTTTTCATTTTTTTTCTTTTCCTTTTCTTTTTTTTCCTTTTCTTCCTTCTCTTTGTTTTCTTTCTCTTCCTTCTCCTTATTTTCTTGTTCTTCCTTCTCCTTCTTTTCTTTTTCCGCCTTATCCTTCTTTTATTTTTATTTTCTTTCTTATTATACCTTCTTTTGTTTTTTCTCTTCTTATTATTTATTTTGCTTCTCTACCTATTCTTATTTTTTCTTCTCTTGTTTTTCTACTTCTTCTCTCTCTCTCTCTCTCTCTCTCTCTCTCTCTCTTCCTTTTTATTATGTTCTATTTCTTATTTCTTCTTCTCTTCTTCCTTTTGCTTGTTTTATGTCTCTTGCATCTCTTTTTTCTTTTATTTTTCTTGAGCTATCCTTGTGGATTACTCAATTTCTTCATTCTTTTTTTGATTAGCCACTTCCTCAACTTTCTTCTGGTCTTCTTCTATTCTTTTTCTTTTGTTTTTCTTGAAAATTTTCCTTTATGGCTTCTGGTTTTTGAACTATATCTTTATTTGGTTCTTTCTATCTTTGTTTCCTCGTTTCGATAAGAATACCAATCATTTCTTCCACCTCATTGATTCGATTTTAATATAGTGTTTTTCTTCTTCTTTTATTTCAATGTTGTCCTTTCTTATTGAAGAGCTTGTAGGAGGTTTATCTCTTCCACCTCTACTTGTTCCCGAATTTCCTTTTCCATTTCTTGTGGAAGTAAATGAATAATGTCCCTAATTACTAAGACACATTTATCCATAAAATATACTATGGATTCTACTATAGCCATTTGTTCTCTGCCTATAATATCTTCATACTCTTGAGCTACCTAGGAAATGATGACTAGAGATAAACATTTCTTGTAATAACCATAGGTTAACTTGGTTAAATCTATTTCCACCCATGTAACATCCTCATTTTAAGACTTTAGAAACAAGGATTTTTTTCTATATAATGTTCTCTATTCTAAATTAATATAATTTAGAACACACATTCCATTTCCAATCCATCTCATAATAGAAAATTATATGCAACTGTAATGACTCAGTGAAACAATGATCTCTCATTCCATGACTTAGTATTAAACTGATTTCTTATGTTAAATTAATAAAATGTATACTATGTATACGTGGTTCCTTTACCCTTTTAGGGGTACCCAAGTGTTCTGTCTAAGAATCTTATCTGAATACCTGTTACTGATATTCATCTCAAATCCCATATCTTAGACTTGGTGACATAGGACAACGCAACCAACAACTTGCTATACTTTGGCCAAAGTTCTTAAATATGTTTACCATGTTTAAATTCCTAAACGAAATACTCTTCAAAAGGAATATGTCCTTCACCACACTTGTTATGTTATGTAGAATGGTATTTCTTGAGTTAATTCAACCCAATTTGAATTAAAGTATCACACTAAAAAAGGGCAGTAACATGCACTAGTGTGGAGGACTACTTGTGGTGACTAAGGATACATAGACATGCTCAATCGATTTATGCTTTTTGAGTATGTCTAGCTACCCTAAGTCAACATGAGTTGACCACAACACTAGATCATATTTTTATCTCTCTTTAGGGTGGAAACATAAGCCAAAAATCCACATATGTTAATCGAGTTAAAAGAAATAAGTGGGGTGTTGAGACATAGAAAGACACATTGTAGTATCCTCATAATGACCCATGTCATTATGAAGGTACTATGCCACACTTTCTATGTTTCAACATCTAACTAATTTTCCTCAAGTGAAACGACATACTTAAAGATATATATGTATAGTAAACCAATCATTTATTATCTTAAAGATTAACGAAAATAATGCTTCTATGGGCTTACTAAGCATAATTTTACCTAATAAGGCTACATTTGTATTTTACATGAAAGGAAGGTATGCAGATAAAATTTGATTTCCTAACCATTGATGGGTTTCATCATTCCCTTCATTTAATCAACTTCTTGTTGATGTCATATCAAACCAAGGGTGTGTCTAAAGCTATATGCAACAAGAGTACTTTAACCGATCTAGTAGTTGATTATATTTATGTTTATATTTTCTAGGGGATATCTTTAATGTCTTAAGGAATTCTTGGTAAAACCTTATTCAAATCAAACTATGAAAACTTACTGAAAGTAAACACATTGATAGCTTTGCTGAAAGGAAACACACTTTGTAGAATGGAAACACACTTGTTGTTGGAAAATAAACACACTTGCTTATGAAAGTAAACACACTTGCTTTTGGGAATAAACAAACTTAATTTATAATGCTTGAAAAAAATTGCAAGAAATATAAGAATATATCTAAACACCTGTAGGAACAAGTACACAACAAAGTTTAACTGAAAGAATCAAAACAATACAGAATTAATAGATCTAAGCTATTTGCTGAAGAAATATAAATACCAAATAAATGAATATCGTGGTCCTTGGGGGAGTGGGCCTTTGCTCCTCCTCGAATTAGGATTTAACAAATCATAATTATATCAAATAGGAATGGCTATTTTATTGATAAAACATTCAAAATTACAAACTTACTGGATTTGAGTACTTGTCTATTTCTCTTCTCTGTTCTATTTCTATATATATATATATATATATATATATATATATTCTATCTATTGCAAATCTCTTTTTATATACATTTTACAATCACAGAACTTTGTCTCAATGATTATGATGAAATCGAATCATGCCCAAAATAGATGCTGAGCCAGATTGCGGTTGATCAGATAGCTTTAGGATAACTCTCCCTGGATTTGTGTTAAAAAATCTTCTCATCCTTCCTGATTGAAAGGGTCATAGATGTAAAATCTCCGAATGTGGTTTAAAATAGATAACTCCCTATTGGTTCTGGAACTTCAGAGAAGTTCCAGAACCATAGGAATTTTTTAAGGCTCTAAACCATGAGAGTTCTGGAGCTATCCCCAAGAGTTCCAGAACTAAGTTTGAAAATTTTAGAACTAAATACTAGAGTTTTGGAACTAAGTCCAAAAGTTTTGGAACTAAATGATGACTATGTGATGGAGTTCCAAAACTAGCTTGGAAGTTATGGAACTAAGATGTGTAGGAAAAGATGTTGCTAAAAACAAACTGAACACTTCCTGCTTCATTTCCTCGACTAATTTAGACCTACTTTATTACAAAACTGAATTCAAACACACACTTGTCAGGAATTCTAGAGCTTTTAACATTAGAATCACAATCAATAAAAAGACAGACAATTACATCCTAACTCATATCAGATCAACTAAAAGTCACACAATGCAATCAAACTTAATCAAAAGGAGAGTAAGATGAGATCATATATTATACATTAATCAGACATATTCTGGCCTCATCAACCATCCTGAATTCATGCTTATGTTCTCAATTTTATCTTCTTATTTCATATGACGATATGTATGAACACAATGTTATGAAAGTGTGCTCATTAGATCTTTTTACTTCATTTTTAGCTTATAACAAAGCTTATTTAAACATTTACTTTAGACTTCATAATGCTAAAGTCTAAATCCTTTTATTATCCTTTTTAATCATTCATGTTTCTATTACAAAAATCTACTTAAGGAAACTCAGCCAACCCTCCTCATAACTAATCAAAACTCCTAATAAGACCACAATTAAAGATTTTAGTTTTCCTACAAGGAAAATATCTTTTTTCCTTATCCAGGACTAGTTTCCTAATAATGAGAACAAATGACATATTCTTCAGCATAACAAAGAATTCATTCTCATTTATATAATCCAAACATATCCCTTTTTTACTATTTTAAGGATATGCCCAAGAGTATCAACTTAGTTGTGCTCTTTCACGTGAAATGAAATCAATTAATAGTGCATATCCTTAAACCAAGGAACTTATATAATATTAAAGCTAATAAGTTGCGTAATCCCAAATCACATAAATATCTAAATTGTGCCCCCTTATGAATGATATTACTTAGTAACATTACACATCTTATGTCATGAAAGTTTCACAAGTAAATAAAAAATAAACCATCTTCAAAGCAATTCATTTATCAAAAGGGAGTGATCCACTCACTGAAATTAGGAATATTTCAAAGATTACAAAATGTCATTGCATCAATATAAAATTAATTTTAATACATCTTCTTTTCCCGAAAAAATTTCATTTCAAGTAATGTCGCTACATAGTCATCAAAATAAAGAGACAATTTATTTAGTAAAACAAATGTAACTTTCTATATGTCTTTCTACTTTATTATTTTAGGAAATGCATCTGTAGAATTGTTAGCAGGGGTTAGTTCATATAAACTGAGCATGATAAAATCTATAACGTTAAGACAATGTGCTTTTATATAACTGTTTCATGAAAGGAACCCTGATGTTATTGAAACGGTTTCGAAAATCAAAAATTAAAATTAACTGAAAGAATTTCCTAAAAGATTACAAAATCAAGGAGGAGAGATAAGATCATAGAATCTACAATAAGTATTGGTTAAGTAAGAACTAGTTAAATCAACATAATTAATTCTATCCCAAACAAAAATATGAACTCATTACAACCTGCTAGTCATCCAAACAACAATATTTAAGAAATAAGTAATTCATATTTCTAACTTAATCTTATCTTCTCAATTAGGATTCCAACTTAAGTTCAAAAACTCAACCTATTCGCTTATTCATGAAGAAGTAAAATGATATAAACAATTACTTTTTTATACTAAGTAAAAAAATTTAGTATTTGAAATGTTAACAATTAGAATTAAGACTGTATAAACAAACAAAAAACTAAGTATCATCCCATAAAACAATCTTATCTAATTCAAGATTATAATGACCAGGAAAAAGTTTCAACTTTATAGGAAAGAAGAGTTTAACCAACAAGATATTAGGGACCAAACCATCAACCACATAACTCACAGTAAGTTCGTTGAAGGTCTACAATTCATATGAAAGTTTTAAACTCAAATGAATAGATATAAATAACACAAATAAGTTCCCCAAAACAACAAAAAAAAAAAACTATTGCTTTAGAATCAATAGATAGAGACATAACAGTCGATTTCAAACCTTATGCAAGATCCCAGTCTTATCTAAATGACTGAATTCAACTCAATGAATGGATCATAAGAATGAATGAACTAATAAATTTCAAAACAAAATTATACTCTAACCATCCTAAGGGAGATTCACACAAAATATCCAACCGAATCGCAGTCAAGAACACACCATGATTAAAACTTAGTTCCCTGACAGTAAAAACTGCAAACAAGAAAAGAATGTCAATATACACCCACGTAATCCCAATTCCACAAACTAAAAAATTGGCATCAACTCTAAAAGAGTGTCCATTAGATGAAGAATACTTCACTCCATAAAGGAAAATAGAGTCTATCTAGACCACAAGAATACGAAACCCATAAAATTTATTCCCTAGCTTAGAACAAGTCAAACTTAATAGTTACCTCATTTCACAGGCCAACCCAATAAGATTTTAAGTTTCAAATAAACTCAACAACAAATAAAATAAGGAGAAAAAATACCATTCTTAGTTACTAAACCGGTTCACTCGAAGGTTATAACTACCTAATTAAAGAAGGGAAGATAGAGTGTAAGCAAAATCTCCCTCCAACAAAACTATCATCAAGGGTCAACATTCTTTGCATGCTTTCCAAGATAAACAAGGTCTATCAAGGGAACCACACACCTAGAATGGGTTTATAATATATGATTCAATTGAAAAGCAATAGAACAAAAAACATTACATAGGTATACCTTATTGTTCAACCTCCATCAATAGATACTATCACTTGGACAAGGTTCGTAAAAGATTGATATAGTTTCCATTTATGTGTGAGAATAACATATACTCATCACCTTGAATAGTAACAACTGAATGATTCAAAGAAGAAAAGGCACATACATGATTTTAGTCGACCAATATTGTTGATTTCTAACTATTATCAACAAGAAATTGACCCAAAATGAAGAAAACAAAGATTCTCCTGAAACACAAGTGTAATTCTTAAACTACCAGGTTGAATTCTCCTATAGAGTTAGTCTCCATCCATAATAATAAGGAGATCATTCTAAGAGAGAATCTACAGATTCCAACAAAAGCCATGCTACTATTTATGCATACACAATACCCAAACAAGGTATTTATCTAACTGAGATACAAACATATGCTCATTTCAATACTAAAGAAAGTTCATATGCAAATAAGCTAACACATTTTCTGTTAAATCTAAACAACCCAAATTTATAGTAAAACAACACACACACACACACAACATCATAAGAATCCAAGAAACCAAGTTGAAATGCCATCGAAGAAAGGTGAAGAAACACAAAAACCAAAACCAGAGAGTTTCCAATCAAGAGAAGAGTTATTTTAATGAAGACATTTAAATAAAAATAGAATATTTAAAGGGATAGGGCCTATCATGGCTGATAGAGCTCCTGTGTTTTTTATTTCCTTATTGCAAGTCTTCAAGCAGAACTATGATAACACATTTTCCATGAAAAAAACCCAAGACCAGGCTCTAAAACCTTTCGTTTCATCCTCTTATAACTTCCTAGTTGGATTTTATTTTATCACCACCACCATGCAAGGTGAAAATAGGCATGCACAAATTCAAATTGGAGGTTCAAAAAAATGAAAACCTCATTTAGAGCTACAATGATAACATAAACCAAATGAAAAAACAAAAACCGAAACCCACCTTTTCTTCCAACTTTTCCTATTTCCAAGGTTTTTTTTCACAATGGTGGAGATCAATTAATGCAAACAGAACTGACAGAGTCCTTCCTTATCTCCTGCCTTTTCTAACTCCAAGTTAGCTATAACCAAATTTTAAAATTTCATGCAACAAAACTTTAGCAGAGCTAACAACTCATAATTTATTCTTTCATGCACTCGCCAAAATTGGCAGTAACAAGGTGTTTAAATCCCCATTAAAACCTCTTAAATACTTAGATATTTATGCCAAAAAAACATCTTTGTAGGTCATCCATGCCATCCCCTTAGGCTAGTCCATGCCCTTAGGTTAGATTCATAAAAATTAGATTAGAAAAAAACTTAGGTCCTTAGGTTAGTTTATTAGTTTAGTCTTACAATATCCTAGTTACTTGACTTAGGATGCCCTTCATCTAATAAACGACCACATTAAAAAAATATCTAGCTTAAACTTAGGATATGATAACAACTTAGGAACTTATATTTAATTAGGTTTCCTTAATAATTGTTAAAATTACCAAATGAAGAATCAAACTGATGTTAGTGGATCACTTGTTAAGGGTGTGAGCATAAAAAGTCACTCGTGATCCTATGACAACCTGGGTTAAGAATTCTAACATTCTGCCCATCTCGGTCAAGATGACATTGACATCATAAAATCAAAAGCATGTCATAGATCACTGAAATTGATACAAAGTATAGCTATCCTGCATCAAAAATTATAAAGACTAAAGCACTAGTTCAAATGCAATAAAGACTGTGAACGAGTTTAAGTTGAATCAATTTCCTCTATCCTCATGTAGTGAACATTCAACATAAGAAGGAATGAAATATTTCATTTTAAATTCATAATAGACATGGAAGGATTGTATCTATTATCAGAAGATAACATATTATCTATAACAAACATATTACTTAGTTCACAAGAGTACACCGTCTTCAAACAAGAATCACATATCAACATTTGCAACTTCGAGTTTAGAAGTCATTATAGATATCAAATAAGTTAGTTGTATTACGTATCTCCCCCCTAAAAAACATCATTGTCCTAATGATTAACTTAGTCCATATTTTTAAACAGTAAAAATAATCATAATTATAGTTGTTTTATCCTCAGGTTCTCAAACAAAAACCAAATTTGAGGAATTCAAGTTTTCACAATTTATTACTAAATTAAAATGGATGTTCCAGCACTAATAAAATATAGTACCTACCCAAAAATGGAAGAACTTAAAGATAGCTTTAAAAAAACTCTTTAATTTTTTTAAACATTAGAACTAATCTTGTTCAAATAAATGAGGAAAAACAGTTTTCATATCCTCAAGGTTTTCCCATGTTGCACTTTCTTCTTTAAACTGGTTCCACAAAACCTTGCATTGACTAATTTCATGATTTCATAAGTGTAACTGGGGAGTTTCCAACACTCTTATGGGTTAAACCAAGATTATTCCTAGGCCTTGGACCTATAAGGAATCTGAATTCAACACATATGATAAATCTGAAACATATTTCTTAAGAAAAGAAATATGGAAAACATCACACATTTGTTAAAAAGTGGGAGGTAATGCTAAGCGATAAGCTATAGGGCTAAAAATCTAAACAATCTCAAAAGTTACGAAAAAATGATGTGACAATTTGGCTACCTTGGCCAAAGGTTATCAAGTTCTTTTTAGGCTTAACACGTAAAAATACCTTTTCACCAAGTTTAAATTTCTTATCGATCCTTTTCAAATATGCATAGATTTTTTACCTTTCCACAACTTCTTTTAATTTTTCATGAATCTTTGTCACTTGTTGTTCCATTTCATTAAGAATTTTAGGTCCAAATACCTCTGTATCTTCAATTTTATCCCAACTAATTGGAGTTCTGCATTTCCTTCCATATAATGCTTCAAAAGGTGCCATTTTTAAAGAGGCATGATATGTAGTATTAGAAGAAAATTCAACTAAAGGAAGGTATTCTTCCCATTTGTATTGCTGATCCATGTAGTACATTCGTAAAATATCTTCCAAAACATGATTAACTCTCTTAGTTTGACCATCTATTTCCGGATGGTATGCAGAACTAAAATTAAGTTTTTTTCCTAAGGCTGCATTTTGCATTTTCTAGAAATGATATGTCCTTCTAGGGTCTCTATAATATATAATCAATTTAGGTACTCCATGTAATCTAAAAATTTCATGCAAAAATATTTTTTCTAAAATTGGTGAATCATCCTTAAGATTACTAGAAATAAAATGTGCTACTTTTGTCAATTTATCAACTACGACTAAAATAACATCATTTTTATTTCTTGACAAAGTCAACCCATGAATAAAATCCATGTTAATTTCTTGCCACTTATATTGTGGTATGCTATGAGGATATAATAAACTAGCTAGGTGCATATTCTCATCCTTAACAGGATGACATTCCAAGTAGTGTGATACAAAATAAATTATGTACTTTTCTTCAATCCTTTCCAAAAATATTGTTTTTTTACATCAACAAGCATGTTTGTAATACCGGGATGTCCGGAGTAGGGTGAATTATGAAATTCCATCATTAAATTTTTCCTTAACTCATTCCCCGAAGGTATGTACACCCACTTTTCATATCTTAGAATTCATTTGTTATCGAAGTTAAATTTTTTTTTAATCTTAAATCATTTGGATCTACAAAAAGTGAAATTTTTACCTACTGAAAGTATAAATAAGATTTCATGATACTTTTTACCTCATCCTTAAACTAAGTTCTCAAAGTTATAAGTATATAAATATTATTCCTACGACTTAGTGCATCTTCCACTCAGGTTTCTTTTCCTTTAATGTAGCTTATGTAAAATCATATTGTGACAAAAACTCTAACCATATTCATTGTCTTGCATTCATATTTGGCATAGTGAAAATATACTTCAACCCAAGATGATCAGTATTTAATTCAAAAGGTCTTCCTAAAAGATCATGTATCCATAATTGAATTGCATGAACTATGGCAACAATATCTAGGTCATGGGGAACATAATTTAACTCATGTGACTTTAGTTTTCTTCTCTCATATGATATAACATGATCATTTTGTAACAAAATACCTCAAATTCCTTCACTAGAAGCATTTGTAACTACCGTAAAGTTTCCATTTGGATTTGGTACAACCAAAATAAGTGCAAAAGTTAACTGATCTTTAAGAGTTTGAAATGTTGATTCACATTTATCACTCCACAGAAACTTATTTTCTTTCTTTTGTAATGAAGCTATCGGGGAAATGAATTCTGAAAATTCCTTTAAAAAAATTCTATAGTAACCAACAATCCCCATGAAGCTTTTCAATTCATGTAAATTTTTAGGTGTAGGCCAATCAGTTATGGCAACAATCTTTGATGGATCAACTTCTATTCCATATTTTCGTATAACATGTCCCATATAGTGCAATTTTGTTTCATAAAAAGAAAATTTAGACAACTTACCATAAAATATTTTCTTTCTTACGATTTCAAGTAATATTTTCAAATGCTCATGATGCTTATAAATGATTTTAGAATAGATAAGAATATCATCCAAGAATACAAGTACAAACTTTTCTAGGTATTCTTATTAGATATTATTCATTAAATTCATAAAATTTGCAGGTGCATTTGTCATACCGATAGGTAAAACTGTGAATTTGTAATGTTCATACCTCCTTCTAAAGGCTATTTTATGAATATCTTTGTCTTTGATTATCAACGGGTGATGCCTAGAATGAAGATCTATCTTAAAATATACTAATGCACCACACATCTGATTAAACAAATAATAAATTATAGGAACTGGATGTCAATTTTGTATTTTTGTTTTGTTTAACATCTTATAATCAATACAAATTCAAAGTGGTCCATCTTTCTTTTTCACAAAGATTATCGATGCTCCTCAAGGTGAGACACTCAGTTTTATCAAACCTTTAAATAATAGCTCTTGTAATTATGCCTTAAGCTCTACCTGTTCATTGGTAGTCATTCGATAAGGTACCTTGGAAATAGGCTCAGTTCCCGGTTTTATTTCTATTTTGAAGTTAAATTCTTTTTTGGGAGGAAGACCGGGTAGTTCTTCCAGAAACACATTGTTGAAATCTCTTAACAATGGATTTTTTTTCAAGAAATCACTATCATTTTCAATTATTTCAAATTTTTTTACTACATACAAAGTGCAACCTATATTTTTGGCCTTTTAAATTTTCATACCTGACAAATTTCTAACTGAAATTTCTTGTTTTACCCATTAGATGTTTGTTTTTTTCTGCAGATCATCAAGACAACTAATGTCTTTATCAAAAGAATCAAATTTTGCTTTATGTTCAACAAGCTAGTTAACACCTATTATGACATCATATGATCCCAAAGGAGCAACAAAAATATCTACTTCAGTAGAAAAATTAGGTAATTTTAGGACTGCTCCAAAAAGACATTTACTAACAATATGGACATCATTATTTCCATATTATACAATCCAAGATTTTTCCATTATTTTAGCTTTTCTTTTTAGTTTCATAGCTAATTTACTAGAAATAAAGCATTCAATAGCTCCAGTATCAAAAATCATAGTAATAGGCATACAAATTAATTTACATGCAAATTCTATAGGTGGAACTTGCTTTTCAACTTGTGTATTAGCTAGTATAACACGTATTTTATGTTACTGATTTCTATCATATTTCTTTAGAGGGCACTGATTTGTATAGTGATCCTTACCACAGTTGAAAAAACACCCTACAAGTCCTCTTTTAAGTTCAAATTTACTTCCAACCCTTAAACTACTATTTTTTCCTCTAAAGTACGTATGTCCATTGTTATTATTCTTCAAAACGTTGTTTTGAATGTTTGCAAGAGGTTTATTTGTTTTTGTTTTCTTATTATTATCAGTTACCAACTTATTTTTGGCACAAAAAATTTTCCATGCCACTTTTTTGGCTGCAAGAGATGAATAAGAATTAGACATTTTCTTACGATTTTCTTCCTTATGGACATAAATTGCTTTTAGTTTATATTCCTGTAGAATGAATTTTTCAAAAAACCCTTTCATGGTGGTTGAGATGTGAACATCTATTGCAAACCCTATGATATGGTTCAATCCCATAATAAAATTGTGTATCTTGAACTTCTCACCGATTTTATACCGAGGCACATACTTAAGAACTTTAAATAAACCTCTCCCAGTACTCTGTTACAGTTAATTTTCCTTGAATAAAATTATGAAATTTTGTCATCTTTTGATCATAATAGAGCTATGGTAGAAAACGATTCCTAAAGTAGCTCTTAAAATTATCCCAAGTGATGTTTGATTCATCAATGATTAATTTATATTTACGGTTGTCCCACCAGGAGGATGCTACATTATAAAGGTTATAAGCTCCCCATACTACTTTTGTTTCTTCTAATAAGTTCCTTATTAAAAATTACTTCTCCATTTCGCTAAGACAATTATTAGCTCCATCCCCCATTGTAGTACCATCGAAATTTGGTGGACTTATCCTCTTTATGTAATTTGTGAGCTCAACTACTAATCTTTTCTTTTTATTTTCAGGTTGATTGGGTACATTTGTATTCGTAGCATTATTATTATCAACGCCAAAATTTCCAGTATTGGCATTGTCCCCTAAAGGTGGCTGATTTTTATTACTAGCAACATATTCCTCCTCTTCATTACCCATTACATGTTTTTCAAGTACAACAAGATGATCTCTTATGTCCTACATGGAAACAAGAATGTCGTCAATTTTTTGTGTGATAGCTACCTCTCCACCTAGAGGTGGATTATTCGTAGCACTTCCCCTTGTTCTAACCATTTTCTCTTAACATAAAAATTAATTTTTTATCAGATATGGAATCAATAGGTCCAAGAGATGTAACCTTCAGCTCTGATACCAAGATGTAACATCCTCATTTTAATATTTTAGAAACAAGGGAAAATAATTCTACATAATGTTCTTTGTTCTAAATTGATATATTTAGAACACACATTCCATTACCAATCCATCTCATAATAGAAAAGCATATGCAACATTAATGACTCAATGATACACCAATCTCTGATTCCATGACTCAGTATTAAACTGATCTCTCATGTTAAGTTAATAAAGTATATACTATGTATACTTGGTTCCTTTACCCTTTTAGGGCTACCCAAGTTTTCTATCCAAGAAGCCTATCTAAATACATGTTACCGATATTCATCTAAAATCCTGCATCTTAGACTAGGTAAGATAGGAAAATGCAACCAACAAATTGCGATACTTTGGATAAAGTTTTAAAACATGTTTACCATGTTTAATTTCATGATTTCATAAGTGTAATTTGAGAGTTTCCAACACTTTTATGGGTTCAACCATGATTATTCCTGGGCCTTGGACCTACAAGGAATCCTAATTCAACACATGATAAATATGAAACATATTTCTTAAGCAAAGAAATATGAAAAACATCATACATTCATGAAAAAGTGGGAGATAATGATAAGTGAGAAGCTATAGGGATAATAATTTAAACAATCTCGAAAGGTCCCACAAAATGAGGTGACAATTTGGCTGCCTTGGCCAAAGGTTATCGAGCTCTTTTTAGGCTTAACACATAAAAAGACATTTTCACCAAGTTTAAATTTCTTATCGATCCTTTTCAAATCCGCATAACATTTTTTCCTATCCGCAACTTCTTTTAATCCTTCACGAATAATTTTCACTTGATGTACCATATCATTAAGAATTTCAGGTCTAAATACCTCTCTATCTTCAATGTTATCCCAACTAATTGGAGTTCTTCATTTCCTTCCTTATAATGCTTCAAAAGGTGCCATTTGTAAAGAGGCATGATATGTATTATTGGAAGAAAATTCAACTAAGGTAAGGTATTCTTCCCATTTTTACTGATGATCCATGTAGTACATTCATAACATATCTACCAAAACCTAATTAACTCTTTCAGTTTGACCATTTATTTCCAAATGGTATGCAGAACTAAAATTTAGTTTTGTTCCTAATGCTGCATTTAGCATTTTCTAGAAATGATATGTCATTCTAGGTTCCCTATCAAATATATTCAATTTAGGTACTCCATGTAATCTAAAAATTTCATGCAATTTTTTTTTTCTAAAATTGGTGAATCATCCTTAAGATTACTAGCAATAAAATGTGCTACTTTTGTCAATTTATCAACTACGACTAAAATAACATCGTTTTTTATTTCTTGACAAAGTCAACCCATGAATAAAATCCATGCTAATTTCTTGCCACTTATATTGTGGTATGATATGAGGATATAATAAACTAGCTGGGTGCATATGCTCATCCTTAACATGATGACATTCAAAGTAGTGTGATATAAAATCAGTTATGCCTTTTTTAAAACGTTTCCAAAAATATTGTTGTTTTACATCAACAATCATTTTTTTATACTGGGATGTCTGGAGTAGGGTGAATTATGAAATTCCATCATTACATTTTTTCTTAACTCATTCCCCAAAGGTATGTACACCCACTTTTCATATCTTAGAATTCATTCGTTATCAAAGTTAAATGTTTTTTATCTTAAATCATTTGGATCTGCAGAAAGTGCAATTTTTACCTATTGAACGTATAAATAAAATTTCATGATACTTTTTACGTCATCCTTAAACTAAGTTATCAAAGTTATAAGTACATAAATATGTTTCCTACGACTTAGTGCATCTTCCACTCAGGTTTCTTTGCCTTTAATTTATCTTAAGTCAAAATCATATTGTGACAAAAACTCTAACCATCTTCATTGTCTTGCATTCATATTTGGCATAGTGAAAATATAATTTAGCCCAAGATGATCAATATTTAATTCAAAAGGTCTTCCTATAAGATAATGTATCCATACTTGAAGTGCATGAACTATGGAAACAAGATCTAGGTCATGGGGAACATAATTTAACTCATGTAACTTGAGTTTTCTTCTCTCATATGCTATAATACGATTGTTTTGTAATAGAATACCTCAAATTCCTTCACTGAAATCATCTGTAACTACCATAAAGTTTCCATTTGGATCTGGTACAACCAAAATAGGTGCAGAAGTTAACTAATCTTTAAGAGTTTGAAATGTTGATTCGCATTTATCACTCCACACAAATTTATTTTATTTCTTTTGTAATGAAGTTATCGAGGCAATGAATTTTGAAAATTCCTTTAAAACCTTTCTATAAAAACCAACAATTCCCATGAAGCTTTTGAATTCATGTAAATTTTTAGGTGCAGGCCAATCAGTTTTGGCAACAATCTTCGATGGATCAACTACTATTACATATTTTCTTATAACATGTCCAAAATAGTGCAATTTTGTTTCATAAAAAGAACATTTGGAAAACTTACCTTACAATCTTCTCTTTCTGAAGATTTCAAGTAATATTTTCAAATGCTCATAATCCTCATGAATGATTTTAGAATAGATAAGAATATTGTCCAAGAATACAAGTACAAACTTGTCTAGGTATTCTTGAAAGATATTATTATTCTTCAAAAAGTTGTTTGAACATTCACAACAGGTTTATTTGTTGTTTTCTTCTTATTATTATCAGTTACCAACTTATTTTTGGCACCAAACTTTTTCCATGCCACTTTTTTGGCTGCAGGAGATGAATAAGAATAAGAAATTTTCTTACAATTCTCTTCCTTATGGGCAGAAATTACTTTTAATTTCTATTCTTGCCAAATGAATTTTTCAAAAAACCCTTTCATGGTGGTTGGGATGTGAACATCTAATTTAAACCTTATGATAGGGTTCAATCCCATAATAAACTTGTGTATTCTGAACTTCTCGCCAGTTTTATACTGAGAAACGTACTTAAGAACTTTAGGAAACCTCTCTCAGTACTCTGTTACCGTTAATTTTCCTTGAATTAAATTATGAAATTTTGTCATCTTTTGATCATAATAGAGGTGTGGCAGCCAATGTTTCCTAAAGTATCTCTTAAAATTATCCCAAGGTATGTTTGATTCATCAATGTTTAATTTAGATTTACGGTTGTACCACCAGGAGGATGCCACATTATAAAGTTGATAAACTCCCCATACTACTTTTGTTTCTTCTGATAAATTTCTTATTACAAAGTACTTCTCCATTTCACTGAGACAATTCTCAGCTCCATCCCCCATTATAGTACCATCCAAATTTGGTGGACTTATCCTTTTTCGAGGTCAACTACTAATCTTTCCTTTTTATTTTCAGGTTGATTGGGTACATTTGCATTTGCAGGACTCTTATTATCAACGTTCAAATTTCTAGTATTGGCATTATCCCCTAGAGGTGGGTAATTTTTATTACTAGTATCATCTTCCTTCTCTTCATTACCGATTACTTGTTGTTCAAGTACAAAAAGATGGTCTCTTGTGTCCTATAGGGAAAAAATAATGTCATCAACTTTTTGTGTGGTATTTGCCTCTCCACTTGGAGGTGAATTATTAGTAGAACCTCCCCTTGTTCTAACCATTTTCTCTTAACATAAAAATAAATGTTTTTATCAGATATGGAATCAATAGGTCCAAGAGATGCAACCTTCAGCTCTGATACCAAGATGTAACATCCTCATTTTAAGACTTTAGAAACAAGGGATAAAAAAAATCTACATAATGTTCTCTATTCTAAATTAATATAATTTAGAACACACATTCCACTACCAATCCATCTCATAACAAAAAACCATATACAGTGGTAATGACTCACTGAAACACCGATCTCTCATGTTAAGTTAATAAAGTATATACTATGTATACTTGGTTCCTTTACCCTTTTAGGGGCACCCAAGTTTTCTATCTATGAAGCCTATCTGAATACGTGTCACCGATATTCATCTAAAATCTTGCATCTTAGACTAAGTGGCATAGGACAACACAAGCAATAACTTGTAATACTTTGGCTAATGTTTTAAAACATGTTTACCATGTTTAATTTCATGATTTCATCAGTGTAATTTTAGAGTTTCCAACACTCTTGTGGGTTCAACCATGATTATTCTTGGGCCTTGGACCTGAAAGGAATCCCAATTCAACACAAGTGATAAATATGAAACATATTTCTTAAGAAATGAAATATGGAAAACATCATACATTCATGAAAAAGTGGGAGATAATTATAAGTGAGAAGCTATAGGGCTAATAATTTAAACAATCTTGATAGGTCCCACAAAATGAGGTGATAATTTAGCTGCATTGGCCAAAGGTTATCGAGCTGTTTTTAGGCTTAACATGTAAAAATACCTTTTCACCAAGTTTAAATTTCTTATCGATCCTTTTCAAATATGGATAACATTTTTGCCTATCTGTAGATTCTTTTAATCCTTCACGAATCATTTTCACTTGATGTTCCATATCATTAAGAATTTCAGGTCTAAATACCTCTCTATCTTCAATGTTATCCCAACTAACTGGATTTCTTCATTTCCTTCCTTACAATGCTTCAAAAGGTGCCATTTGTAAAGATGCATGATATGTATTATTGGAAAAAAATTCAACTAAAGAAAGGTATTCTTCCCATTTGTACTGATGATCCATGCAGTACATTCATAACATATCTACCAAAACCTGATTAACTCTTTCAGTTATCGAAGTT
The DNA here is from genome assembly GCA_019776745.2 of Taxus chinensis. Lineage (NCBI taxonomy): Eukaryota > Viridiplantae > Streptophyta > Pinopsida > Cupressales > Taxaceae > Taxus > Taxus chinensis. The sequence continues at coordinate 168,302,032 of CM034154.1, read as the reverse complement.
AACAAATTTGTATCTTAAATCATTTGGATCTGCAAAAAGTGTAATTTTTACCTATTAAAAGTATAAATAAGATTTCGTGATAATTTTTACCTCATCCTTAAACTGAGTTCTCAAAGTTTTAAGTACAAAAAATATGTTTCTTACGAATTAGTGCATCTGCCACTCAGGTTTATTTTACTTTAATGTAGCTTATGTCAAAATCATATTGTGACAAAATCATTGTCTTGCATTCATATTTGGTTGAGTGAAAATATACTTCTACCTAAGATGATCAGTATTTAATTCAAAAGGTCTTCCTAAAAGATAATGTCTCCATAATTGAAGTGCATGAACTATGACAATAAGCTCTAGGTCATGGAGAACATAATTCAAACCATGTAACTTGACTTTTCTTCTCTCATATGCTATAACATGATCATTTTGTAAAAGAATACCTCAAATTCCTTCACTTGAAGCATCTCTAACTACCGTAAAGTTTCCATTTGGATCTGGTACAACCAAAATATGTGCATAAGTTAACTAATCTTTAACAGTTTTAAATTTTGATTCACATTTATCACTCCAGACAAATTTCTTGTCATTCTTCAGTAATGAAGTTATCGGGGCAATGACTTTTGAAAAGTCCTTTAAAAACTTTCTATGGTAACCAACAATCTCCATGAATCTTTTGAATTCATGTAAATTTTTAGGTGTAGGCCAATCAGCTATGGGAACAATATTTGATGGATTAACTACTATTCCATCTTTTCTTATACCATGTCCCAAATAGTGCACTTCTATTTCATAAAAAGAACATTTGGACAACTTACCATACAATATTCTCTTTCTTAATATTTTAAGTATTATTTTCAAATGCTGTTGATGCTCATCAATGATTTTAGAATAGATAAGAATATCATCCAAGAATACAAGTAAAAACTTGTCTAGGTATTCTTGAAAGATATTATTCATTAAATTCATAAACTTTGCAGGTGCATTTTTAATACCGAAAGGTAAAACTATGAATTTTTAATGTTCATACCTCGTTCTAAAGGCTATTTTATGAATATATATTTGTCTTTGATTCTCAACGGGTGATACCCAAAATGAAGATCTATCTAAGAATATACTAATGCACCACGCATCTAATTAAACAAATCATAGATTCTAGGAACTGGATATCTATTTGTGATTTTTGTTTTGTTTAGCATCCTATAATCAATACAAATTCTAAGTGTTCCATCTTTGTTTTTCACAAATATTACCAATGCTCCTCAATGTGAGACACTCAGTGTTATAAAAAAATTAAATAACAGCTCTTGTAATTGTTCCTTAAGCTCTACCGGTTCAATGGTATTCATTCTATAAGGTGCCTTAAAAAGAGGCTCAGTTCCCAGTTTGATTTCTATTGTGAAGTAAAATTGTCGATTGGGCAGAAGACCTAGTAGTTCTTCAAGAAACACTTCACTGAAATATCTTAATAACAGATTTTTTTTCAAGAAATCACTATCCATTTCAATATTTTTAGAAATTTTTACTACAGACAAAGTGTAACCTATATTTTTAGCCTTTTTAAGTTGCATACCTAAAAAATTTCAAACTAAAATTTCTCGTTTTACCCCTTAGATGTCTGTTCTTTTCTACAGATCATCAAGATAACTAATGTATTTTTGAAAACAGTCAAATTTTGCTTTATGTTCAACAAGCTAGTTAACACCTATTATGACATCATATGACCCCAATGGAGCAGCATAAACATATACTTTAGTAGACAAATTAGGTAATTCTAGGACTGCTCCAAAAAGACATCTATTAACAATATGGACATCATTATTTTCATAATGTACAGTCCAATATTTTTCCATTATTTTAGCTTTTCTTTTTAGTTTCGCAACTAATTTACTAGAAATAAAGAATTCAATAGTTCTAGTATCAATAATTATAGTAAAGGCATACAAATTAATTTACTTGGCACTTCTATGGGTGTAACTTGCTTTTCAGCTTGTTTATTAGTTACTACAGCATGTATCTTATGTTATTGATTGCTATCATATTTCTTTAGAGGGCACTGATTTGTATAGTGATCCTTTGCACAATTGAAACAACACCGTACAACTCCTCTTTTAGGTTCAATTTTTTTCCAGCCCTAAAATTATTGCTTTTTCCTTTAAAGGACTACTGTTCATTGTTATTATTCTTCACAAATTTGTTTTGAACATTCATAGCCGGTTTATTTGCTGTTGTTTTCTTATTATTATCATTTACAAACTTATTTTTGGCACCAAAAGTTTTTCATGCCACTTTTTGGGCTGCAAGAGATGAATAAGAATTAGAAATTTTCTTACTATTCTCTTCCTTATGTGCAGAATTAATTTTAATTTCTATTCCTGCCTAACGACTTTTTCAACAACCCCTTTCATGGTGTAAACATATTTTTCACCCCCTATAATAGGGTTCAATCCCATAATAAACTTATGTATCCTGAACTTCTCGTCAGTTTTATACTGACGCACGTAATTAAGAACTTTAGTAAACCTCTGCCAGTACTCTGTTAGAGTTAACTTTTTGTTAAATTAAATTATGAAATTTTGTCATCTTTTGATCATAATAGAGCTATGGTAGCCAACGTTGCCTAAAGTAGTTCTTAGAATGATCCCAAGTGATGCTTGATTCATCAATGTTTAATTTAGCTTTACGGATGTCCCACTAGGAGGATGCCACATTAGAAAGTTGATAAGCTCCCCATACTACTTTTGTTTCTTCTAATAAGTTCCTAATTGTAAATTACTTCTCCATTTTGCTGAGCCAATTCTCATCTCCATCCCCCAGTGTAGTACCATCAAAATTTGGTGGACTTACCCTCTTTATGTCATTTGTGAGTTCAACTACTAATCTTTCATTTTTATTTTTAGGTTGATTAGGTACATTTGCATTTGCAACATTATTATTATAAACACCTAAATTTCTAGTATTGTTGTTTTCCCCTAGAGGTGGTTGATTGTTATTACTAGAATCATCTTCCTCCTCTTCATTACCCATTACTTTTTGTTCAAGTACAACAATATGACCTCCTGTGTCCTATAGGGAAAAAATAATGTCGTCAAGTTTTTGTGTGGTACCTGCCTCTCCACCTAGAGGTGGATTATTAGTAGCACCTCCCTTTGTTATAACCATTTTCTCTTAACATAAAAATAATTTTTTTATCAGATATGGAATCAATATGTCCAAGAGATCTGACCTTTAGCTCTGATACCAAGATGTAACATCCTCATTTTAAGACTTTAGAAACAAGGGACAAAAAAAATTCTACATAATGTTCTCTATTCTAAATTAATATAATTTAGAACACACATTCCACTACCAATCCATCTTATAACAAAAAACCATATACATCGATAATGACTCAGTGAAACACCGATCTCTCATTCCATGACTCTGTATTAAACTGATATCTCATGTTAAGTTAATAAAGTATATACTATGTATACTTGGTTCCTTTACCCTTTTAGGGTTACCCAAGTGTTCTATCTAAGAAGCCTATCTAAATACGTGTTACCGATATTCATCTAAAATATCTCATCTTAGACTAGGTGACATAGGTCAATGAAACCAACAGCTTGTGATACTTTGGCCAAAGTTTTAAAACATGTTTACCATGTTTAATTTCACAATTTCCTAAGTGCAGTTGGGGAGTTTCTAACACTCTTAAGGGTTCAACCACGATTATTCCTGGGCCTTGGACTTGCAAGGAATCCCAATTCAACACATGAGATAAATCTGAAACATATTTCTTAAGAAAAGAAATATAGAAAATATCATACATTCATGAAAAAGTGAGAGATATTGCTAAGTGAGAAGCTATAGGGCTAATAATTTAAACAATCTCAAAAGGTCCCACAAAATGAGGTGACAATTTAACTGCATTGGCCAAAGGTTATTGAGCTCTTTTTAGACTTAACACGTAAAAATACCTTTTCACCAAGTTTAAATTTATTATTGATCCTTTTCAAATCTGCATAACTTTTTTGCCTATTTGTAGCTTCTTTTAATCGTTCACGAATCATTTTCAGTTGTTGTTCCATTTCATTAAGAATTTCAAGTCTAAATACCTCTCTATCTTCAATGATATCCCAACTAACTGGAGTTCTTCTTTTCCTTCCATAAAATGCTTCAAAAGGTACCATTTTTAAAGAGGCATGATATGTATTATTGGAAGCAAATTAAACTAAAGGAAGGTATTCTTCCCATTTGTACTACTGATCCATGCAGTACATTCGTAATATATATTCCAAAACCCGATTAACTCTCTCAGTTTAACCATCTGTTTCTGGATGGTATATGGAACTAAAATTCAGTTTTGTTCCTAAGGCTACATTTAGCATTTTCTAGAAACGATATGTCATTCTAGGGCCCTTATCAGATATAATCAATTCAGGTACTCCATGTAATCTAAAAATTTCATGCACAATTTTTTTTTTCTAAAATTGGTGAATCATCCTTAATATTACTAGCAATAAAATGTGCTACTTTTGTCAATTTATCAACTACGACTAAAATACCATCATTTTTATTTCTTGACATAGGCAACCCCTGAATAAAATCCATGCTAATTACTTGCCACTTATTTTGAGGTATGCTATGAGGATATAATAAAATAGCTGGGTGCATATGCTCATCCTTGATAGGATGACATTCCAAGCAGTGCAATACAAAATAAATTATGTCTTTCTTCATTCCTTTCCAAAAATATTGTTGTTTTATATTAACAAGCATTTTTGTAATACCGGGATGTCTAGAGTAGGGTGAATTATGAAATTCCATCTTTAAATTTTTCCTTAAATCATTTCTTGAAGGTATGTACACCCACTTTTCATATCTTATAATTCCTTCGTTATCGAAGTTAAAAACTTTGTATCTTAAATCATTTGAATCTGCAGAAAGTGCAATTTTTACCTACTGAAAGTATAAATAAGATTTCATTATACTTTTTACCTCATCTTTAAACTAAGTTCTCAAAGTTATAAGTATGTATATATGTTTCCTACGACTTAGTGCATCTTTCACTCATATTTCTTGTCCTTTAATGTAGCTTATGTCAAAATCATATTGTGACAAAAACTCTAACCATCTTCATTGTCTTGCATTCATATTTAGCTGAGTGAAAATATAGTTTTTCCCAATATGATTAGTATTTAATTCAAACAGTTTTCCTAAAATATAATGTATCCATACTTGAAGTGCATGAACTATGGAAACAAGCTCTAGGTGATGGGGAACATAATTCAAACCATGTAACTTGAGTTTTCTTCTTTTATATGCTATAACATGATCATTTTGTAACAAAATACCTCAAAGTCCTTCACCGAAAGCATCTGTAGCTACCGTAAAATTTCCATTTGGATTTGGTACAACCAAAATAGGTGTATAAGTTAACTAATCTTTAAGAGTTTTAAATGTTGATTCGCATTTATCACTCCAGACAAAATTATTTTCTTTCTTTTGTAATGAAGTTATCGTGGCAATGACTTTTGAAAAGTCCTTTACAAAATTTCTATAGTAACCAACAATCCCCATGAAGCTTTTGAATTCATGTAAATTTTTAGGTGTAGCCCAATCAATTATGGAAAAAATCTTTGATGGATCAACTGCTATTCCATTTTTACTTATAATATGTCCCAAACATTACACTTTTGTTTCATAAAAAGAACATTTTGACAACTTACCATCCAATCTTCTCTTTCTTAAGATTTCAAGTACTATTTTCAAATGCTCATGATGCTCATCAATGATTTTAGAATAGATACGAATATCATCCAAGAATACAAGTAAAAAATTGTTTAGGTATTCTTGAAAGATATTATTTATTAAATTCATAAAATTTGGAGATTCATTTGTCAAACTGAAAGGTAAAAATCTGAATTCGTAATGTCCATACCTTGTTCTAAAGGTTGTTTTATGAATATCTTCATCTTTGATTCTCAACGGGTGATACCCAAAATGAAGATCTATCGTAGAATATACTAATACACCACACATCTAATTAACGAAATCTTAAATTCTAAGAAGTGTATATCTATTTTTTATTGTTGTTTTGTTTAACATCTTATAACCAATACAAATTCTAAGTGTTCCATCATTCTTTTTCACAAAGATTACAGGTGCTCCTCAAGGTGAAACAATCAGTCTTATCAAACCTTTAAATAACAGCCCTTGTAATTGTGCCTTAAGCTCTACCAGTTCGATGGTAGTCATTCGATAAGGTTCCTTAGAAATAGACTTAGTTCCCGGTTTGATTTCTATTGTGAAGTCAAATTCTTGTTTAGGCAGAAGACCAGGTAGTTCTTTCATAAAGACATCGCTGAAATCTCTTAACAGTGGAAACTTTTCCAAGAAATCACTATCCTTTTCAATTGTTTTAGAAATTTTTACTTCATACAAATTGAAATCTTTATTTTTGGCCTTTTTAAGTTGCATACCTAACAATTTTTTAACTGAAATTTCTCATTTTACCCATTAGATGACTGTTGTTTTCTACAGATCATCAAGACAACTAATGTCTTTTTCCAAACAATTAAATTTTGATTTATGTTCATTAAGCCAGTTAACCCTTATTATGACATCATATGACCCCAAATAAGCAACATAAAGATCTACTTTAGTAAATAAATTAGGTAATTCTAGAACTAGTCCAAAAATACATTTACTAACAATATGGACATCATTATTTCCATAATGTATATTCCAAGATTTTTCCATTATGTTATCTTTTCTTTTTAGTTTCCTAGACAATTTACTAGAAATAAAGAATTCAATAGGTCTAGTATCAAAAATTATAGTACTAGGCATACAAATTAATTTAGATGGCCCTTCTAAGGGCATAACTTTCTTTTCAGCTTGTTTATTAGCTACTGCAGCACATATATTATGTTACTGATTGCTATCATATTTATTTAGAGGGAAATAATTTGTATAATGATCCTTACCACAGTTGAAACAACACCATACAGGTCCTCTTTTAGGTTCAAATTTATTTCTATCCCTGAAACTACCATTTTTTCCTCCAATGGAATTCTGTCCATTGTTATTATTCTTCACAAAGTTGTTTCGAAAGTTCGCAATAGGTTTATTTGTTTTTGTTTTCTTATTATTATTAGTTATGAACTTATTTTTGGCACAAAACTTTTTCCATGCCACTTTTTTGGCTGCAAGAGATGAATAAGAATTAGGATTTTTCTTACGATTCTATTCCTTATGGGTAGAAATTGCTTTTAATTTCTATTCTTGCTGAATGAATTTTTCAACAACCCCTTTCACGGTGGTTGGGATGTCAACATATAATTCACCCCCTATGATGGGATTCAATCCCATAATAAACTTGTGTATCCTAAACTTTATTAAACCTCTCCCAATACTCTGTTACAGTTAATTTTCCTTTAATCAAATTCTGAAATTTTGTCATCTTTTGATCATAATAGAGCTGTGACAGCCAACATGTCCTAAAGTAGCTCTTAAACCGATCCCAAGTGATGCTTGATTCATCAATTTTTAATTTAGATTTACGGTTGTCCCTCAGGAGGGTGGCACATGGGAAATTTGATAAGCTCCCCATACTACTTTTATTTCTTCTGATAAGTTCCTTATTGTAAAGTACTTCTCCATTTCACTGAGCCAATTCTCAGCTCTATTCCCCAGTGTAGTACAATCGAAATTTGGTGGACTTATCCTCTTTATGTCATTTGTGATTTCAACTACTAATCTTTCCTTTTTATTTTTAGGTTGATTGGGTACATTTGCATTTGTAGGACTCTTATTATCAACGTTCAAATTTCTAGTATTGGCGTTGTCCCCTAGAGGTGGCTGATTGTTATTACTAGGTCATCATCTTCCTCCAACATGGTCTCTTGTGTCCTATAGGGAGAAAATAATGTTGTCAAGTTTTTGTGTGGTATCTGCCTCTCCACTTAGAGGTGAATTATTAGTAGCACCTCCCCTTGTTCTAACCATTTTCACTTAACATAAAAATAAAGTTTTTATCAGATATGGAATCAATAGGTCTAAGAGATGAAACCTTCAGCTTTGATACCAAGATGTAACATCCTCATTTTAAGACTTTAGAAACAAGGGACAAAAAAATTTCTACATAATGTTCTTTGTTCTAAATTAATATAATTTAGAACACACATTCCACTACCAATCCATCTCATAAAAAAAACTATATACAATGGTAATGACTCAGTGAAACACCGATCTCTCATTCCATGACTCAATATTAAACCAATCTCTCATGTTAAGTTAATAAAGTATATACTATGTATACTTTGTTCCTTTACCATTTTAGGGATACTCAAGCATTTTGTCGAAGAAGCCTACTTGAATACGTGCTACCCATATTCATCTAAAATCTTGCATCTTATACTAGGTGACATAGGACAATGTAACCAACAGCTTGTGATACTTTGGCAAATTTTTTTGAACATGTTTACCATGTTTACATTCCTCTAGACAACATACTCGTCAAAAGGAATATGTCCTTCACCACACTAGTTCTACTATCTAGAATGGTCTTTCTTGACTTAATTCAACCAAATTTGAATCAAATTTTCACACTAAACATGTGCAACGACATGCACTAGTCTTGAGGACTACTCATTCTGACTAAGGATACATAGACATACTCAATCGACTTACATCTATTGTATGTGTCTAGTCAACCTAAGTCAACATGATTTGACCACAACACTAGCTCATGTTTTTATCTCTATTTAGGGTGGAACCATGAGCCAAACGTGTATTTATGTTAATCGAGTTAAACGAACTAAGTTGGATGTTGAGACATAGAAAGCTACATTGTAGTACCCTCGTAATGACCCATGTCATTAGGAAGGTACTATGCCGCAGTTACTATGTTTCAACATCCAACTGAGTTTTCTCAACTAGACTAACATACTTAAATATATATCAGTTTATTAACCCAATCAATTATTATCTTAAAGATTAACGATAACAACACTTCTAAGGGTTTACTAAGCATCATTTTACCTAAGAAGGTTATGAGGTGTATTTTACATGAAAGGAAGGTATGCGGATAAAATATGCTTTCCTAACCATTCTAAATTCATGCTTATGTTCATCTTGATCTTATATGCTTATTTCATATGACAATATGTCTAAACTCAATGTTATGAAAGTGTGTTCATTAGATCTTTTTACTTCAATTTGAGCTTATAACAAAGCTTATTTAAACTTTTACTTTAGAATTCATAATGCTGAAGTCTAAATCCTTTTATTATCCTTTTTAATCATTCATTTTTATATTAAAGAAATTTGGTTAAAGAAACTCAGTTAACCATCCTCATAACTAATCATAACTCCTAACAAGACCAAAAATAAAGTTTTTGTTTACTTACAAGGAAAATATATTTTTTCATTTTCAAGGACTGATGTGCTAATTATGAGAATAGATCACATATGCTTCAGCATAACAAAGAATTCATACTCATTTATATAATAAAAACATATCCCTTTTTACTATTTTAAGGATCTACCCAAGAGTATCAACTTAGTTGTGCTCTTTCACGTGAAATGAAATCAATTAATAGTGCAGATCCTTAATTCAAGGAGCTTATATATCATTAAAGCTAATAAGTTGTGCAATCCTAAATCACATAAATATCTAAATTGCCCCCTCTTATGAATGATATTACTTAGTAATATTACAAATCTTATGTCATTTAATTTTCACATGTTAATCAACAATCAACCATCATCAAAGCAATGCATTTATCAAAAAGGAGTGATCCACTCACTAAACTTAGGAATATTTCAAGGATTAGAAAATTTAATTGCATCAAATAAAACTAGTTTTAATACATATTCTTTTCATAAAAAAGTACATTTCAAGTAATTTTTCTACATAGTCATAAAAAAAAAGAGACAATTGCTTTAGTAAAACAAATGTAACTTTCTATATGTCTTTCTCCTTTCATCTTTTACAAAATACATCTGTAAAATTGTTAACATGGGTCATATGAACTGATAATGATAAACGCTATAACGTTAAAACAATGTGATTTTATCTAGCTGTTTCATAAAAGGAACCCTATTGTCAGGACTATATCTATTATCAGAATATAACATATTATCTACAACAAACATGATTACTTAGTTCACAAGAGTATACCATCCTCAAGCAAGGATCACATATCAATGTTTTCAACTTTGAGTTCAGAAGTAATCACATATATCAACTATGTTAGAGGCATTACCACCCATGGTTCTTCCTACTCTGAAAATAGAGGTTCTAACTATTCTAGTGATAGTGAGGAAGAGGGAGCTTGTTCCTCATCTAAATCAGAGATGTTTTCTATCACTTGTGATGATTCTTCTTCCTCTGTATTAACCGTGGTTTCTTTAAGTTTTCCTTTACATGCCAATGCTTTCTGGTGCTTTGTGGTAGGTTCTATAGTACTAGGGATTTTAGCTGGTCTTCTTTTATATGTTTTAGGGCCTGATTTACTAGGTTCCATTTCCCATATTGTGTGGGGTATTTATTTTTGTATTCTTATCAAGTTTTGTCAACGACCTCATCAAAGTTTGGAGGTGTTGGATTTCTATGATCCATAGGTAGATTCTTGATTGCCTCAACTGAAGTAGTCACTAATTCATCTGAAGTATCATATGATAAATGTGGTAAGTGTGAAGTTTGTGGGATTAGAATTTGAAGGAAGGTATAATCAATGTTTGTAATAAAAATTACATCTTGCTCATATCGTGCGATAATTTGTTCAGACACCCGAGCAAAATTTTGTAGCTATCTGTTTGATTCTATCACCCTAATAAAGTAATTATTTGGGTAACTACATCTAATGTATTGATATGCTCCCAAATATTCTCAACCACATCTGTGTTGGTCCACCATTCGACCAATTCTGATTTATGGGGTAGGATGATTTGAAAATTGACCAATTTTATTTTCTCGACCATGGACCCCGATAGGCTTTAAATTATTTTCCAATATTACCCCATTAAAATAAACTTTAAGCAATGCAAAAATTAAAACACACCACACATAGGTTGATAAATTTTTTTGGGAGAATGCCTATGTCTTTGGGTTCATCAATAGAACTGATATACTATCCACTTTAACAACTAGAGTTCTAATACAAAATTATAATCAAAGCATGATAATATTGAATACAAATGGAACAAGAATCTTTATCATGACCACCAAATAGTTACCTTGGCTTATGATACAGATTCGATCTATTATTATCCTCCATGATACAATGATCCATGGCTCCCCGATCGGTCTTACAGATGTTAATACGACACCCTATGGATACCCAGGACAGTCTTCCAAAAATTTCGCATTATGGTTGTGTGGCTAAAAAATTCTGAAGAACAATAACCTCCTCCACGACAACCAAGTGATAATATCGTGGCTTATGTACAAGATCTGATCTTCTTTTAGAAAACCCCATTGCTCCAAGTATAGGCTCTGTAATATCTATGGTGAGCTGATAATGACTCCCATAATAATGAATAACTCAATGCCTCCATTGCAACGTGCTAAGTATTCTCCCAGAAACATCCATGCTCCTGTTATGCGGGGCTAAGTCCTAAGACGTCAGTAGAAAACAAATGTCACCAATGAGCTCAATACTGAATAAAAACCCTCCTCTAAATCCAATGTTATGATGACATCCACATAATGAAGCTCTGAGATCTACTACTTCTCTATGCTTCCACATGTCCCTCGGCTCCACGGTGTCTACTGGATCCATCTTGACAAGTCTATTGATTGGTGAGTTAAAATAATACTAACTCCTGAAACATTGTTGAAGATATCTATATTAATATGATACAGGTCTTATATCTTCCTTATGCCTATATTAATATGATATAGTTCTTAATCATGCCCCTACTATCATGATATAGGCCAACATCACCATCATGCCCATCCTATTATGATATAGGCCATCATACTTATATCAATACGATATAAGAATTTATTTCTCCATAATGCCTATAATAAATTAGGGCTTACATATCCATTACATCACCATGATTTCCTTCAAAATTTACCAGTTGTACTCCAAGACTCGGGCTCGGGTACTACTTCTTGGAGCTTCAAAATAATTCCTATAAAACTTATACATTTCCTATAAATAGGCCTCCACTTGTTCTCTCCAAAATGGTTGTTATACCTTTGGCCATAATTTTTCCCAAATCCCCTAAGCCTTTGAACTCTCCTCTTGGCTCTTGGCGTGTAAGTGAGGAGCTTACTTTGAGCTTGAAGTAAGCTTATCACCAAAGAATCTTGCAATGAGCTTTCAAAAAATGGAGGGAAGAAGTGGATTTTCTAACCTTAGATGGGTTGTGGATATAATCAAAATCTTCCAGTCTATACCCTAACCAACTCACTTTTTGAGTTGGTTGGGTTGGTTCGAGGATAATGACGAGGTTGCGGGATCCAATCCCACTCCACCTTTCTGAGCCAACCATTTTTCCTTCTTTTCTAATCCTGTTGTGTCCCATTTAGTCCTTCTAAGTCGTCACTACATTGCAAAGACCCCTCTAAACACATCCATGTTGCCCTACCACTGTGCCTACCATGTCATGTAACCCCATCGCTCCCACTGACTGCCACATGTAACTTGACCATTTTCTATCTAGTTTCAACCATCGACCATGTATACAAGCTTTCAGCCAAGTCTTTTTCAAGCGGCGGGGAAACATCCCACATTTATGGGAGAAGAGATAAGAGAAGGCTTTAAATAGAATTCTCCCAAATCATCTACCATGGCTTCGTGTCACATCCAATGTGCTTTTTTCAGCCAATGTAACATGAGTAGCTCATTGTGCTAATGGTTAACTTGATCAAAAATCCATCCAATGCGATGCAAAACTTGATACATATCTCGCTATATAGCCCACCAAGTTGATTGATGGGGCAAAGTGGTGGCATGCCATGTGGTGACCTGAGGACCAACCATGTGGAAATTTTTTTTTTCGATTGCTGAAGAACATGTCAATATCGAGTGTCGAAGAACAAAGGTCCACCTGAACTTGACCTATGCCCAATTTGAATTTTCCACTTCTCATGACTCACCAGTTGACCTAGTCTTGGCTACGGTTGACTTCAACTTTTACTAGCAACCAATTTACACGTATGAGCTCCATTTTCCATGTTTAGATAGTTGCTGAAAAAATCACAAAGTTGATTTCCACACAATGATGATCTTGGGGGATTTAGGAAATCTTGTACTTGTAATGTCCTCTGGATAAAAAAATTAAAAATGGTATCAGAGCCAAGCACAATACAACCAACCCATAACAAAAGGTATGCTTTCCTTCCTTTATTTTTCTAGTATTTACATGGAATTTTGAGGCTAATAGTTCTGATAAATTATACTCTGAATCAGAATTCACCATATTTAGGGAAATTTGTGCACTAATCCTTTAAGCGTTATCTTCACAATTTGTATGATTAATTTTCAAGCATATAGCTTTGGTGAAATACCTAAGTGTATGATTTGTTATATCAATGATGTGTAATCCTCTCTTTGTCTTCATTACCCCCATCACTCGTGCATTATATTTCATCGTTGTCTTCTTTTTTGTGATCGTGGATCACCCTTGTGCCCATAATCATGTAACCCTAGCCATGACATTGATGTTAATTGGGTATGGTTTATCCAAATACAACATTTGATTGTATAGCTGGCTCATAAGAACTCCAATTGTGTGATCACCCCTAGAAAAGTATGGGATTCTACTCTAAGCATATATATTTAGTCTTTTTTTATTCCAGCTCTTTAGTATCAATATTTTCTTCAAGTAGTATCTATCTATCTAGATCGATCCTTATATGATCGTATTAGACAATCCGTGAGTAAATAAATTTCTATAAATCCCATGTATGGGTTACCTTGAATGGAATATGAGAAAATGCTCCCTCAGGATCATGCGTATTTGATTTCAGAGATTGCTTGTGGAACTTCAGCTTTGGGAGTTTTTCTTGTGTAAGCTCAATTGAATTATGCATCTTTCTTGATTTTTCTTAGTGTGCCCTAACTCACTTCTTCGCTGTAATTTTATTGGTGAATTCCTCTATCTCCACTTTATCTTTTTATGCCTTAAGCCTTTATGGGTGAATCCATTTTATATCCCTCTAACTTGTACCTACCACATTTTTGTAGATTATCTTTTTGTTTGTTTCGTGTATTTTTGCTCACTTCGTGCGTTCTCTTCATTTTTATGGATTTTGTCTTCCTCCCACAGGTATTCTACCTCTATGGATTTTTCTTTTCTTCTACGGATATTCTCCCTCCACCACGTTTTCTTTTGTTCCATGGGTATTCTCCCTCCACATATTTTTTTTCCATGGGTATTCTCCCTTTAAGGATTTTTCTTTTGTTTTGTGTGTATTCTCCCTCATCAGTTTTTTCTTTTGTTCCACAAGTATTCTCCCTCTGTGGATTTTTATTTTTTTCCATGGGTATTCTGCCTTCATGACTCTCTTTTCTATTTGTTCCACAAATATTCCTCCTCTGTTTTTTTTCTTTGTTCCATGGGTATTCTCCCTCTGCTTATTTTTCCTTTGTTTTGCGGGTATTCTCCCTCCATGGTTTTTTCTTCTTCTTTATTTTTTAGTTTTCTTATTTTTATTAGACTAAGGATGCCCTTGTATCTTTTCATCCCACTCCTCATCTTATTCATCAAATTTCCAGTTTACATATAGGCCGGATTTGATTTGATTTGATTTTATATAGATATTTTTATTTAATATGTGTATATATGTATATATATATATATATATATATTCCATGTATTATACTTTTTCAATCTTGCTCCATTCACATACCCTGGTATTTTTTTAAGGTTTAGGGTTTGAAGCTTCATTTCTCCTGAAGGTAATATTTCCTTGATAATGTAGGGTCCTAGCCATCTATCTTTTAATTTTCCAGGATGTTTCCATTTATTATCATATAATAGTATTTGGTCTCCAGTGTCAAATTATTTTCTTTTGATATGGTGTTTGTGCCAATATTTTTCTCTCCTCTTTTCTTGAGTTTGATTATATATTGCTAGGAACCTTTTTTCATCCAACTTATCTAATTCAATCAATATCTCATGAAGTGAAGAGTCTTCATTCATCATGAATGTTACCCCCACTCTTAAACTTAGGAGAACAAACTCTATAGGAACTATGGCTTCAAGTCCATAAACTAATATAAATGGGGAGTATTTAGTCATCCTTTTATATGTGGTGCGGTAGGCCCATAAGGCCGTAGGTATCTTCAAATCCCAATCTGTTTGTTGTAATGAACATATTTTTATAAGTACCTTCTCCAATACCTTGTTAAAATCTTTTGTTATGCCATTCACTTCTGGGTGGTAAGGCGTACTTTGGTTATGGTTTATCACGAAGTTTCTTAGTAATTCCCTCACTATAGCATTTCCAAAGTGTTTCCCTTGATCTCTTGTAATACTTAAAGGAAATCCAAACCGCATAATTATGTTTTCATAAATGAATCTTGCAGTAGTCTTAGCAATACAATCTCTAGTTGGGATATTTTCTTCCCATGTTAGATATTATGTCCTTGTGATGATGAATCTTTCTTGTGAATTTCTTGTGTGGGTTTAATAGGTCTAATGAAGTCTATAGCCCACTTTTCAAACAAGGCTAATGCTAAGACTAGTTTCAAAGGCATTTCATCTTGGTCATTTAGTTTTCCCACCCACTAACATATGTCACAAGATCGTGCATGTTTATGTGCATCCTTAAATAGTGTAGGCCTTCATAATCTAGCCATCATTACTTTCTTCGTTGTTTGGTCCCCTCCATCGCGTCCTCTAGCTATAACTTCATGAGATTCTATTAATATATTATTTCTTTCATGTTTTAGGGCTAATATTTGAGGGACTTCATCTTTTCCTTTCTTTTATAATTGTCCCTGGATCAAAGAAAAGGGGAAATCCTAACTTAATAAGTTCCTCTTCTATTTTTTTGTATAATTGCTGGGGAATTCACCCATGGTCAGTAAATATGCTATAACATAAAGTTATTTTGGAATGGACTCTATTTTGAATAGATGTGCATCAAGAAAATAATCATCAATCAATCCTTCATCTTCTCTTATCTCTATTCTTGACAAGTAGCCTGGTCCATTATTCAATTTACTTGGTTTGACTGCAATGGTAAAGTTGAATTATTGGAATAACATTAACTAGTGGCATATTCGCCCTTGTAGCACTGGCCTATTTAATAAATATTTCAATGGCTTGTGATCTGTGTAGAAAATAAGTGATGTAGCTAATAAATATTGTCTATACTTTTGTAGAGCATAGACAATGCTCAATTCCTCTCTCTCTCTCTCTCTCTCTCTAGTTGAATAATTCCTTTCATCTTTGGCTAAATTTTTTCTTTCAAAGGCTACTAGGTGATCCATTTTTTCTCTAGGTTGTGTTAATACTGCTCTACTAACAATTCCATATGTATCTACATGGACATGGAAAGGAAATTTCTAGTCTATAAATATTAAAATAGGTGCATGTAAGATTTTATCCTTCAGAACTTCAAAAAAATCCATGCACTGTATTGTCCATTGTATTTTATTATTTGTTCTTTTCTTTAGGAGCTCTTCCAAAGGTGTGCTAATATCCACATAGTTCTAGATGAATTCTTTGTGGTATCCCATGTATATAATGATTATCCTTACATATTTATTTGTTTTGGGAGGGGGTAGATTGACAATGACTGAAGTTTTGATTGAATCAATTAATAACTCTTATTTTTCAATGATATGCCCCAACAGTGTGCCAAATGGAGTAAAAAATCTACATTTCTTCAAGTTGAGGGAGATTTGTATTCCCTACATCTCTGGAACATAAGTATTAATAATTGGATATGGTTTTTCAATAATCCGTATACTTTCTAGTTATTTAGATATACTTCTAAGAAATCATGGATAAATTTCTTAAATGCATTAATCATTATTCAACTAAATACCATTGGTGCATTCTTCAACCCAAATGGCATAATAGTGTACATGAATGAGAAAATGTGGTTTTTAGTTGATCCTCTAGGGTAATATTGACCTGATGGTAGCAAGAGAACCCATTAGTTAAAGAATAGACCTATCTTCCTACTACATTTTCTAAGACTTCTTCTGTAAATGGAGTAGGGAATGGGTCATGTACACAAGCTTTATTAAGATCTTTATAGTACACACATATGCGTATCTCCCTCATCTTCTTGTTCTAAATAACCTTTGGAGTTACCCAATCTGAATCTTCCACAGGTTTGATAACTCGTGCATTCAACATTTTATCTATCTCTATTTTCACTTTAACTTTGAGGTTAGGATTTAATCTTTAAGGCCTCTTCTTTAATGGTTTAAATACTTTCTTGATTTGAATATTCATAGTCCCCATTTCTTATTTTATAACTCGCAACTCCTTAAAATATTTGGGGCATATATCTTGGAATTATTGAAGGAGATCTATGACTTTTGATACCTCTTCTTTTGATAACTAGTCTCCCATCTTGGAAAATTTCTCATCTCCATTGGTGCCAATTTTTTCAATCCTTATCTTTTGAGGTTGGTAGTAGTATTTTTCTTCTTTTGTCTTGGTCTCCACTACTTCTTTTTCTCCTTCTATTGTCTTATATCTCAAATTTTCTATTTTTTCATCTCTCTCTTGTTTCTTAACTACAAAGCAATGTGCCATCGCTGGTTTTTTATTTAGATTTTCCTATCATTAAGGTTCTTTTGTTTCTAGTTTCCTTTTTGAGTATTTCTCCATGGCTTATTAAGGAATTAGGAAATAAAGGTACTAATATTTTGTAACGCCCAAAGAATATTAAGATCTGCATCCCAATAATTGAATGTATGACAAAAATATTTGGCAATCATGTGCCAACTTCTTGTCTCGTGTCTTAATTATTAATGCATGTACCATGACCATTTTATGGGTCCTAGTGTCCATATGAATAATTGTGTACATACCAAAGGAGAATATTCTCCACATATATTTCAATGTCTCTCGTAGATCTAGATGTTATTTTTAAGATTGCTTTCACTGGTGTACTGAGGTATAGATGCATAATAACCTTCACTCTCTAAATAACTTTTGTTAAGCAATATGGTTAAAGAAATCAAATGACAGATGTTAGGTTTGTGATTTGAACACCATTCTATGGCATTAATTATTATGGTTTCATCTAATGCTTTAATTCTATTTTTTGCATTTGGAAATACTCGCTCCTTTTGATTTATATTATCCTTTATGTCTCCAAACCATGAATATTTTGTTAAATTCCGGTGAGACGCCCCATGACTTAATCTATAGACTCTTTTAATTGACATATCTTCTATCTCTTCTTTTGTGGAGTAATATCCATCTTCTTCCTAAAATGTTTGTCAAGTGGGCCAAAAAATGTCATCCTTGGTAACAAGTTCATCATCATCTAAGGTAATTACGTGAGGTGTTATTCTTCTTACATAATGTAATTTCCTTATTCTTTATTATTGGAAGCCATGTATCCATGGTTCAACAACATTGTCTGAGATGTCACTTGTGGATTCAATTTTGACTAATATTTCTCCATCTGAATTTGGTTCAAAATTATTATCGATATTATAAAATCCATTCAAAACATATATTCCTTGTATATCGTCAAAATATTCTCCTTCAGTATCATGCCACACTGTTTCAGCCCATGCAACACTCATCCCTGCATGTAGTGGTACATGCATACAAATTCCATCTACCTATAATGTTACTTCCTCCTCTTCTAAATTTAATGTGCCATTACAATCAACAAACCACTCTAAAGATAGAATAACATTTTATGATGGTTTTAGAGATATAATTTTATCAACCTCAAAGTTAACTAGCTTCTTGACTCCCATAAAATTAACTTCAAGATTATTTACTCCTCTTGAGGGTTATTTCGATGATCCATCTACTAATCCAATAAAATATCTAGCAGGTTCCAAGGGAGGCTTGCCTAGTATCTCCCAAGTAGTTTTTGACATCATATTCACATGCACACCAAGATCATGAAGTAATTCAGCAATAGTAGTGTAGAATATCTCAACATCCAAGTATATGGCATAATTTTTGCCATGTTCTTTATGTGCGGAAGACATTTCTTTTATTCTTGAGATGTTATACCTCAATTCCTCGAGCATGAAAGTTAGTATCATCCTTATTCCAATAGTTACTAAATTGTTTGAAATTATCTGCAAGACCATGCTTGATTGTTAGTATGGATATTTCCTTGAGAGAAATGATCTCATCTTCCATAAAAAAAATTCTCCTTCTTCTTGGGCTTGTTCCTTCTTTAGTATTACTCTAGTTTTCTCCACTTATTTTTCATGAAGGTCTAGCATAATCTCCTTAAAATCCCATTCTTCACTACTAGAAGAACTTTCCTAACGTGGTCTCCCCCTATCTTTTTCTTTGCAGGCATAGACTCCTTCCTTACTACACTTCTAGTTGTAACCACAACTTAATATTTTGGTTCTTTAATGCCCTTACTTGTTTTAAATGCTTTCCTCACATAGATTTTTGTAGCTTCTTTGTTGTTATTCTCATTTTTTGGTCTACTCCTTGAGCTAAATGCTTCTTCCTTGTATTTTTCTATTTCCTCATCATCCCATGGTATCTTTGTGATATGTTGGACATTCTTCTAAGCATCTCTTCATAATGATTTATTTTTTATGCCTCCATTCCTATAAAATTGAGATTTTTCGGGACAACTAACACGATCATGTCCTCTTTCATGAAAGAAACAGCAAGGTTTATGCTCTTTGCAATTCCTAGCTAAATGTCCATCTTGTTCACATTTATATCAATTCATGGGTCTTCTATCTTTATATCCACCTCCTTGGTTATCTCTTCCTTGTTATCCTCTTCCTCCATGATAGTTATTATATCCACCCCTATTTCCTCCTCTATAACCTCGTTTATAACTTCCTCTATAACCTCTACGTTATCCCCCATCATTGTTTCCTTGATAATTAGGATTTTAGTTATTCCCCTGCTATCCACCTTTGAATTGGTGTTGTCCACCTTGCTGATTTTGATATTGAGGGGAAATGATTCTTGGTTGTGGTGGTGGTGGGTTAACCAGAGGCATTTGTTGTTAATATGGGGGAGGATTAGGTGTTGTGTTATTTCTTGCTACCATCACTCTACGGCTATTATATTCCTTTAGATATTCAATTTCTTCTATAGAGGGTCATGTATAGTGATAATGGTTGTATGATCCACAGGTTGTGCAGTACATAAACTGATTAGTGGATGAAGCTACCTCTAGTAAAGGAAAATTATCCTGAGTGTGTTGGTCCCATAATCTAAAAATTATGCACCATGTTCTTTTTGTCAGTTTATGGTATTGGAAGAAGCTTTTTGTGTTGAATGATGTCTAACGGCTACAAATCTCTTTGCCTTCTCTAAGTAAGGATAGTATGTTTTATTGTTCCCTTCTGCACAACACATTGTACACAAAATTTTAGGTCCGATGATACTTCTTAGTGGTGAGATGTTTTTGATATCTTCATCTCTCTAGATTTCCTCTTGGAATTTTAGCTTGGATAGCTCCAATTCTACTCTCTCCAATTATGTTTTTAATGATGTATCTCATTCTCTATGCCATGGGTGGGCCTTTAATCTAATGGACATCTCTATTTCCTCTGAGAGTGTTTTGAAAGGTTGTCCATCCAATTTTTCTATAATATAAGGGAGGAGTCCTAAAGTGAACCATTCAATATGTTGCTTGTCTGTGAGAGGTTCTTGAAAATTCCTAGTTACATTCTTGAATCGGTGACTAAATTATTTGAGCATTTCATTTTCTCCCTGAACAAGGTCTCTCATTTTACTTACTCCTTCTAATTGTGCCTTAGGAAAATGAAAATCCTTGTTAAACACCTTCTCAATATTATCCCAATCCTTAGGTCCCTATGCACTTGTCTTCATATACCACCGTAGTGCATCCTCTCTCAGAGTGCCTATGAAATCATATAGCTTTGTGGTGTTTTTTGTGATGTTGTTACTTTTCCAGTATGAATCTAATATAAAAAATGTTCCTTAGCATTGTTGGTATATTTTCCAAACATTGGTAACTTAATCTTTGGGGCCATCTTTCTAACTAGTTGAGAATGTACTTGAGGCTCACTAATTGACTGTTTATTCACTAGTTTTACTTTCTTCGATTGATTATGAAATTTTGTTAAGTTAATATTTATTTCTTTGTCACTATCTAGATTAATATCAATATATAACTCTCCTAATAGTTCTTTGAATCCTATTACAACTTCTTCTCTCTTCTTACTTTCTTCTTGTAATTGTTGATATCTTTCCATCAAACTTTTTCCCTTTTCTATCTTTCAAATAGGTGTTTGAAGTGTCACATGGAATGGAAAACTATCCAGGGGGTCATCTCCTTTGGGCTTGTGTGGTGGTTGGGAGACACACCCTTAGTTGGAGACTCTTCATAACTATATTTTTTAACAAATAACTTCTTACCTTTACTATTTTTCTAACCTATGACTATCTTCTAATTATTTATCACTCCTTTTCTTATTTTGTTTTTATTTCTCTTTCTCTTGTTTCTCGGCATTATTATTTTTTTAATATTCCTAGCCTACTATTTTAATTTTCTCTCCAAATTATTCAATCAATTATTTCATACCAGAAAATTCATCTTCTTCTTCCCCTTTTTTTTATTAATAATGGAGCTTCTTCCTCATCTCTTCCTATCTTTTCATGTCTATTATTTCCCTAAGCTCTAGTCTTAATCCTCCTACTAATTCTTGTAAATCTCTAACTAGTACAACTTACCTTGATAACACTTGTTGTATTGAAATATTTAGAAATTTTTTTACCATGGGGAACCACAACATAACCAAAAATTGTTGGTATCCGTACACTACAAGTTTATAGGAAGATTCTGTGTGTCTGCCTCCATTAATGGGATATGAATTGTTTTTCCTCCACTTGAAGTGGGAGTTTCTTTCCTTCCTTTCTAACCTCTATTTCTCTATATTCTTATCTAAATCCTTCTCTGTAGTTATCCTCAATCTCTCTTCCATATTAATTCTATTCAAAATGATAACTCTCCTTAATCTTCTTAATTATGTCTTTTCTAACTATGTAATTTTTCTTATTTTTCATTTCTTCATCTCATCTTGCTTTCTCTATCCCAACCATTACCCCATTAATTTTAATTAGTTATGTCTCTCGGATCACCCCCTTCAGGTATGTTATCTCGTAGTGTTTTTCCTGTAAAGGAACTTTTATGCACTTCTAATTAATACTTTTTCTACAATCAAAACCTTAATTAAAAATGGAACTAATTTAAGAAATCAGTCTCTTAATCCATTTAAAAATTCACCTTACTTGTAGTCAAAGATGGTCCAAACCTGTATGGCCTAGGTAATTATGTATGAGTCTAATGTAGTCTTGTACCAATAAACAATTTCTCTAGTCCAAAGATCATTAAGATTTATGCGAATATTTAACTTTTCTTGAGTCCACTCAAATAGTTTCCTTAAGTGCAATATTGATCACTCTATTCTCTTGGCATGTGCTAGTATGAAAGGCCACAATAGATGTGGAAACTGGGAGAAAAATTATTCTCTATATTCTCTAAATATTTCTGATTTTTTTCTTCATATGAGGCTTTTAGTTTTTTTGCTTATCCTTTAAAAAATATGTTGATTTGATTTTCCAACCAATCCTCAATTTTTGTCAGTGTTGGTTTCCAATATCCTGGTGGTGATATTTTTCCTGACACCCACTTAACAAAAGGAACCTAGGCTTAGACACCAAATGGTGACCTTAAACCTCAACATCAGTGTTAGATTTAAGAAGTTCGACCTTTTGATAATGATGTACATGGGAAAAGTTGACTAACCTAATTTGTGAACAAAAATAATGTAAATGCATATAACACATTTAGCCCCAAACATCAATCTTTAATCATATCTCAATAATAATTACACTAGTCTCAATTACATATAAATATCTTCTCTATTCTATCTCATATATCTTGCTCCTCGTGCATTACTATCATATATTTCTTGTGATGTAAACATATACAATGGTTTAATTATAATAAATACACTTCATAAAAAATATCTGAAGACTCACTCCTTTTGATCATGCCTCTGTTGGCTTCTGTCTCATTTTTTCTTAATTTTTCTTTGTTCTACAACTTTGTTTTTGATTTTGCATCTTTCTTCAATGTATCACGGATTTATCTAGTGTATCATGGCTTTCCCTAATCTTTGAAAAATCTTTTCTTGTACCTGCAGTTTGTTCTAGTCTTTCGCTTCTTCTTTTATACCTCGGCAGCTTCCTCCTGATGTCCATGGTTTCCTCAAAATTTGATGAAGAACCCTGTCAACATCATGCTATCTTTTTTTCCTATGTCTTCTTTCCATGTCTTGTTGCACTTTACTCCAAGGACCTTGAATATGTGCTATACACATGAACCATGACCTTATACACCTTCCAAACATGCTATAAAATGTCACAATACTACTCACATGCTTATAATGACTTTTCTTCACCTTGTTTACTTCTTACCTAATGTCATGCTTGCACTAGTTCTAGGTCTAGGCCTAGTTAGGATTGCATTCATATGTTCCATACTTAAACTGGACTTGATATCACCGTGTGGACACACATGCACCACTAACACATATCTATGAACATGTTAGACACCATAACAACATTTTACCACCTATGGAGCTTATACACAACACTTTTCTTACTTGAACCATAAATAAAGAACATACATTCATTCCTAGACACCATGTCACTTCACCAATGCAACACTTCATGACACTAAAATAGGAAACTACCAATCAACCTTCATGTTTATTGATTATTGACACCTCATGTTGACTCCTAAACCACATGTCTCCATTAGTCTCCCCCTATGTCCATCAATCTCCCCCTTTTTCATTGATGGGAAACATCTTCAGAAAAATTTATGGAAACCAATCATGTAAGAACATTTCGAACTCAATATTCCTATTTATGAGTAAACTCTCCCCCTTTGAAATTAATTACAAAGAATATTATAACAAATTGACATGAAAATAACATCAACAATACATAAAATCATACTTACAAGCCCCCCTTAGTTTGTACTCACTCTCTTGACACCATTTGTATTAGATGACCCTTTCACTTGATCTTCAACCCTACTTATTGTTCCCCATGAATAAAGAAACACTAATTTTTTTCTTCATTCTTTCTATACAAAACATTTTGGACCTTTAACTCTACCTCACATGCTTCTTCGAACTACACCTTGGATCCACTTTAACATACATGGCTAAACTCATCTCCCCCTAAGATAATGCATCCTAATACAACTCAAGGAAACATTATACAACCTATATCAATCGTCTCTTATCATTTTTTCCAGCCATGGAACTGACTCCCCCTTGGTTCATGATTTCTTATAACCTTTGAGACCTAATGGAGTAGGTCTATTTCCTTTATTTCATAGATTTTATCATCTTGAGCCAAAATATCACTCAAATCTTATAAGAACCATTGAAGTACTCAGTGGAAATTTTTTTATGACATCTTCCATCCACATATTTACTTGAAACCCTATTCATCAAATAAATCTCACCTTTTTATCATCACATATCTTCCTGTCCTAAACACTCTTCACACTGTCCTTAAAAATGACGAGTCTTCAATCATAATATTTTCATGCTTATACATCCATGCATTTGATGGTATGATAAATTAATCATACAAAATGAAAGATACTCTTCTTTATAAATCTCCATGCTCCATGAAATTCACCAACTTTGCTACATGATAGTACTTGTACCAGATTTATAAGTAATACAGATCTTAGAGAACCCCAATGTGAGCTCCTTAATACCACGGCCACACTCCTACAATACCACACTTCAATTAATCCATTCAATATACACCTAACACCATGCTTCATATAAATGAAGAATGAATCTAAGGGGATTAGTAAAGACATCATACAACATGGGGTTATAGAACAACAAATTGAGGAGATTCCATGACTTCCTTTGTACCTATGACTCAACTTTTTTCCCTTCTTCCGGTCAGTAACTTGTGAATAATATTATTTTACAAAAAAAATGATCGGCTAAAAATTATTGATTCACTCTTGGTTCCCATATCTTGTATTTATTTATCTCTTACACTCTAGGAGCCTGAAACCTCTTGGTTTTCCTTGAAGGACCTTGAAATCAAACTTTTATAATACATCATACATGACGGAAGTTATAACACACAAATAAACTCTTACCTTTTATTTGATATGAATTGAAATTCCTTACTTTATTCCATGAGCCCTCATATTTTGATGATCTTCTACACTCTCTTACAATATGAAAAAATCGATTACAACTATAACATTAGCCATTGAAAGACTTATCATACCTTGATGCATTAGGTTGCATGATAGACCATGTCTTCATGTTATTCTTCATCTGATATTATTTGGAATTCAAACCAACATTCTCCTTTCTTGGAAAAAAAACATTCTTGCATTACCTATTTTCCCTTAAGATTCTCCTTGAACCCTAGACCAATCCTATCTCATGTAGAGCTCTAACTTTCGAAGAGATCATCTAACTCCTTGGATCTCTTCTCAAACCTCTAGAATGAATTTTCCTTTCCAATTCATTCAAACAATTATTCCCTCAAAGAGACAACTTCATTTTCAAACCTAATTCACTCTTCCTCTTTGGATTTTAGGATTGTAGTTATAGTATCTATATGAATCTTTAACTATTTGATTATCTCATAAAACTTATTGGTTTTATTCTAATGATTCTCCTCAAGATCATAAATCTTTTCTTCATACTTGATTTATGCTCTCTTATTCTTGTTATTATTCTTAGCATTCTTGAACTCTTCTTGAACACACATTAGCTCAATTTCAAGTTCACCATCTTCTTCTTCGAAATGCATGCAAGATCCTCCAAATATGGAGTCTTCACTTTTAGAGATATTAACACATTTTTTAACGAATAAGACTTCATTTCCAACATCATCTTGATTAGATTCAAAATTATAATTAGGAACATCACTACTTACCTCATATGAGCAACAATATCTTTTCTTGGACTTCTTGTTCTCAATTTTTTTTGAACTTTTTTTACTCTTATCAGACATGTGAGATCTCTTATCATGATCTCCATAATTTTCGTCATCATATTCATCCTTATTCTTGTGAGAAATATTATTTTCAAAATACCCAATCTCACCATAGTTGAAACATTTGAAGGGCAACTTACCCTTATACTTTCTTGGACTAGTTTTAAAATTCCTAGAAAACATAGCAATCGATTCATCATCATCAATATAAAAAACATCATCATTAGTGGTCTTCTGATATTTTGAATTCTTCTCAGCCTATAATGTAACCTCCTTCTTGATAGGTTTTATATCAGTGGTCCTCATCTCATACAATGTCAAAATACCATAGATCTCATACATCAACATAATATTAAGATCCATGGCTTCCTCAATGGAAGAAAATTTAGGATCAAACTTAGGAATGAGATATATCAGCACCTTGTACACCACCATATATTATTTCACATATTCACCTAATCCTTTAAGGGTATTAACAACCTGATCAAATCTGAGAAGATATAAAGCAAGGGTTTACTTTTCCTTCATCTTCAAGATTTTTAACTGACTTTTATAACTCTTGAGCTTCACCATATTCACCTTAGTGTATCCTTCATAAATGATCTTCAACTTTTCCCACATAGCCTTAGTTGTATTACACTGCATCACCTTAACAAACTCTGATTCTACCAAACCACACATGATAACATTTATAGATTTAGAATTATCATTGCTAGCATTTTTAACTACAACATCAATTTGAGGGCTTTGAGGAATGGTGTATCCATCCAAAACTTAATACCATATATCACATCCTAAATACATGATGTGAGTTCTCATCCTCATACTCAAAAAACCATATTTTTACCCATCAAGCATAGGAGCTTTGCTAATAGAGGAACCACTTTGTTGATTCGTCACTTTTTATGCTTCAAAGGATCTTCTTTAAGTAGATAAGATTGCTTTAAAAGTATCATGATATGATACCAATTGTTTTAAGAAAAATTAATTGAGGGGTTGAATCAATCATTTACAACTTTCAATCAATCAACCATCCATAATTATAAACCTTTAAGCATTAAGAACATGAAACAATGTACATATAATCAATCACATGAGAAATTGACACAATTAGACAAGATGTTTGTGTGAAACCATCAAGGGGAAGAAAAACCACTAAATTTTCTATATATATATATATTACTCAATATAAAATATTTATTTATCGAAGGACCCAAATCACAAGGAGCACCAACCCCTATTTAGTAGAGCACCCACTCTACAAGGAGGATATAACCCTTGAAGATTATTAAGAACCCACTCAGTCACATAAATATGAATATAAATTGATTAGCTTTTTGTTTGAACAATTAATTGTGATCACTCTTTTAGTCCTCTTGAATCATAATTTCTCTCAAAATTCTCTCTCTCCTTCTTAGCTACTATATGCACTGAAATGTGTTGATTAGGTCATATGACCTTGAATATATACTCCTATGTTCTTCTCAAATTATCATAACTATTGTATACTATACTCTAAATCCCTGTGACCTCTTCACACACTACTCTTTCTCACTCAAACCTCCATTCCACTTAACTTTCTCAAATGAGAAAATACAACTCACTTTTATACATGAATCATGCCACAATCCACTCTAGGTCAGAAAATACCATTAGAAAATGCAAGGTTAGTAATATAGATCATATAAGGGCTCATTATAAACATTAAAAATTGAAATTACATGACCCTTTATATCATCATACGCCTTATAAACACAAACATGCTCAACTAGTCCTAAAATTTTGGTCTTCACTTCCAACGGTCAAAATTTAAACTTCAAGGGCACTTAACAACTCTATCATGACTCCAAAATATCTAAACACTTCAGAAACATATTCTCAAAACCATCTATATGTATGAAAAAATATTCCCTATCCATCTTCAGTATACACCACTTCATTTTCTAAGCACCACATATTAGGTCTAAGCACCTAATTTACAAGTGATTTAAAAAAATAATAATTTTATTAAACCATAATTACAGAGTAACTGAATGTAAACTATTATATAAAGTTTTTAAATATAATATGACACAAGAAATCAAACATACAAAGTGAAATCCCTAAGAAAGAGACATAGGATAGATGACTTAACTGATTTGTACTTGATCATGATGTGTTTTGAATTGGAAAAACCATTGAACAGTAGGTGAACAATGTTGTAAATTCTTAATATAAATTCTAAGGCTCACGTATGATGCAGGACATGGGTGCCTTGACTGGGTTAAGGGAGCCTAGGAATTATAGACTTCTTCTGGGCACCCATTCCTATAAAAATGGACAAAAACTCATGTTTATAGTCTAAAACAAGAACCATAAATATTATCTTTTGATCACTTGTATGTCAGTCCATGATTGCAAAGGATACTAGTAACCTACAAAATAAAAGTTCACCTACAAAACCCAAAAAAAAAACATCAAATACAAATAAGAAATATGCAATATGGGGAGTCATACTAACCCCGATAGACACCTAACAGAGTGAACTTATAACTGAGCATTGCACTACATCTCATAATCCATGTAGATCTCGTGAGTGTGTGTAAAAATGGTTCTGTAGGAAGTCCTTATGTAAGATGTGCTAGATAGCAAGTTAGATTTTATAGATAATGAAAATGTGTGTATGGAATAGAATGAATTCCCATTCCTATGCAATGTATGTAGAATATGAATTCGCTTATCCCTTAAATGAATACCGAATGGATGCTTTAAAATGCTTTAGGTTCCTTTTGAATGAAAGCTTAGATGATAGTAATAATGCTTAGAGTTTGGTCCTTTATTTTGAATACATAAATATGTATTTATATGATTCCATTATTTTGATTTTGTAATTGAAAACTTGAAGGCCAACCCATAAGTATACAATATTCCCAAAAGATAAAAGAGTCCAAAAAGAAGCTAGTAAGATAGAAAAGGGTAAAGGGAACCAAGAGGGGACAAGAGTGCCTAGGCGATGCTTTCCTGGATGCACACTGGTGTTTGAAGCCATAAAATATAAAAAAGTAAAGTTCTAAATAGGATGTAGGCTGTGAAATACCAAAGAGAAATTAAAAGACATACGAAAGAGGCTAAAGATAGTTGTCAATTGCTAGTTTTATTTCTTAGGAATCAGGTAAATGCTAGCATGTTTTTATGACCTACAAATGTACCTAAGTGCATGATTTTGTGTCTACATTTTCCCCAACTTTTTTTTAGTGAATACTCAATAAAATAAAGTATTTAGAAGATATATACCTTTTTTCATGTAGATTTTAATGGAGAGAGCATGCCGAAGGGACAAGTGAAGCGTGAAGTGATTGTAAAATGAAGTGTGAAAACTAGGAAAGGAAAGTGACCCTAGGTGATCAGGAGATATTTTTCAGTGCCAAAAGTTCCCTAAAATTTCCTAGAACATGCCAGTGCAGTATATCCTTTAGATATATTTCCTACTATTGTAAGAACGTAAAAAACGGACACTCTAAGCTCAAGTTATGTCCGGTCAAAGTTTAGATAACATGGAAGTCAACTTTGGTCAACGGATCAACAAGTGGACCTATGACGCGTGGCAATTGGTGAAAAGGAAAAATTGATGGTCTTGTAATTTTTTAAAAATCATTTCCATGGTATAGAGCTCGTCGCAAGCTTTCTGATGCATTTTGAACGGACCAAATCTGAGTTCGTATGCGAAAGATATGCATAGTCAAAGTTGTGGTCAAATGATGATGTGGCACACTCTGACGTGGACAAATGACATATTATGGGCGTGACACTTGGAAGGTTAGTGGATTTGGATTTAAAATAATAATAATAATATTTTATTTAATCTATTCCACGGGAATAAGCCTAATCCCATGGGATAAGGAGGATTTTGTGGACAAAAAACTATTTAAAGGCTTATCCTATCCTTTTCCCACCAAATGTGGGGTCAATGGCTAAATTGGGCACCTAAACCTATGGAAGGGGGATTTGAACCCAACACCTCATCTAAAAAGATAAGCGGCCTTACCAACCTGCCACTCTCTTGTAAGTGGTATAAATAAAGCTCACTTGTATTTGTAATGGAGAAGTGTCAGGTCTGTGTCAAGCCAATAAGCAGGTAGTTTTGGAAAAATGGAATTTTGCAGCACTTCCACTCAAAACTTGATCTCGAGTTATATATGAAAGTTGTTCAAAATTTCAAGAAAATAATGATGGTATGATAATTTTTCCAATTTGGAGCTTTTTTGATAGAGTTATGTGTTGTTAAATTCATAAGAAGGTTTTAGAACCAAAGGGAGACACCGCTGCAAGTGGATCAGGAAGGTGAAGGACATAGGCTGAGCTCCATTAACATCCTTCAAAGGTTTGAAACATAGTTTTGTAGGATTTTGATTGATTATTGGTTAATGTAAAGGTTATTGTATTTACATTTTTTTAATATTAGTAATGGATCGGTTAACCACGAACCCGAGGATGTAAGAATTCCAAAACACGTAGAGACATTGGGTGTTGTGTTCTGATTTTATTTTTAGTTTATGATATTTGAAATTAATATAAATTCAAAATATGAATATGGATGCAACTATAATCAGTAATTGATAAAATTGGAAAATTGAATGAAATCAAGAAATAATGATTTTTGGGGCTTTGATCAAACAGTGAAATTTTGAGTAAAATTGCAAACTTAATTTCAGTTTGAATTCAGTCCATAAATCATATTTTGATCAGTTTTTGGAAGTATACAATCCTTTTAAGTTGATTAAAATTGAAGATCCTTGAAAGCGTTTAAAAGTGGAAAAAATAAAACACCCGTTTTCGGATCAAGTTTGGTATCAGAGCAGTTAGATTGTCGGATTAGCTTCTAATTGTGTTTGAAAATTTGGCTTCAGTTTCAGTATTGATTTCAGTTTTCAGTGTGCAGACATTTTGGGGCTTGTTAATCCTCTTTTTCAGTGTGTAGTTTTGGAAGTACAGGTTGTGTTTGCAGGAACAAGGAATCATGGGCAAGTCATCCAAACAGGAGCAACTGGATGAGCTTGAAGCCATAAACCACCAACTCTAGGAAGAAAAATATTTCCTGAGAGATAATTTTTATTCCTTGGAAGAGGAAATAGTGCGGTTAAAATATGAGCCACAATCCTCTATAACCAAGAAAGAGGAATATGTCAACAAGATGCTTGCACAGAGAAAGAAGTTGATGGGCTTTGTTAAAGAGTTGCAGGAAGAAATACGGACCAAGGATGCCCTCTTGGAAAAGATGCAACAAGGTGAACACAAGAAGGAAATGCCTTCCAAATATGATGCAGGTACTATGACAGAATGCACTGTAAGTTGTTCACGTGAAAATACTTCCTCTCATTTAGTTTTAGATATTCCTTTGGGTCAGTTTGAAAAACACACTAAGGGAATTGGGTCTAAGCTAATGGTTAAAATGGGATATAATGGAAAAGGCCTTGGTAAAAATGAACAAGGTGATGTTAATCCCATACAGGTAGAGGATCAACCTCGGTTTGCAGGTTTGGGTTATTCTAGTGGGAAAATGGAAATTGGAGAAAGTTCCAAAGCAGCTGAAGGAAGACAAGCTTCCAACAGCCAAGGATCTACACCTCTAGAATTTCAAGATTTTGCCATCAATAGAAATAATGAAAGGTGTAAGAAAGCAGGTAAACGAGGTAATGAAATTCCACCTCCTCCAACTACACTAAAAATAGCACTAAGGGGAAATTAAATCCTAAGACTTCTAAAACACTCTTTCAGTTTGAACAATATAGCTTTGGTAGACAAAATTATGGTTTTCCTTGCACATTTTGTGAAGGTACTAATCATTCTACAGCATATTGTTGGAAGAGGAAAAATATGATAAAGAAGTTAATGCCTTTTGTGAATGATAAGGCAGGTGCAAAATACCAATCTCACTCTGGTAAGGCGAGAAATGACAAAAAGGTTACCTCTCCTAAATAGGGGAATCATTTTCCTAGACAAAGTTCAAGGAATGGAAAAATGGGTAAGACTCCTAAAAATAAGGAAGTTAAATTTTGTTCCCATTGTAAAAGGAATGGTCATGATGTTAAGATGTGTTGGTATGTTCCTTCAGTGCAACATTGGAAAGTTGTTAAAAAGGAAAATAATGTCAAACCAAAATTTGTTGATCTAACTCATGTAAATGCTCACTCTAGTACTGGGGAATTAAAACCACCTAAATGGAGAAATCCAAGTAATTGGATGGGTAAAACATTCCTCAACTTTATGTTTGCATTATAGTAACTGGTGATAGTATGCAAACATTTTCAAAGCTATATTTTAGGGATTTTGATCCTATGTTAATATTCAGCTTTGAAATAATTTGGAAGCAGCCGTAAAGAAGATTTGAGTGATAGGTTCATCATACTCATATTCATCTTCTCACATTTTGGTTGGTTATTCCATTTCTGACAACAATATGCATGGATATGGGCATCATGTCAAAATGTCTATTTTGAAACTTGCAGTTTTATAGTGTTGTCATTTGTGCAAATATTATGGATGCTTATAAGACCCATTCGGGCACCTATTTGATATTGTAATAAATAGACAAACTTGTTGTATCCACATGTGTTATTTGCACTAATTTATAAGACCCTTATTTTGGGAAAATTTGATTTTTGTAACTATCAGATGTGGTTGCAATTAGGGTGTAAATTTATTACACTAACAAACTGGTTTGCAAAGGCACCAGGTGATCATTTTACAGATTATGGCAGTTCACCAATTTGGGTAAGCATACAGTTTATAATCTATCCCTTTACAGTTCAGTGTATGGATATAATATTTGCATATTCACGTTGATTCAGATTTTGACTATAGCCATTTTGGGCATTTATGGTTTAATTTTTCTGGATAGTGAATATTTGCA
This sequence comes from Taxus chinensis, assembly GCA_019776745.2. NCBI lineage: Eukaryota > Viridiplantae > Streptophyta > Pinopsida > Cupressales > Taxaceae > Taxus > Taxus chinensis. The sequence continues at coordinate 168,268,980 of CM034154.1, read as the reverse complement.
GTTGTAATCAACATAATCACAAAATGTCAGTTGAACACTAGCTTCCGTTACATATGGGTGTTATTATCTAACTTATTATTTGTGATGGTGATACAATGTTTTGGCAGATTCATGTTGATTCAGATTTTGACTATAGCCATTTTGGGCGTTGATAGTCTATTTATTTTTTATAGTGAATATTTGACTTGTTATAGCTATCACAAGGTTTTGGCTTCCATTATAGATGTGTTATTATCTGATTATTATTTGTCAATACAATGTTTTGGAAGATTCATGGATTTAGTGAATATAGCTTTTTTGGGCAGTTAGTTATTTTATTTTGGATAGTGAATACAAGTTGTTATGGAGATGGAGTGGGCACTAGCCTAATTGTGGGCAGTTTATATGTCTGGTATACTGATCTATGTTATGAAATTGTAATTTAAGTAATCAACCATATCACAAAGTGACAATTGAACACTAGCCTTTCTGTAATAGAATGGGTGTTATTATCTGGTCAATTATTTTTGATGGCATTACAGTGGGGTATGACAGTTCATAGTTGTGTGCAGAGTTGACAGGGTTGCAACGTTTCAGTTGAACACTAGCTTAATTGGGTGTTATTATCTAATCGGTTATGTAATTAGCTAATCAAATATTTGCATTTTATTAACCTATAATGTTATTTTGGGTTCTTGTATGTGTTTTTTCAATGCAGGAAGAGATAGCATGTTTTGTGGGTTGATACATAGCTTTTTGTGAATAAAAATCCCTCTCAATAGGGAGGAGTGATCAGGAGATATTTTTCAGTGTCAAAAGTTCCCTAAACTTCCCTAGAACATACCAGTGTAGTAGATCCTTCAGAGAGATTTCCTACAACTATAAGAACGTGAAAAATGGACACTCTAAGCTCAAGTTATGTCTGGTCAAAGTTCAGTCAACATGGAAGTCAACTTTGGTCAACAAGTCAACAAGTGGACCAATGACAAGGTGACACGTGGCAATTGGCGACAAGGCAAAATTGATGGTCTTGTAATTTTTTAAAAATCATTTCCATGGTATAGATCTCATCACAATCTTTCTAACACATTTTGAACGGACCAAATCTGAGTTCGTATGTGAAAGATATGCATAGTCAAAGTTGTGGTCAAATGATGACGTGACACACTCTAACGTGGACAAATGGCATATTATGGGCGTGAAAATTGGCATGTTTTTTAGTGGATTTAGATTTCAAATAACAATAATAATATTTTATTTAATCCATTCCACGGGAATAATCCTAATCCCATGGGATAAGGAGGATTTTGTGGACAAAAAGCTATTTAAAGGCTTATCCTATCCCTTTCCCACCAAATGTGGGGTCAATGGCTAAATTGGGCACCTAAACCTATGGAAGGGGGATTTGAACCAAACACCTCATCTAAAAATATAAGTGGCCTTACCAACCCACCACTCTCTTGTAAGTGGTATAAATAAAGCGCACTTGTATTTGTAATGGAGAAGTGTCAGGTCTGTGTCAAGCCAATAAGCAGGTAGTTTTGGAAAAATGCAATTTTGGGGCACTTCCACTCAAAACAAGATCTCGAGTTATATATGAAAGTTGTTCAAAATTTTGAGATGATCACGATGGTGTGATCATTTTTCCTATTTGGAGCTTTTGTGATAGAGTTATGTCCTGTTAAAGTCACACGAAGGCGTAGAACCAAAGGGAGACACTGCTGCAAGTGGATCAGGAAGGTGAAGGACATAGGCTGAGCTCCATTAACATCCTTCAAAGGTCTAAAACATAGTTTTTCATGTTTTTTATTGATTATTGGTTAATGTAAATGTTATTGTATTTACATTTTTTTAACATTATTAATGGATCGACTCACCATGAACCCGGGGACGTAGGAATTCCGAACCCGTAAACAATTTGGGTGTTGTGTTCTGATTTTATTTTCAGTTTTTGATATTTGCAAGTAATTTAAATTCAAAATATGAATATGGATGCAACTATAATCAGTAATTGATAAAATTGGAAAATTGATTAAAATCAAGAAACAATTATTTTTGGGGCTTTGATCAAATGGTGAAATTTTGAGTTAATTGCAAACTTAATTTCAGTTTTGAATTCAGTCCATAAATCATATTTTGATCAGTTTTTGGAAGTATACAATCCTTTTAAGTTGATTAAAAATGAAGATCCTTGAAAGCATTTAAAAGTGGAAAAAATAAAACACCCATTTTCAGATCACTAGGGGTGATTATTTGTAGCTATTGTTGAGTTTGTATTTATGATGTATGGTTGCTTCTTTTTGTGTATTAAGGAAAAACCTATAAAATAAGTGTGAAAGAGTAGCTAAAGGAGTGTATATGAAAATATGAGTAAACTATGTAAAAAATGTATAAAACGTTATAAAAGGAAAGTGTGCACCTGATGTGAAAGAGTTTAAATGATCCACAGGGATCCAAAAAATCACACCACTTCACCAATTCCATCAACACCAAGAAGGAGAATTGAAGGAAATAAAGAAAAATGAGGTAAATAGAGGTTTTGAACACAACTGCCACTCTGTGCAGAGCCGTAGTTGCAGAACCGCTGTCCTATAGGGTGGAGGTCTTAAAACCGTTGGTATTCTCAGGGTGGTGGTTCTGACACATTTGAATAGAAAAGATAAATGGAGCATGAATGGATGTAAATTTAAAGCGCCCAACTATGTCTCTTTCCTCCCTGACCTTTCCCATTCTCTAGTGCATAGCAGGACATGAGATAAGGCTATAAATACAAGGAGGAGAAAGATAATTGATCATTTAGAGATACAAAAAGATTAAAGAGCAAAGGTTTAAGTTTAATGAGAGCAAGTGAGAAAGATCTTCAGTGCTGGAGTAGAGTTGTAGGAGAAAGGTGTAAAAATAGAGCAAGTGAGTATAGGAAGGGAAATATTTACATTTTTGTCTCCATTTTCTACTTCTTGTAATATGTAAATGTTTATAATTGACCAATAAAAGTGGGAAGAAAGATCATTTTCCCCTTCCCAACTGGTTTTCCTCCATTGGGGTTTTCTAGGATAATTTTTTTGGTGTTTGGAGTTTCAATTCTTTTCTATTCTCTACAATTTACTTTCTATAGAAATAGATAATCAATCACTAAAGCTCTAATATTCATCTAAAGCTGTCATTTTCCAAATTTGAAAGTAGAACAACATAATTGTGTGATTCGTAGTGTTCTAAAGTATAAGTTTACGAATGATTTTGGTATCATAGCTGATTATTTATATAGGATTGTGGTATTGGATTCTTTCTTGTGATTTTTATGAGAGTGACAAGATCCAAATGTGAAGAATTTTTACCTTCCAAGCCAGATATTTATACAAAGAAGTGGAAAAAGAGAATTCGAGTTCAAATGGAGGAAGAGAACTTAGTTTGTAGAGTCGAGATGCTAGCGATCACGATGGATAGATTGCATAGAAAATAAGAAGAGATTTCAAATTTGTAAAATATGAATTCTAGTAAGCAAGATTCCATTGAATTAGTGGTTCGAGAACTGACCAAAAAATTTGGCATTGAAAAGAGCCAGGAAGAGGAAGAATGGGAAGAATGCTAAGAAGAGATGCCAATTGTAAGAGAGAAGGTAAAATATTCTCATACACCTTTTAAAGTTGAAATGAAAGTGGAAATAGAGAACTTTGAAGGACAAGTAGATGTAGAATTGCTTGATAAGTGGCTAAAATAGTTGGAAGTCTATTTTAGCGTGCATAATGTAACTGAGGCATAAAGGATCACCTTTTCACGTCTCAAAATAGAAGTTCATGCTCTGGTTTGGTGGGAAACCCATCTAGCCACTTGTGAGAAGAAGAAATGTTTGATTGTTAATACTTGGAAAAGTTTTAAAGAATTACTTAGAGGTAACTTCAATCTTATTGGCCACAAGACTGACATGATGATTAAGTGGTAGTAATTTAGGTAGGGTAGTGGTCAAAGCATGCAAGACTACACTATGGAATTTCAGAGACAAGTCATGTTGCTTGATAAGGAATTGGCGGATGAGGACATCACACTCACCTTCGCAGTAAGGTAATCTCCATGAAGCTCAAGGATATTAATGAAGCTTGTATACAAGCATACTACATTGATGATGAGAAGAAGCAAGGAGAAGAAGAGCCAAAGAAATAGTAGTCAATAGATTAGCAGGAAAAAGAACAAGGGAAGACAAGTAGCATAGGTAATTGGAAAGGTAAACATGCCATTATTGCTTGGGAAGACAAGTAGCAGAGGTAATTAGAAAGGTAAACATGCCATTACTGCTTTGCATACTTGTAAATTTCCTAAGAATTTCAGTACGAATTGTGATATAACTAGACATACTAATGCCACATGTTGGAAGTTGTATCTAGAATTGCACCCAAAGCACCGAACCAAGGATTCGAAGAAATCCATGGCCGTTGTGAAAACAAAACGAGAGGTGGAGATTGAGGATGATTCATATGTAGACGAAAGGCTAGGATGCATGACCACTAACATGTATGGGGTAGAAGAAGAAGAAGAGATGAGTAAATGTTTTCAAATTAGAATCCAAATCAAGAAGACTAAGGTAAATTCTTGAATAGATTCTGGTTCTTAGTCAAATCTGATTTATGATGCGGTTGTAGAACAATTTGGTCTAGAAACTTACGTACATCCACATCCATACCCATTGGGATGGGTGAAGAAGGGTATAGAAATACAGGTTATAAGAAAGTGTAAGTTTTGGTTTTGGATAAATTCCTAATATATTGATGTATTAGAGGTTGATATCATTCCACTTGATGCATTTGATGTTTTCTTCAGAAGTCCTTTCTTGTATGACAAGGATGTTGTGTTCACAAGGAGGGAGAACTTTTAAAGATGGGTCAAGGACAAATTTATTTTCAACATCCAGGAACTCCATAGAAAATCAAAGAAGGCTATGCTAAGTGCTAAGAAAACACAAAGACTTATTCAGGAAAATCATCAATTTTATTTACTTTCATTAGAAGAAAAGTAAAATGGAATTGAGAGCATGGATATTTTGGATAGCACTTGACAATTTTTCTAGAATTAGCCACCACAAGAACTGCTCATTCAAGGAGTAAAACAAACTTCCACTATGCAGTCACCATATCTACCTATGGATTCACTAGACCTAACTATGGGACAATAAGGAGAAGAGAAGATATAAGGAACAATGGTGACTATGACAACAACATACATGGAGAGCATTCTGCCAATCCATCTCAAAATAAAAAGACAAGCAACAAGGACTAAACCACTATAGTATTAGACATTTTCCATACTTGAGTAGGTTGGAAAAGAAACATCCAGGCCATCCTTCATGTAGATGCACGCGATAACAAGTTTCAAGAGCTCGCACCTCATAAATCCATCTATTCATGATAAATAAGGAAACATACAAAAGCTACCTTCCAAAGAGGATTGTAATCAAGGAAACTTGGAGGAGGATGTAGAACTGGAGCAGCAAACTAGAGATCCACAGGAGCATTGGCAGATTGGATGAGATAAGACATGAAGGAAAACTCATTAGTACTCGAAGAAGCAAGAGAGGGAGTTGATTCCTCTACCACTCCCCCACTAAGATTTTTTGGGACAAAAAGCCTTTTAAGAAGGGGAGGTATGATCCATAGGGATTCAAAAAAAAAACCACTTCATAAATTCCATCAGCACCAAGAAGGAGAATTGAAGGAAATGAAGAAAAATGAGGTAAACAGAGGTCCTGGAAATAACCTTCGCTTTGTTTAGAGCGGTGATTATAGAACCACCACCCTGTAGGGTGGTGATCTTGTAACTACTACCTAGTTAGGGAGACATTCCTATAACTACTGGTCTACTCATGGCGGAGGTCCTGACAATTACAAACATAAAAGAGAAATGAACCAATTATAAATGCAAATTTGAATTTCCCGAATGTGTCTTTTCCCTCTCTAACCTTTCCCATTCTCCAATGCACCAGAGGACATGGGAGACAAGGAGGAGTAAGATAATTTATCATTCAAAAATCCAAAGAGATCAAAGAGAAAAGGTTTAAGTTTAATGAGAGTAAGTGAGCAATATCTTTAGTGCTGAAGTGGAATCGTAGGAAAAAGGTGTAGAAACAAAGCAATCAAATATAGGAAGGGAGAGGTTTACATTTTTGTCTCCATTTTATACTTCTTGTAATCTGTAATTACCTATAATTGACCAATAAAAGTGGGAAGAAAGAGCATTTTTCCCTTCCCAAATTGTTTTCCTCTATTGAGGGTTTCTGGGATAAAATTGTTGATGTTTGGATTTTGAATTCTTTCCTATTCTCTGTAATTTCCTTTCTATAGAATTAGATAATTAGTTACTAAATATCTAATCTTCATCTAAAATAGACATTTTCCAAGTTGAAAGTAGAACAACATAATTGTGTGATTCATAGAGTTCAAGAGTAGAAGTTTACAATCATTAAAGGATAGAAATATGTCCTGAAAATGCTATAAAGAGCAAGTTTTTGGGTGATCTCGCACCAAATGCAAGTTTTTTGGGTGATCTCACTCCAATGGCAAGTATTTTGGGCCATCTAATGCCAAGTGTGATTTTTTTGGGTGATCTCATGCCAATGAGAAAGTGTTGGGGAGAGAGGTCTAGTGTTACTCTCCTTCTATGACTCTTCCCAATGAGCACCACTACAGATGGTAAATCCCTATTTTGTTCCCATTGTCCTGAATTAATTCTAAGTGTACTATTTGTTCTTATTGAAATGGATTGTAGGAGATTACATGCATCTTGTAACTGAAGGTCTATGTTTGTAAATGTAAAAAATTGATCTAAAGGCTTTTGTGAACTATGCTAATATAATAAACTAGCTGTGTGTGCCCCTAGGACATATGCACCTAGTGGAGGACGCAAGTGTTTAGACATTATTGTTTGGTACTAGGTGTGGGTGTTTGTGCTATGTTAAGGATCCAAGTCAAATTCTGGGCTATTTCTATAACTGTATCCTATGTTGATTATGTAATGTGCATATCTAAACTGTAGCTCTACGATGTTGTATGTGGTGATTTTTTCACCCAATGTATGCCCCCCATTTGGGGTGGATGCGAATATTAAATGAGTGTTTCACCCAAAAGAGTGGACCCAATTCTGATCTAAAACTATATTTCTATAGGGGGAGGGGATGTGCATGGTATAAGCCAAGGAAAATGTAAACAAAATAGGCTAGTAACAAGTGTTAGTGTGGAAAAAGTTAACATACAACTAGAATATGATGTAACAATCAAGTGTGTAAAAAAATCAGACAGTGAAAATAAGGTTTCATACATGATACATCATTCACAATGTCATAAGACAATCAAGGTTGAAGCAACTAAAAGAATACAAGCAATTATAAAACAAGACATATGGCATAGCCCACAAATAATGGCATATAATAGTGAACAATGTCAAACAAAGTGTATCAGAAAACCATGGTGGAAAATAGTCTTGCAATTAAAATGCTCAAATGAATCACCCATTAACAAATTAGATAGATAAAAATTATTTCAAAGCATGTGTGTATCAATGGTAAGTATTGTGATTGAGAGTATTTGTAGTAAATATGGAAATAACAGCACCTGTATTGTGTGAGAGTAGAAAATATAGATGCCCCTAGGATCCTCGGTGGGACTAGTAAAAGTTAAAATGTTAGGCATCATTGCAACGTGTGAAAATTTATGTACACTCACAGCTAGAGACCAAGTGAACGCACATGTATATATGATAAATATAATGACATACGAAATATCTGGATAACATAGAAAGTAAAGTGTGTCATGTAAGTAGTATAAGTAATAAATAGTAAGTGTAATCAAGATATGCAAATTCAACAAGTGAGAGGAATGGAATGGTATGTAATGTGTGAGTATGATGGTAGGAGTAACATTTCCCTAGTATATTTGTATGAAATGAGGTTCACTTATAAAATACCCCTTAATAATCAAGAATGAACCATAGAACAAGAGTGCATCATCATGAAATAGTTTGAAAGAGAAATTCTAGAAAGATGTATCATGAAGCATAAAGTGTGAAGAGTGAATGGTGTGAGGTTCATTTGAGATTTATAAACTCATCAGTTGAGTATGAACCATGAAACTAAAGTGTGTTATAGGGTATTGATGATTTAATGTGTATATCAAAGGGTGTGTGTGAATGCTAGGAAAGATTTAAACATTAAACATAGAGCGTAAAATGTAGAAGGAGTCCCGTTGAATGTAATGAAAGGGGGGGGGGGAGAATCTTAAATCCCCACCAAATGTATGTGAGGTCTATGTGGTTATGCCAAAGAGATATTGTGGTGGTGATAGATTTTGAAATGTGTCCTGACCATTAATGTAAGGATTACCTTGGTTGACAAAGATAATTGGATGCGAAAGTGGAGTAGAGTAGGGATGGATTTTGAATGGAGGTAGTTTATTTGAGATTTATAGTGTTATAGAAGACTTGAGAGGAGGAGGAGATGTGCTGATTGGTAAAGGTGGTTGCATAGTTAGAATGGTTTGGGTAGGAGGATCTTGACTAACCAAAGGAGAAATATTAGTAACGATGGAATGATGCTCATTATGTTGAAAGTGATAATGACTGAGAGATGGAATGTGAATCAATCACCAATAAAAACTTTTAATTTTTATACTTCAACAATTAAAACATCATCCATGGTCACAATTTATTTTAACCAATCAAATTATTTCATTTAATGGGCCCAACGGCTCATTTCCTTCACAAAACAACTGTTTCCAACAATCTTAATCTGCCTTTGGGCCTCAAGACCCCTGAAGATGAACTCAAATATGGCACATGACAACTCAATGGAAATAAAATAACCTGTAGAATACTTTTAAGAAAGTTAGAGCTCATGAAACAATCACATGTTCAAACCACATCAATTATTGCCTTTAGCAAAACAAGCTTCCTAAAAAGAAGTTTTGCAAATACAACTGCTTAACACCATTCCTGACACTTTCAAGACTTCCAAATGGATTTAATGGATGAAAAATTCATCCCTTGCCACTTTCCAGGTGAAAGAAAACATCACCTAATTAATTTCATAAACTAAACAACCCATTCTTTCAGAAAACATCATCCTGTCCTGAAAAGAAAGAAAATTTTTTGCTCACAAACTAAACTAGAAACTACATAAAATAAACTCATCATGACACCAAAATTATACCATTGGAAACATATTTTAATTACCTTTCTAGAATATATTGTTAATCCTTCCAACTCCAAGTGGAAGAGCTTCAACCATACCGATCTCTGCAAATTACCGACAACTGCCCCAAAATTGCCCTTTGACCATTCAACATAAATGAAGCATACTTGACCATTTAACTACATTACCATGAACTAAAAACATCATGTAAATCAATATCAACTCCCATGATCACTATAATAGTCATTTAGGCTATAACTCCTTTGGACAACCTTGTCCCAAACTGAACTTCTTCAAAAACTGACCTGTTTGAGTGGGGTCCACTCATCACCACAAGCTCTACTATACCTTTCTAGAAACCTGGAGGAGTCCTCTACATGATAAAATAATTATCCATACACTAGATAGAAATTATTTCCACTTAGGATCATTTTCTCTCCTACCACTTTTGAGCTAGGGTTTCAAACTTAGAAAAAGTTGTTTACCTTCTTAACATTCGTTCATAAAAATGTGATAATGAAATGGATTCATTATTTTTGTGAAAAATTTTAGAATCAATTTAGAAACATCCCTGAAATCCAAAAGGTTCCATGAAAAGCACACAATTCAGGGTAAGCATAAGAAGACCTAATTCGAGCTGGAAATGACTTTGTTCTTGACCCTGTTTCACCAAAACTGACATAACATGTAAAACACTCATCATGAAAACCTACAATTTTTCCCACAACACCATGCCACACCCTGCATCCATATCCAATCATCACCATGTCACAAACATCACTCCATCTCTCCAACCACTGATTATCGCATAACTAACCCTTAGACTTTTACACGATAAAGGCTAGGGTCAATTGAAATAACACAATAACTCATCATAGAAACTTTCCAAATAGTCCTAAAATATCCAGTAAATCATAAATCAAATACCTACATGCATCCATGAGATTATATAGCTCCACAACTCAATCTCATTTATTATAACAACCATACCTGGACCAAATGAGCACCTGAAACATGGTCACAAACCTGTATCTGCACTATGGTACTCATATGAGTGCCTAAAAAATCCCAAAACATGCTCTCAATCATGTCAATATGATTCTCAAGCTACCAAAAATCTCATACCACCATGCACTGTCACCTAGTCTAGTTAGGTAACCTGAATAGGCTTACAAGAACAAACAATCCTCACTGAAACACCTGATAACATTATGAACACCTATGAATCATCATGTCATCATCATCTTCAGCATGATCTCTCCACTCCATCATCCAATTTCTCATTAATGAAGTTTTTCAAAAATGACAACACCTATACCACAACATGCCAACAATCTCCCACTTTTTCATTGATGGAAAACCACATGAACTTCTCCCCATTTTTACATTAATGACAAAGGCATACTTGTTCCTGCATAGTCTTCATCTTCCTTAGCTTCATAAAACATTCTCTTGGTTGGAAACATCAACAAAAGATCTCAATGTAGTTCAAAATTTGAAATCTCTCTCAAAAACTGATTTTTAACCTCTTTTCAAGCATGGAAACACAAGGAACCCCTGGGAAAAACACACACAACATCTAAACATGCCAAAAATCATGAAGGAAACATCATCATACCTCTATTTTGGACTAAAACACCATCAACCATCTTTTAATCATGCAAAAATTTGTCATTTTACACCCAAACTATGTTTTTATCTCCATGAGACCACTGTAGCAGTCCTATATTTGAAGCACGTATTTCAAGAACATGCCAAAAATGATGTCCTTGAACTCAACAATTCACCTTACCATCATTCTTGGGCTTACTTCTTCTAGACATGGCATAATCTTGTCTCAACACTATCTTCTCTTGATCTACTTATCACACTAGGACTGAAATCCCTACAATTAGTCTCCAGTACATTTGAAACCACTTTCACACAACCCTAGAGACACAATCATATTATGCCACAACTTTCCATCACTCCCCTTGAGCTAATACCATCTCAAATTTGTGGAAGACACAAAAATTTGACTCCTAACCTTGCTTGTAGGCCTTGAAATGAATGAAAAACACGTAATTAAAACACATTCTCAGTCCTTGACAGTCATATATAGATGAGATAATGGAAATTTGAAATTTTCATACTTCGCATTGAATAAATTAGTCAAAACATACCTTTCTTAGCATGAAATCATCTGGAGCACCTTCAAGAAGTAAAAAGATGTACCCCCCTGTCATGAAAGAACCATACATACTTGTAGCCACTTATTTGTCCTCTCACTATAAGTTTGAGGAAAAATGATCATTCACAACCAACTAGTTAGACCATTATATCTTTTGAGATGATATGAACTTTCTAGATCATAAAGACAAAGCTGATAACATCTTATTATACCATATATAGACTTGAAAAACATCTTTCACCTGTAGAACCACTATACTCTGCCTCTCACACTTTCTTATACCTGCAGGTGCAAAAATTTGACCTCTGAGTCTTGCCACTGTATGTCACAACCAAACTATAGTCCAACTAGCAACACTTCATATTCTTCTGAGGTGATACATGCTACCTAGATCACTAAATAATTCTTGAGAGCTTCATAACACATCATTAGATATGTTGGACAAACATTTCTTACATGTAGCTTCATATTTTCAATATTATAGCAAGTATCTCAGACCATACATAGATTTAACAACCCAGAGACTACACATACATTGTGATCCTTGACACCTAAGATGCTTAAGAGTCCGTGAATCACTCCCATAGACTTGTTCCATTCACATACATACTTGAAGATTGTCATCATTGTGCTAAAATAGTCCTGTTATCTTAATATTCAAGCTCTGAATTCTCTGTCTTAATACTTTCTTTAAATAGTCCTTGACCTTGTCATAGATGACTATGTTATCTTAAGCATTAAAAAGCATAAAGATACTTCCTCATATTTTACTGTGCATAGTCATCTTGATGATGTAAGATCAAACTTAGCACATTATTCATGCTTAGAAATACTTTGATGAAACTATCACCAAACAATTATTATGTACCCATATGTAGAGCACTTCAAATTTCTCTATATACTGATTAGTATACTACTATTTCACCTTTCCTTTATCATGTTTACAAAGCCATCTTCATTCTACAACCCATCTCATACATTCTTATACATACCGAAGAATGAGCCCTTTGGCACTTGATGAAGAGCACACACACAAAATCATGAGCTCATAAATTCAACCATTTGAGAAGAATGGGTCTCATTAAGGGAATTTTCATCTTGTAGACCATCATTCAAGCTCTAAAAAGCCTCATACACTTTATCATTTTGGCCTTAAGGCATCTTTGAACTTGTAGGTTACTATCTTTCAAAATTAATCCACTTTTAGAAAGATACATACCTCTGAGGCACCTTTTATACCTAAGGAACACATGAATTTTTGCAAGATATTATAAAGCAACCACCGACACTATTAAAACCATTACAAACCTTCATATAAACATTTGACTCAAGATTTCATCCTTCACAAACTTATGACACCTCTCATGGCATTGAGAACACATTTTAACACACTTAGAGATTTAACGTTCTTTAGGTCGAGATTTTATTCTCATTCAATTTCAATCCCCAATAATAGACCTTTCAATCCTATAGCTAAACATCTTTTACCTTAACCATGATTTTCAAGCTGAACAATGCAATAGGATAGTCTTTATGCCATGAACAGTTCTTTCTACTAAGTACACAAGATATTAGGCTTATACTATGAAGAAAACACCTATAAATTTTGAATTATTAGCTTTCTTAGATAATTATCTCTAGATATGAGTACCCATTAGGCCTTACTAACACTTCAGAAAACCGTGAAGCATGATGTCAAAGGATATTTTCCTAGCTATCCATTTCACTTTTTACCAATTAGGTCTTTTGAACCTTCATAGTCAAAACTCAACACTAGCACTAATTTCAGGAATTTTTCAGGGACTCAAACCACTAAAGTCTTGAAGCACCCACAGTCTAGATGCTTTGTACAAATTTTATCTGTAGTCTCCATCATTTACACCTTCTACCTAACATTTTCTTTCATATCACTCACTATGAATTGTTAGAGCCCATTTATCACAGAGAGGCTTAAAAATGCATGAATTTTAATTTCAAGATCACAAAATTTACCAAAAACAATTGTAGAAACAAAACCTGAAATCCTGGGAATATTTTTGACATGATTTCTAAACATAAAACATAGTTGCATACTTGGATCCAAATTTTCTTACATTCGAGAAAATTCAAGAACATTTGGATAGACCATAGAGATGATGGTCTGATCACTTTGATGAATCATACCATCTTCAATCCTTATTCACAAATAAATAATACTCTTGACAACATGATGAATACTTCAAGAGAAATTAACCAAGAACAATTGGACTTAACTCAATTTGGACAAAAATTTAATTTTGACAAAAGCTCTATTTATTTCTTCAATACCCCTTGGGAAAGGCAAAGAAAGATTGCTAATATTCTAGGATGCACTATTAATTCAGCTACTTACTTAGGTTTACCTTTAAGTACTGACAAGATTTATGTGGAGGTATGGAATCATCTTATTAAGAGATTTCAAAGAAAGTTGGCTGACTGGAAAGGAGTTGTCCTTTCAAGTGTACGTAAGTGCCTTTTGGTTAAAAGAACGCTCCAAAACTTGCCTATTTACATCATGTTAATGTTCAGCATGCCTGCAGCAGTGATGAACAGTATTGAGAAGATTCAAAAGCACTTTTTATGGCATGGTACTGAGGACAGATTCAAATATCATCCTGTATCTTTGGAGCAGGTTTGTAAACCTAAGAGACTTGGGGGGTTAGACATCAAAGATATCAAACATATGAGTACTGGCCTTATTACAAAATTAGGATGGAGGCTTATAAAAGAGCACAGACCTTGGACAGAGTTGGTTGAGATCAAATATCTTTCAAACCAAAACAAGATTTCCTTCATATATGATCAGTCTGTTCCGAGTGGTTCTATTTTCTGGAACAACCTTCTTCGCAGCAGACACATCCTCTCTCAGGGGTGTAGCTGGAAGCTTGGAGATGGACAAAACATAAACTTCTAGACTGATAAGTGGACTGATTCTAATTGGATTTCTACTTATGATCACATTAAAGACAACTTAATTACAAAGTATGGGCACAAAATCCAGGGGTACATTGAGAGGGATGGAAACAAAAGAAAATGGAAACAGCTAAAAGTGGAGAATGATAGTATACATGCTGATATTTCATCTTTACAGAATTAAATTTCTCTAATCCATATAAGTAATCAAAATCTTAAGGATGAACTCATCTGGAAAGATTATTTTGATGGGGAATACTCTGTTAAATCAAGATATAATTCTTTCTTTGTATCCATGAAAAGTGAAATTAAGTGGCACAAGCTGTGGATGTCGGAGTTAACCCCTAGAGTGAACTTCTTTTGGTGGATAATTATTAATGGCAAGATCCTAACTAATGACAACCTCATCAAGAAGGGATTCATCATGCCGAATAGATGTTGCATGTGTCAGAAAGAGGCAGAAGATATAAAGCATTTATTCCTCCATTGTGAGATGGCTTCCAAAATTTGGCAGCTTGTTTTTGCAAAATTTAATCTGAGATGGATTTTTCCCCTTACCTGTATTCAGGCTTGGGAGTAATGGGACTCTCCGTTTAAGCATTGTATGGTGAAAAGATTGTGGCAACTTGTTCTACCCCACACTACGTGGAGAATTTGGAAGACTCGTAATGATAACATTTTCAGAAACAATAGAAAGGCTTGTAACAAAGTCTACAAGGAAATTATCATTGCTGTGCAAGATAATATTGCTAGATTTAAACCCCCTAAAAATAGACTTTACCTGGAGAATGAAGAATACATATTGAATGATTGGAATATTGACAATGTCAATAGGAATAACAATGGTATTAATAGAAACACAGTCCGATGGATTAAACCTCCCACTGATTGGCACAAATTAAATTTTGATGGGGCCTCAAAAGAAAATCCAGGAGACTCTGGAGGAGGGGGAGTCATCAGAGATCAAAGAGGCTATTTTTTTGTTGCTTTTTCTGGGAGAATGGGTAGGTAGACTAATAATTATTCTGAAGCCCTGGTGGCTCTTTGGGGTATAAGACTTGCCAGAGACTATAATATTCCAAATATTATAATTGAAGGTGATTACTCTAAATATTCAATCTTTTCTGAATAAAAAAAAAACACCCCAGCTGGTCTATCAGGGATTATATTGAGGAAGCTATTGATATATGCAAAAAGCTTTTGAAAATGTCCAAATCACCCACACCTACCGGGAAGGAAATAGGGTCGCTGACAGTTTGGCTAACTTCGGTTAATAATCCCTTTCAAACTTGGATTGGGGGGGACGTTCTGCCCGCTCATGTCAATAAAGCCATTATCATTGATCTACATGGCAGTGAAAATCATAACTAACGGCTGTATTTTTTAGACGCTAATGTGTGGATCCCCAAGTACATGATGATGACATCACAAAAGATTTGGATGATTGTTGATGCGATCTGTGCGGGCTGGACTGTCATCATTTCTTGGCATAGGAGGAAAGCCGAGGAGCGGGGGGGCATAATAACAAGTGTAGCATAATAATTAAACCGGCTTTCACGGGAAGGAAAGATTCAAATACAAAATCAAAGTTCGGCCTATCCCGCACATTGGTAGCTATTTTACCGTTGAGAACAGGAAAAGGCAGAGGAAAAATGGGGGGGGCCGCCATGCAAAAACCGAACCGACCCACAATCCTGAGTGGAAAGAGAACACGGAGAGCTTGGGATTACCTGCAAATCGGGGGCCTGTCTAATTTCATTGAAAGGATCCAAGGCTTCGACCAAGACATCTCTATCAAATTCACCCAGGGTTGGAAGAATAATAGAATAGTCAAATATAGTAACATGAAAATGGAAATCACGGAAGAGCTCATAGCTCAGATCACGGGCCTCAGCCTGGAAGCACAAAATTCTTCAATAAGAAGGTAGACAGGGAGGTGGAAACCAAGAAATTTTGGAAGAGGGGGAGAATCTTGAGTTCGTGACTGCTGGCCTCAAGGTGGCGTCGATCCCTGAACCTTTTGATGAACTGGCCAAAATGGTGGTAAGGTATGTTACCCTTGAAGGAAGATATGTGACTATACCTCAAAAGCATCTGATTTTTTCTGAATCATTTTCGTAGAAATAACATTATCAGCTTTCCTCACTATCTGATTAACTCTCTGGAGAAATCTATAAGGGAAGTTCAAAGCCACTCTAGGGCTGTCCCTTTGCACCAGGGCCTTATCCTCTTGATTCACCCACCGCATTTCTCCAGCTGCTGCCCCCCGTGAAATCCTACCCACCTCCCTCCTCCATACCTCCACCTGCCCACACTGCTCCCACTCCCCCCTAAAAAAAGAAAGAATGAAGATGTTGTCTCCAGCAAGAAAAGCAAGAGCCTCAAAGCTAAAATCCCTGCTTCCCAACGCGTCCTAAGGAGCCACAAAGACTTGGAACTAGCTGAAAACCTCCTGCATATTAGCAAGCCGGTGGAGGAGCCCAAAGAGGAGGAATTGCTGGATAGGGTGGACAGATTAGAAAAGGAGATACAAGAGCTCAAAGGGGCTATAAAAAAACATGGAAAGAGCTAAGGGTAAAAGGATCCTTCAAAGTGAGGAGGAAGAGGGGGTTATTGGTGAAGTCTTCAAGAAACTACAGTCCTTAGATGGCAGATTGGGGAATGCTAAAAGCCGAAATGACTGCATATTGTCTCTGCCCTCAAAAGCATTTATAATTTCATTGAACAACATGTCCACAGTGTTTGCAGTTTAAGTGGGATTAATGAGGACATATGGGGCCCTAAAGAGAAAAGGGACATTGCAATTGCCCAAGCAGATTTGCAAGACTCCTCTCAGGCCACTGCCATTGCCTTCTTCATGTCACTGCAGGCTATCAAGACCAAAATTGACAGAGCCATCAAGTAACGGGCTGTTGTGATGCTGTTTTTTTGGCTGCGATGTGGCTGTCATCGGGTGGTTCTGGAGCTGTTTTTTGGCGGAGCTCTTTATGTGTTTCTCTTTTTTTGGTTTCTTTTTGATCTTGCCTTCTTTTTTTAGTCCCTTCAAAACTATTTGCCCTTAATAAAAAAAAAATTATAATGTCAAGTGATTAAATATAGTATATTAAATGGATATTATATTAATATTTACATTTAAATATGAATGGATTAAGTGCATTCTGGGATGTTATTTAAACATTTGGATATTTGATCTAGTCAGTATTATTTGTGACATGATACACTACTAGTGTAAATAGACAAACTTAGGACTGCATAATTAATGCAGTAAGCTAATTCAAATTTACAATCAGGATGTAAAAAGAATGTAAGAGTATAATTATAATATGCATTTGCTACTTACATGAATATAACAACATGTTTAACTATACATTAAATATATATGAACACTTATTAACCACATGTGTAATGTTTATTCGTAAGGAAAGGAAACCTATTATCAAATCAATGTGAAAGGGATCATCAGGACAAATGATATCTCGCTGCGGTAACTTGACCATTAATAATGATGTACTTAGTGCTAATAGATAACATAAGATTTATCTATTGACCTAGATCTATAGGATTCCATAATTAGTTATATGATACAAACAGAATAATGTCTTCTAATAGGAGCGACATGAAATCAAAAGGATTAAGTATCATTCATCGTACGTACCAAACAAAACGGTATGGAATGAGGTATGCATGTAGTTTTAGATCACTGGGATAGGGTATAGATATATTTATCTATCCTAATAAAATAAATAGGAATGGACATTTATGAATGCTTAATTTTTTAACAATGAACTTAATAACTTAAGAAATGGAAAAGAATCCATATTATAGAAATAGGTGAAGAACAAGTTCTTAGCGATGAATGTGTCGTCACATAACTGAGCATGGAAAACATGTCTTTAAAACTTCGGCCAAAGTAGTGTAAGATTTTGATTACATTGTCTCGATTCTCCAAGATCTAATGTGTGGGATGCCCGATGGGATTCAAATGATTGAGTTTTAGGTATGAACTTAGAAAAAATTACTTGATTATCAATTCTTGAAAAAGGAAACTGCTAGTATACTTTTTCTACACACTTGTAAAGAGTAATTTATGAGGGATCAATTACTAACTGACTCATACAACTGCACATGGTTTTTGACTGTTATCAAATGGATTTAATTTATGATTTATGCTAGATTTAAATACTGGGTATTTAAATCAGTGAAGCATGAAGTTAAAAAGAATTCCCTAGTTGAGAAGCATAATAAAGAGGTGTTACACTCGCATCATCACTTCACCTCTGCTAGTCATTGGATCCTCAAGAAGTCAGTGCTTACTCAAGGGTTCTCAAGCCTTTTACCCATCCTTCCTTTTCTAAGTCATTCCAAGATTTCTTGTGATGGAAAAACCTTCTGATTCTTCTCCCCCTTTTTGCATTAATGACAAAGTACCTAGTTTTAGTCCATGTTCTGCTCCTGCATCAACTTGTTTAAGCTCCAGCTTGGTTGGAAAAATTAACCAAATTCATCATTTAATCTCATATTCTTGTCCTTTCTTCATTAACATTGTTTTTGGTCTTTACCATTTATTGAATTCACTAGTAATCCCCCTGAGAATATACATTTAAACCATATAAACTTGCCAAAACTCTAAAATTTGAATGAAAGAAACCTCTTAACACATGAATAGACCTATCTTAGCTTATAAGACTCAATTATGGGCTTACTTCTTCCATATGTTGCTTGTAGGAAAGATTTAGGACTTAGGTCCCTAAAGAGAACTTTTAGAGCATTTTTGGCAATCTTTGACCTGCTGTGGAAACTCCTTTGTCTCGTGAAATTCTCATTTCTACCTCCCCCTGAAGTGATACCATCTATATCTAACAATATATGCAAGAATGAGCCTCCATTTCTTGGTCTTATATTATGTAGATAATTTTTTCATAGCAGCCCAGTCCTAAGTTGTCTTAACAATGCATATTGCTTCCTTATGGGATGTACTCACTTATTTGATCATGAGTCTTACTCTCCTTGTCAATGTACTTCCAAACCTTAATAATGTTTCCTGTTTAGCCTCATCAACACTCAATTATATTGATATATTGTCATTTTTCCATTTCCCTTACCCTAAGCATACTTTTTTGACCTCTAGGTGATTGATTCAGTCCTCTAATCCAATTTTCAATGCTTAAGAATAGTCATTTCTTAGAAAAATTGGTCCTTAAATCCTTAATTTTTGATGACCAACTTCTTTCACCTATTCGTGAACCTTCAACAAGTCTAAATCATCCATCAGATTGAATCAGTGTAGAAGAAATCAATGGATTACCTTAGATTTGTCAAAACTTCCTTCTTAAGCTTCTTAAGAGCCAAACTCTTGGTGAGTTTGTTCTCTATGTTGGTGTTGTTATTATTCTCACTTGTACTTGAGATCTGTAAATTTTTTCACATATTATTTCTACTGTTGTGATTCCTGTAAAGGTATTATTCCACATATTTTATCTCTTATTTTCCAACATTGGTATCAGATCCTGGTTTTGGTTTGTGTTGAATTGTGTGAATCATAAGGAACATGTTTAATCTTGAGTGGTACTATGTGCAGATGATGGAAGATCTAGGGTTGATTAAATTACGGGCAGAATTTCATCAGTCTTTTGGAGAATGGCAAGATGAAGATTACCTTTACTCAGAAGGAGCTTATACTCAATTGTCTAAGAAGGTGAACAAACCCCGAGTCGGAAAGAGGCGGAATTGGATTGTTGATCGGAAGGCACTTGGAGAACGCCCAAATGGTGTCTTTCATCTTCAGTATTGCGTTTAGATGTTTCAAGGAAAAGACTATAAAAGACTCTATGGTGCATTAGGGAAGTTGTATGAAAAACCCTCTGGCCTCTAACAGATATTTTTAATGCAAAAAGTTGTTTAAATTGAATATGTTTAGAATATTTTCAAGTAGCAGATCATTTAAATGATTTCAATATGTTGTGAATTTGCTAGCTTTGGTTACAATAGAATTTGATGAAAAAAGTAGGGCCTTATAAATTATTCTATGCTCTTTCCTGAAAGTTGGAATAGCTTGGGGTAATGGCGGTAGCAACTCGTTCCATCTAACTTGAAAGTTGAAGTTTGAGGATGTTGTAAGGGGTGATTCTAATGAGGAAATGTGAGAAAAAGCTCTGGGGAATCTTCTACTTTATGGAATGCTTTGACAGTGAACTAGAGGATACCGAAGCATAGAGGAAACCTGGATAATCAAAAGATGGGCAGGTCAACATCCAAGAGCAATATTGTATTTTGGAAGTGTGGAAAGTTGGGCATGCAAGAAGTGATTGTTGGGAGCTTTGGGACAGAGAACAACAGGACTAAAAAAAAGGAGGTTCATGTGGTAATGGGGTATGGTATGTCATGAAGCTTTGTTCTTTCTTTGCATCTAGAATCCTGAATCTTGGGGTTTTAATTCAGGGGCTTTCTTTTTCATGTACTCACACATACGCAGTATTTGTTGATTATGTTCAAGGGGATTTTGGGCATGTTTTTCTTGGCTGATGAGATCCTTGTAGTATATGTTTGAAAAAGGTTGTGTTCATGTTAAGATGCAAATGAGAATACATGGCTATTAAAGATGTCAGACATGTGCCTACATTAAGGAGAAATTTGATATCAGGTGGGTAAATTTGGGGAAGCGATGGCTATCCTGTGATATTTACAGCTAACTCTTGAAGGTTACCAAGGTGCCTTTGGTGGCAAGAGGTAAGAAGATTGGAACCTTGTAATTTATCCACTGATAGTATTATTGTGTAATTTTGTGGCTTAGATGCATATACAACATCTGGCCACTAATAGGCTCGGTCATAGCGTCATAAGGGCATGGACATCATAAGAAAAATTTTCCTATATGTCAGAAATAGGTTTGGGTTTTCTGTGAGATTTGGCATATATGGGAAAATAGAAGGAGTAAGGTTCTTCCTCAAGGTTGGACCTACAAAGAAAGAGAGTTATTTAGAAGCTGGTGCATTCTGATTGGGGGGGCTTATCTCAGGAATCTTCTTTTAGGGGTTCATTTATTGTTACGATGTTTCTTTTATTGATGATGCAACAAGGAAAGTTTTGGGTTTATTGTATTAGAAACAATTGATGTATTTGACACTTTTGTGAAATTGAAAGCCTTGGTAGAGATGAAACAGTCTTAAGCTAAAATGTCTTAGGTCAAATAATGGAGGGGGAGTATTTGCATCAATGAATTTTATGATTACTATTCTAAAGAATGGATCCGCAAGTACAATACAGTCCAAGACTCCCTCGCAGAAGGGGGTATTCCTAAAGGATGACAAAACAATAATGGAACTGTTAGGAGCATGAGTTACATCAAAGACTCCCTCTTTTTTTGGGTAGAATCATGTGAGCACGCTATGTACTTGATAAAGAGAGGACCCTCAAGTGCCTTGGATGGAGGCATCATACCTGAGGAGGCTTAGTATGGTAAGAAAGTTGATTATTTCATTTATCTAGA
The DNA here is from genome assembly GCA_019776745.2 of Taxus chinensis. Taxonomy (NCBI): domain Eukaryota; kingdom Viridiplantae; phylum Streptophyta; class Pinopsida; order Cupressales; family Taxaceae; genus Taxus; species Taxus chinensis. The sequence goes on along the minus strand of CM034154.1, from coordinate 168,247,245 downwards.
GTATTTGATGTGAGTGTGTTTGTTACATATAGACAAGGATGATAGACCACAGTTAGAGATAAATCAAAAAAATGTAACTTTCCATTGGTTATGGTGGTGCTGGACTTTGGATTTAAATGTTGGAGTATTAAGGGACAAGAAAATCATCGGTCTAGGGAGGTGGTCTTTAATGAGAACGTCAGTATAAGCAATAGTTGCAGGAAAATAGGGAAGATACCAAGAAAGAATATGCAGTGGTAGAGGATCTTCCAGATGGGCATAGTGACCATGAATCAGTTCAGGACCAACTCAACAGAAACCCAAACTCTACAGTGAGAGGTCTTCTAGGGTAAGAAAGAACCTGAACATTTTTATCTTCTCTTATTATTTATTACTCACTAATAGTGGAGAGCTAGAGAGCTTTGATGAAGCAATGCAGGTAGATGCCAGTAAGAAGTGGGAGTAAGCCATGGATGAGGAGCACAAGTCTCTCATGGAGAACCAGACTTGGGACTTGGTGAAGCTATCGAAAGGTAAAAGAGCATTGCAGAACAAGTGGGTGTACAAAGTTAAAGAAGAAGGAGGAGGAAAGAAAATATATAAGGACCGATTGGTGGTCAAACGGTTTTCATAGAAACAAGGTATAGATTTTAATGAGATCTTTTCTCCTGTAGTAAAAATGACTTCTATTAGAACTGTTCTTGGAATAGTGGCAGCATAAGACTCGCACTTAGAACAGTTAGATGTAAAGACTACATTTCTCCATGGTGATTTGGAGGAGGAATGATATATGTAGCAACCAGAGGGCTATGAGGTCAAAGGTAAAGAGGAGATGGTGTGTAAACTGAAGAAGAGCTTGTATGGCTTGAAACAAGCTCCACGTCAATGGTATAAGAAGTTTGATAACTTCATGAGGAGCAAGGTTATATTAGATGTCATTCTGACCATTGCGTTATACAAATAAATCTTGAGGATGGAAGTTATATTATCCTATGTTTGTATGTTGATGACATGTTGGTCTGCAGGTCAAAACATGCAGGGAAATAAAAGTACCTCAAACAATAGCTAAGTGAATCCTTTGATATGACGGACTTTTGGGCAGTCAGACAAATCCTTGGTATGAGGATAACTTGGGATAGGAAGGAATGGAAGCTAACTTTTATTCAGGAAGACGTACATTAAGAAGGTATTAGATAGGTTTAACATGCATGATGCTAAACCGGTTGGGACTCCTTTAGCAGGCCATTTTAAGTTATCAAAGGAACAATGTCCCAAGACAGAGCAGGAAAGAAACCAAATGTCCAAGGTACCTTACTCATCAGCGATTGGCAGTTTGATGTATGCTATGGTGTGCACTAGGTCTAATATTACCCATGTAGTGGGAGCTGTGAGTAGATTTATGAGTGATCCAGGTAAGAGCATTGGCAAGCAGTTAAAGTGGATCCCTCGGTATTTTGAGAGGGACCATGGGGATAGTTTTGTACTACAGTGGATCAGACACCACTTTACATGGTTATTCAAATTCAAACATGGCTGGAGATGTAGACAGCAGGAGGAGCACAACATGTTATATTTACAATGTAGGTGGGACAACAGTGAACTAGATTTCACTACAGAAGCTGGTGGCTTTGTCAACCACGGAGGATGAATATGTTGCTGCCACAGAGGCAAGAAAAGATATTATTTGGTTACAAAAATTACTTGAGGAGTTGGAGCATAAGAAGGAGGAATCTAAGCTGTATAGTGATAGTCAGAGTGCTATACACCTAGCTAAGAGCTCTTCTTTCCACTCTAGGACGAAGCATATACAGTTGAGATATCACTTCATGAGGATAACTTTGGAGGAAGATAAGTTGAAGATGGAGAAGATTCATAGCAGTCAGAATTCTGCAGACATGATGACCAAGGTGGTCACAAGGGATAAAATAAAGCTATGTTCAGCTTTGGTTGGCCTTCAAAAATGATAGTGAAAGGTCGAGAAGCTTGCTCAGTGGAAATCAGTCTCCAAGTGGGAGATTGTTATGTTTGTGGAGCCTATTTTCATGTTAGAGTGTGGTACACCTTCTATGTTTTTACACTCATGTATTTTTATGGCTGTCCCACTCACCGGTGAGCGGGTTAGGGGGGTTCGGGGGTGTGAAGCCCCCCTGATGGATGGGGGTTTGGGGGAGAGGCCCTCGAAGAAAATTTTCATGGGTGGTTTATTAACCCATGGGTAATGGGTAACCGTTATGGGCTCTTTTTGAGCCCATGGTTTTTCGGTACCCATTGTTTTGATACCCACGGTTTTTTGCCCATGGTTTTGATACCCACGGTTTTGTATCAAACTGCTTAAGAAATTGTCTATTTATATGGTCTTATGCATATGATACATAGACAAGAAAATGTATTACATGTGTTTTGAATTTAGGTGTGAATTCTGTAGAGTTTGTTGAGCATAGTTCCAAATGGATCTGGGTATTGTATTGAGAGAGTGGAGGCTTGTAATAAAATCTGAGCAAGTGATTCTTAGTGGACATAGCCCAAATTGGGTGAACCATGTTAAATCTTGTCTCTCTGTGTTATGTTATTTATTCTACACTTTTATTTGAGATCTGTAATATTTTTCTGCATATTAGTTTCTACTATTGTGATTTTGTAAGGGATTATTCCGCATATTTTATCTCTTATTTCCTAACATTGATTACTCAAATCAAATGGTTGAAACTAGATTTTCCAATGTTTAAACTTGGATGTGCATCCATATTTTCCCATAGGTTTCATTGACTTGGGGAATTATTGTGCATAATTCTTTTTCCCTTTCTAAACTCTAGATCAGATTTTTAGGGGAAATTACTTCCCTTCTTCTAAAGGAAACAGTAAGGAGTTCCCACCTCTTTGAGCATCCTTCATAAATATCTTCAAAATTTTCCTCCTCATAGGAGGTGAAGGCATCAATATTCTTTTACAGAATGACAAGATAGTGTGTTTTTAATCTCCCATCAAAGGCATGAGTTCTAAAATGTGTGAGGAAGGCAGAAGGTTTACCATAATGAGCTCTCATAAAGAGACCTGTTGAGCTAGCTTTCAATAAAAATTTAGATTCCCTTTCCTTCCATGTAATTTGGTTTTGCAAAATAGAAACAAATGCATTGAGCTGGCTCTCCCCTATATACAAATTGATCATAAATCCTGTGTTTTTCTCTAGCATAAAATTACAAAGATAAAATTCACACAGAAGATTTTTCTGCTCAGGGCTGGATAGAGAGTAAGCTGCCATGAATTCAGATTCATCTTTTAGTTCATGTGGAAGCCCACATGCAATCTTGACAGCTGCCAGTGAATGAACTGCTCTTCTAAAAACACACTATATGCAGGAGAGGGCCTCCTGCAGGCAAGCAATTTCTCACTCATAATACAGACCATATGAATTTTTGCAAGACATTTATATTTATTTCCTTCCTCCTTATAAAATATTTCCTCTCATTCTTTTCTTGCCTTCATCTCTTCTTCCATCTTGGTCTTCAATTCTTCATTTGATGTTTTGGCTTCTCTGAGTTCCCTGCAAGTGTCATTCCATAGCTGTTTGAGTGGAAAATAGGTTAACTCAGTCTGTGCAGAGACTGTGGACACAACACTCTATTTTCTGGAAGTCTGAAATTCTTCCTCTTTTTCTATCAGTTGTTTCTTGGTTGCTGATAATTCCTCAGTCCTGGCTGCAAGCTGAGTTGTTAGCTCTCCAATGAGCATTTCCCTTTGTTCCAATTTGAGTTTGAGGAAATCCAATTCCTCATCTTTTTCTCTGATAATGAGCTCTGCTCTAGACAAGAACAGAGCCTGTTTAACTTGATGTCTTTCTTCTTCCTCTGAAATTACTTGAGGAGTTGGGCATTCTTCCTCTATCAAAGGAAATTTTCCTTTTCTTCTCCAGGATGCCAACTCTTCTTCTTCATGTGGCAATGCTGATGGTTCAGCCAATTCCTAAAAATCCTGCTCTTCAAATCTCTCCTCTCCTCTGTCCATTTCAGCTTGACTTGGCTCAGGAGGAGTCATGGCCATGCTGCCCAAAATATCAGCAGCTTCCTTTTCCATCCTTTCCTGCTCACTCCTTCCCTCTGGGGTTTCCCTTGACCTCTTATGAATTTTTCTTCTCTGGGGAAGTTCAACATGCCCAGCAGTGGATTTCCTTCTAGAGCTTCTTCTTACTATTCTTTCTTGCTCTTGCATGGGTGAGCTATCACCATCAGAGACAGATATTGGCTCCCCTGAAGCTGCTGCAGAAGAAGGAATTTCCTTCACAGGTACAGAAGGCTCTGTTTTTTGATCTTTCTCACCGACCTTCTTCTTTTTGGTATATTTTCTCTTTCCATTTCCCTCTGTTCTTCTGCAGGGGCATCAATTTCTAGATTAGTTGAAGGAGAGAATGGGGCTGGAATTGTCCTTCTGATAATATTAGGGTTTTTCTTGAACTTGCCAAGAAACTTGTCCCAAATTTCTTCTCCATTCTTCTTTGACAGAAAATGGTGCTGGCATATTAAATGAATTAGACCATGATGCCTAATTGTCCCAACACCCCAGGAATACCTCTGAGCCATGGTCTGGATAGAATAAAAAAGAAACCCTGGAAGGTTTATTATGTACTCAGGTTTTGTGGCTCCATACTTCAGATATATGAGCATTTTTAAGACTTCTTTTCCCACAGACCCAAATTGACCATCACATGTTAAATATTTCACTACCCAAAATGCTACCCTGTCAAAGGGTTTGGGAAAACTGGCCCTTCTGACCCCTTTTATGATTTTCTTTGTATTATAGATGTACTGGGGTTCAGTTTCTCCTTCTTGTAGTAAGACTTCAACCAGTTCTTTCAAAGTCCCCTTGGCAGGTTGTGGGACATGCACAATTGGCACTCCAGACACATTACTTACAGTATTTACAGAAAAAGGAATAAAAATATTTCTCACCTTTTTCCTGGATTGTTCTAGGTTTATGATGAATTCTCTTACCAATTCATCATTATGGCTTGAAAATTTCTTCAGGAACTCTAGCCATCCTGCATGCTCAAAGATGGATGCCACTTCTTCATCTGCGAGCAGCTGGGAATCATCCTCTGGTTCTGATTTCTTCTTAATCCCCATATCGGCTTGAGTTCTGTCTCTTTTGATTTTGTGTGAATTGGTTGCAGGCCCTTTTTCTTAGCTGCAGAACTGACGACTTTGGCTGCGGAACCTCTGTTCTTAGCTGCGGAACCTCAGTTCTTAGCTGCGGAACTTCTGAATTCTTTGTTCTTTGCTGTGGAACACAAACTTAATTCGATGCTCCTTCCTCAAAATATCTCTGCAACTTATTTCACTTGATTTTTGCAATAATGATTACTAATGATAACCATGCCACCACTTATTCCATCCAAATCAACTTCATGATTACACACTTGTAATCATAATGTATAAATAGATGACTCATCATACCTACTTTTAAATTAAGTCAAATCACACATGCAAACATTTAATCAACCCTAAATAAGTTAAAAGACATAATTACCATCCTTGATGATGTAATCCTTTTGCTATGATGACTCGTCATTCCTACAAGTGGAACAAAACATGATTAGATAAGACAACTGGAATTCAAAAGAATTCCCTTATTTGAACTAGCCAAAAAGAGGTCAACCGCCATTTGCTGGTTTTCAATTGACCTTTGAGAGAATTTTTTTTTTTTTTTATTTTTTTTTTTTTTTTTTTGGGGAAGAAAATGCCATTTGTTGGTTTTCATCTTCTTCCCTTTATTCTGGATCTATCATCTGGTTATTTGATCATTTTGGAAGAACTGGGTTCTTCCATATGATCAAATTCTTTGTCTGCTTCAATCTTCCTCAAGAATTCATCCTTAGTGGGAGGCTTCCTATAGAGTTTCAGCCTATGTCCATTGACCAAGAGTGTTCTACTACTGCCATCAATGGGAAGTAACTGAATAGAACCATTGTCAAATATCTGCTCAATCTGATAGGGTCCCAACCATCTGGTTCTCAATTTTCCCTTGAATTGTTGGTACTTAGAATCAAACAGCAATGCCCAGTCTCCTACTTTGAATTGCCTTTTCTTGATATGTGTGTCATGCCATTGCTTCCTTTGCTCTTGAATTATCTCTGTCTGCTGAAGTGCTTCCAACCTTAATTCATCCAACTCATTGAGTTGAAGGATTCTTTCTTTTTGAGCTGCATTCAACTCAATTCCCACCTTCACTATTGTCCTCAATGTCTGAAGTTCAAACTCTATAGGCAACAAGGGATTTTTCCCATAGACTAATTCATATGGTGAAAACCCTGTTGTAGTTTTCCAAGTTGTATTATAAGCCCAGACAAGCTTCAGGTAGTCTCTTTACCCAATCTTTTCTCCCAGCTTCAACTGTTTTGGTAAGGATGTTCTCCAATTCTCTGTTTGTTACTTCAGCTTGTCCATTTGACTGTGGGTGGTAAGGAGATGACTTCCTATGATTGATTTGGTAATACCTTGTGAAAGCTTGGATCATATTAGACATGAATTGTGGTCCCTGATCTGAAACTATGCTCCTTGGTGCTCCAAACTTTATCATAATTTTGTTCCAAAGGAAATCAACAACTGCTTCCTCAGTGGCATTTGTCAATGCCTGCACTTCTACCCATTTTGTCACATAGTCAGTACACACAAGAATATATTCCTTCCCTTGTGAAGGAGGATTAAAGGGACCAACAAAATCCAATCCCCATCTCTCAAATGGTTCAACCACAACTTGAGGTTGAAGAGGCATTTCATTGGTGAAAGTTGGTTGTCCCATCCTTTGACAAGGATCACACCTCTTGATATATCTCTTCACATCCTTGTACAGAGATGGCCAATAATAACCAGTGCCAAGTATCTTATGAGTTGTTCTTTTCACTGAATAGTGTCCTCCACTTGGTTCATCATGACATGCTCTGAGGATGTCAAAGATTTCATCCTCTCTTACACACCTGCGTAAGACAAAATCAGGACCACATTTAAATAGCATTCCATTTAACCATTTGAATTGTGCACTGGTTTTAATTAACTTCTTTATTTGTTTCTTAGTGAAAGAAGGAGGAAACTTCCCTGTTGCAAGATAATTTTCCATATCAGCAAACCATGGTGTACTTGCTGAGATTGCAAATAGTTGTTCATCTGGAAAGTTATCCTTGACTGGATCTTGCTCCCCTGTGGTGGTTAGTCTTGACAAAAAATCAGCTACCACATTAGATTTACCTGGATTGTCCACAATGGTAATATCAAATTCTTGCAAAAGTAATAACCATCTAATTATTCTTCCTCCAACCACTGGTTTGTTCATTAAATACTTAATTGTTGAATGATCTGTGTGTACAAATATCTTGTACCCTGTAATGTAATGTCTGAATTTATTGATTGCATAAATCACAGCAAGAAATTCCTTTTCAGTGGTGGTGTAATTCTTTTCAGTGGGAGTAAGATTCTTGCTAAGATAATAAATGGCATACATCTTTCCTTCCTCATCTTTCTGTCCCAATACTGCACCAATGGAATAATTTGAGGCATCTGTTTGGATATGAAATGGATTTTCCCAATTAGGTCCTCTCAATATTGGGGCACTGATTAATTTTTCTTTAATTTCTTCAAAAGCATGCTGACACTTTTCATCCCAAAGAAATTCACAGTCCTTGGTTAGCAATTTAAACATGGGGGTGGCAATTTTACTGAAATATTTTATAAAGTACCTATAGTACCCAACATGCCCTAGAAATGATTTGATATCTGTGGGGGTATGAGGAATAGGTAAATGTGAAACTATCCTAATTTTGTTTTGATCCACCTGAATTCCTTTTTTTGAAATATGGTGTCCTAATACAATCCCCTCATCCACCATCATCAAACACTTTTCATCACTAAGAGACAGGTTGTGTTGTTCACATCTTGTTAACACTCTGTCCAGATTTCTCAAAGCATCCTCAAATGTATCTTCATGTACAGTGAAGTCATCCATATATACCTCAACACAATCATTTGTTAGATCAGCAAAGATTGCAAGTACAACTCTCTGGAAAGTTGCAGGAGCATTGCATAAACCAAATGGTAACACCCTATAGGAAAAGGTTCCCCATGGACATGTAAATGTAGTTTTGTCCTGATCTTCAGCAGCAACTCTGATCTGATTGTACCCACTAAAGCCATCCAAGAAAGAAAAGTATTGTTTACCTGAAAGGTTATCTAGGACTTGATCTATGAATGGTAAGGGAAAATAATCTCTCATTGTGGCTTTGTTTAGTTCCCTATAGTCAACACATATTCTCCATTTTCCATTCTTTTTGGGAACAATTACAAGAGGAGATACCCACTGGCTATCTGAGATAGGGTAGATGAAACCTACTTGTAATAGTTTTTCAATTTCTTGTTTGACTATATCCCTTAAGGCTGGGTTAATCCTTCTCCAAGGCTGCCTAACTGGTTTAATGTTTTCAGTATAGATGTGATGAGTGCAGATACTTGGATGAATCCCCTTCATGTCTTTGTAATCCCAAGAAAAATATTTAGTATGATTTTTTAGAACATCAAACAATTTAGCTTCTTCATCATCCTTCAACCAGCTGTTAATGTTTAAAGTTTTACCGGTTGAATTTCAACATGCTTGTTTCTAATATGTGATGAACTGATTTATGGGAAGGATTTCATTAAAGTATTTAATGGACATGCATGTGGTAACAACATATGGTATGTAGCAACATCTCCAAAAGTTCCTTGAGACAGAATACTGGAAAAAGGACAGTAATGAGAATTATGATACTTATCTCTTTGCAGGCCAAATTCTTTGTCACTGCTACTTTCCAGAAATTCTTCACCACTTCCTGATGTACTTGAAACTGAAGCTACTGATTCATCCTCTCCCCATGAGAAATCTCATTCCTCTGGAGTGAAATCATTTTCAATCAAAGAGAACTGTTGTTGTGTGGTTCCAGAACTAAATGTGGTATAGTTCCAGGTTCCAAACTAAGTTCGCAGGTTCCAGAACTAAGTTCACAGGTTCCAGAACTAAGTTCGTTTCATGGTTCCGAAATATTTCTGATTGCTTCGAGGACAACAGGTTCTCATCCAATGGTGGATTAATCATCTCTTCTACTTCTCTTACATGATCCTGCAATGTGATCATAGCCAAAGAAGACAAATTTTTCTTATTAGTTTCAGGAGAATCAACCCACAATTGTTCATGATTGTCAGTAAAAGGTTGTGCAATAGAATATAAGGAAATTTGTTTAGATTTCTTACCATTCGATATTTTCATATCCCCTGACCTGCAATCTATTAAAGTAGCAACTGTAGCTAACCATGGTCTACCCAAAATAATGGGATAACCCAATGTTTTACCTTTTGGCTGCAGTATAAGGAAGTCAACTGGATATTCCCATGACTCCACCATAACCACCACGTCTTCAATAATTCCTTCTGGTTTTGCTACAGATTGGTCTGCCATTTGCAATATGGTATTAGTAGGTTGTATACCCATTAATGGTAATGTTTTCAGAGTATCCACTGTCATTACATTGATAGCAGCTCCCAAATCTATCAAAACATTATGTACATCCTTATTTCCTATAGAGACAGAAATAACAGGACTTCCAGGATCTCCGTATTTGGGAAGTAAAAGTTTTCCTGCTAATAAATCAGCAAGTTTCCCATCTACTTTGATAGTCTTGGGGTACTGTTTCTTCCTTCCAGGATTTTTCATACATAACATTTTGATTAATTTGTTCAATTCTGGAATGTCTTTAATTGCTTGTAACAGTGGTATTTCAATATTCAATTTCCTTAGTTCCTGTACCAATTCAGACTCCTTGATTTCTATAGCTTCTTTGAATCTCTCTGGAAATGGAGTCTCAGTAGTGTTGCTATCTGGCTCCTTTTCTTTTCTTTCTATATCCTCTTTTGGAACAACAGTACTAGGGATTTCATTTTCTTCTGTCATTTCAGTGATTATAAGGGGTGGACTGTTAATGATTTTCCCAGATCTAGTTTGAATATCCTTACAATCCATAGCATGTAAATCAACTGATTTTTCTGGTTCTGTTCCATAAACAGGAGTTGTTTGTTTGTTTCTTGGATTTGCTACTGGTTGTGCTGGCATTTGTGTTTGGACTACATTCTCAGTTTGTGAATTTTGTGCAGGGGATCCCATGATGGCCTGTTGATTCTGATTTGGATATGTTCTTCCTTGAGAATAATTACTAGGGTTCCATCTAGGTTGTGACCAAGCATAAGGATTTCCTTGACCAGCCCATGGTTGTTGATGTCCCTGAGCATACCAAGCTTGATTTTCCCAATCTTGAGGGTTCCAAGTTGGTTGAGGTACCCAAGGTGGTTGTCCCCAATTTTGTGGTACTGACTGAGCAGCCCATGGCATCGTCCATGGATTAGGAACTGATCTTGGCATAAACTACCCTTGGTTAGGTTGTCTCTGAACAAAATTCAATTCTTCTGTTGTAGATGAGGCACTGGTTTGTTTAAGCTGATTCTTAATACATGGAAGTAAAGAACAAACATCAGTATCATGTTCTTTAGATTCACAGATAAGACACATTTCTATTTTATCCAAAGGACAGTCTCTTAATGCATGCTTCTTCCTACATCTAGGACAATACATAGCCAATGGTTCAGTTTTGGAATTTTCTTTAGCTTGTAATCCATCCATAGTAGAGGTTAATTGCACTAAAATGTCTGTTTTAAAGTTTGCTAACTCATCCATTAGTTTGTTCATATCTGGATTCAGACTTTTCACTGATTTTCCTTTTCTAGGTCCACCTCTCATTCTGGAATAGCTTCTACAAATCTCTTTAATTCCATTCATTCTTATCTGATCAATGTCTCCACCTCCTATCAAGTTAAGGGCTTCTCTAGATTCGTCATCCAAACCTTTAAGAAAAATGGTTTTACTTAACTCCTCTGAAAGCACAAATCCACATCTTTTGCTAACAAAGAGGAATCTGTCTAAATAGTCTTCTATGTTTTCATCTTCCTCCTGCTTGATTTTGAAGAATTCTTCCTTCCTATTTCTCCCTCTACAATAATCCTGGTATTTATCTAGGAAGGCAGTCTCCATTTGTGCCCAAGTGCTAATAGAGTTGGATGGTAATCCCATGAACCACCTCATTGTTGCATCCTTCAAAGTGGATGGAAACAACTTGAGTTTTTGATTATCTATTTTATAATCATAGGTCTGACATAGTACCTTGAACTCAAACAGAAATTGGTCAGGATCTTCAGATGACATCCCTCTAAATGTGGGTAAATGTGCAGGTGAGATATTTTTCATTGATGTATCATCATCTCCCAATTGGATTGGATAGGTAAAGGTCCTATCAGGTTCTCTCTCAGCTTCTCGTGCCATTTTAAAAATATTTTCTGAATTTTCCTCCCAATCAATGTGGTAAGCGGTATGCCTTGGGGAAGGTGAAAAATCAGGAGTAGGAGGTTGACTACTCAATTGAGAATCAAAACTCACCCTAAATGGATCTTGAGTAATAAGCCTTCTCCTAAAAGTTCCACTTCCTTCAGGTGACTGATCTAAGAATTCCAAAAATGGCAATTTTGTTTCTTGTCTGACAGGGGATGATGGTGCCTCCAATTCTTGATCAATTTCCTTACTTTGACTAGAGGATGTTATGAATTCTTGTGAAGATGTTTTTGGGAGGAATCTACCCTGTGAGTCTCTTGGTCTACTCATATATTTTGTGATATAGCGAGGAAGATCCTTCAACTACTAGATGTATATTTTGTTGCTCTTGCTAACACTTAATTAGAAATTTCCAACTAGTGTCCCCGAAAATGGTGCCAAATATGATGGGTGTCATTATTCCCTTCATTTAATCAACTTCTTGTTGATGTCATATCAAACCATGGGTGTGTCTAAAGCTATATGTAACAAGAGTAATTTAACCGATCTAGTAGTTGACTGTAGTTTTTTTTGTGTTTTTCTGGGGGATCTCTTTAATGTCTTAAGGAATTCTTGGTAAAACTTTATTTAAATCAAATTATGAAAACTTGCTGAAAGTAAACACACTGAAAGCTTTGTCGAAAGGAAACGCACTGTACAGAATGGAAACACACTTGCTGTTAGACACACTTGCTTCTGAAAGTAAACACACTTGCTTTTGGAAATAAACACACTCAATTTAGAATGCTTGAAAACAATTGCAAGAAATATAAGAATCTATCTAAACACCTGCAGGAACAAGTATACAACAGAGTTTAACTGAAAGAATTAAAACAATACAGAATTAACAGATCTAAGCTATTTGCTGAAGAAATATAAATACCAAATAAATGAATATCCTGGTCCTTGGGGGAGTGGGCCCTTGCTCCTCCTCGAATCAGGATTTAACAACTCAGAATTCTCTCAAATAGGAATGGCTATTTTATTGATAAAACATTCAGTATTAAAAAATGTACTGGATCTAAGTACTTAGTCTATTTCTCTTCTCTGTTTTATATCTATCTCATATCATATTCTATATCTCTATATATCTCTATCTACTACAGGTCTGATTTTATATACATTTTACAATCACAGCTATCTCAATGATTATGATGAAATCGAGTCATGCCCAGAATAGATGCTGAGTCAGATTGTGGTTGATCAGATAGCTGTAGGATAACTCTCCCTGGATCTGCATTCAGAAATCTTCTCATCCTTTCCTGATTGAAAGGGTCGTAGATGCAAAATCTCTGGATGTGGTTAGAATAGATAACTCCCATCAGTTCCAGAACTTCAGAGAAGTTCCAGAACCATAGGAAATTGTTAAGGATCAAAACCATGAGAGTTCCAGAGCTATCCCCAGGAGTTCCGGAACTAAGTCTGAAAATTCTGGAACTAAATACTGGAGTTCTGGAACTAAGTCTGAAAGTTCCAGAACTAAATGATGACTGTGTGATGGAGTTCCAGAACTAGCTTGGAAGTTCCAGAACTAAGCTGTGTAGGAATAGATGCTATCTGAAAAACATACTGAATGCTTCCTGCTTCATTTCCTCGACTGATTAGACCTGCTTTATTACAAAACTGAATTTCAAACACACACTTCATCAGGAATTTCTAGAGCTTTTAACATTAGAATCACAATCAATCAAAAGACAGACAATTACATCCTAACTCATATCAGATCAACTAAAAGTCACACAATGCAATCAAACTTAATAAAAAGGAGAGTAAGATGCGGGTTTAGCTTTAGAAGGATAGATGACAAATCCTACAAACTTAAGTCATGAGGTACATCCTAGGAGATTGAATCACTTTCATGTAATGGTAAGGGGGTTCCTAGTCTACTCTCCATTAAATGGTTATGCTCAGGGAAAATTTTATTGCCCTCCTATCTTGAAGAAATTTCTATAGCTATTTACTGGCCTACAGTATACCGTAGAAGGGTGATACAACAGTGATATATAGATATCACTTCCCTATGTCTGAACCATGGAATATAGAGTTGTGTAATCCCTATAATTTCCCTTGTAAGGCAGTTGTATCAAACACATTATCTCTCTCAAAATCTATCATACTCATGGTTGAGAAAGGTACCTTCTCCTTACCATTGCATCTAAGGCCTCATCAACATTCCTTATCAAGCTGGGAACTCTCACCATGTTGGGAAATTAAATGGCCACGAATGTTGAATACTTCACCTAAAGAACTGTTTAGAGCTTAAGGCAATTGAAAGTAATTTAGTGGGGATATAATTGGAAAACCTATGGCAAAAAGATACCAGTGTTGATCCAAGCATTGAGTCAAGGGTCAGCAGTTACTAAATATTTAGAGCTTAGTGTTGAGCAGGCATTATTCATATACTTACGATTGAAGGAAGTGAGAAAAGTTATGGTTAGATTCAGGTGAGAACTAAGAGGGTCAACCTGACCCATTCTTTTTAACCAGTAAGGCATTCACTAGATGTTCACTAAAGGGGAAAACAACGATGAGATGGAGAGTGATCTAACATCTAGATCACTTCTGAAGGCAAGCGTTCATCTATAGAACTTCTAGATTTGGAAATATACAAAATTACAAAATCCTGCATGCTCTTACTTTCTACCTTGGAAAATGAAAGTTTGGACCACCCAGTGACTGATTATCTAGTGCTTAGAATCACATGCTTTCATGGCTGGAATTTTAGAATAATGTCCAGGCTTACATACATAAGAATTAATAGACTATATGATCACTATGGTATTCATGGACCTGAGGGAACTAACTGAAAAAGTGGAAACTGATCTTTCTTCCCACTTGTTCTTAGTGCCAAGAACTCAAACAATTTACTAGATGACAAGAAGCTATGGAGATGGAAAAGGACAATGTTGAAGATGAAAGAAATCTAGTTACTTTCATATCTCATGATGTCCATGCTCCTAAATGTCCTACAAAGCTACCATCCACCACCTCAAAATTCTTTAGCAAAAATGATCTCATGTTATGGAACTTTTCAAAGGAAACGGTCCCAAAGTGGAGATTCCTGAGCTTAACTACAAGTCCCTTGGAAATTCATACTATTGATATCCCTTGTCCCAGAATGGAATCCCATGTACTAGAGATATAGTGGGGGAGATAGATAAAAGAATGATGACAGAGACATGTGGGATAATGGTTCAAACTGTTGTTAGTTCCATAGTTGTTATTGTTGTCCATCAAAAGTGACAAGATCGTCGCCTAGTGCTGACTGTTAGTTATTTTACTACTTATCCTGGTTGGGTGGTGGTTACAAGACTTTTACCCTATAGTGGTGGCATTTCTCTTAGATTTTTGGTCTCGTGGTAGATTTTTTTTGGTTGGGATCTCAAAATGCTAACAGATCTTCCTTATTCCTCTATTGTAATGATCTGGTAATACTTTCCTTCATAGGGTAGGCTCCTCTCAACCCTTTGGATCATACCTCCCCTGTTTATGAGGCTTAAAAAAATCAATTTTTCCCATAATTTATTATTGGGGGTGAATCATAGGAATTATTTCCCTCTCTTAGATTCCTTCGAGTACGATCGTCCTGCCTAAGGAGTGTGATACTCCTCATCCTAATTTATAGACCCAAGAGTCCAATGGATCAAATCTAATCTTCTTCTATAATTTACCTCTAAATCCTTTGAATCCTGATATATATATTGCCCTAGTCTCAGGTCCAGTGGATCATGGTAGTTAAATTTTTTAGTACTGCATCGCGGATTCAGAGTATAATGTACTCCTTTTGGTGGAGGAGTCTACTATGATTTTTTATAATCTCAAGCTAAATTATCTCATTGTGAGGTACTGACTGGCCCAATACATTTCCATGGTTGAGAAGAGGCCATTCTAGCAGAATACTTGTGCTATACCTCTTTAATTTAGATTACATAGATATCATCCTTCCTAAAAATTTCCTATTGGAAACATGCATATCCGAGAGTCTCAATTTTATTCCATATTTGTTAGAATTATGTAGTGATTCTATCTAACCCATACAAATATTTTATTGTGTATGAAAGTAACCAGAAATGATTGTATATGAATTATTCTTTGTTCTTGTATTGAGTACTTACCATAGCATTCTTTGATGTGTTCAATGCTCTAGTAGAGATGTTGATTTAGAATGGATTCATAATCCTCTACCTTCCATATGTACTGGTATCTCCCTTGTTGTCAAAATTTCATGATCCCTAGTATTACATTGTAAGAAGGCATGGTTATCCATTTCCTAACATTATATTAAAAAAGTGGAATTACATCAGCCTATAAGTCACAAGGAAGCCTCTTGTTGTGATTTATCCCATATGAAAATCTTGATGTTTTCTCCATGGAATCCAACTAGATAAATATGGGTTGTTTTAGTATCTCATTCCCAATGGGTATGGATATGGATTTGCTATAAGTATCTAGGCCATTCTGCTCAACAACTGGTTAGTCCATTAATGTCATAATAGGATTGAGAATCTGAAACAATCATATACTCATTTTATGACATGGTCATATCATTGTATCTTGGATTCTGATTCCTTGAATAGCTCATCTAATCGGGTGAGTAATATGATAGGAGGTATAAAAACTTACTTTGGCATGCCCTAAGATATATACATGTTTAGAAAAATAAAATCATATAATACATGTGTGAAGTACCCTTTCAGACTCAAATAGTTGTCTAAACTTGGCCTGACCCTAATGTAAACAAGCCACTTTAGAAAGTGATCCCCTTAGAAAGTATATTGTATACAACAGCTATGCAGGGGCATTCTATTAAAGATCCAAGAGTTGTCTGTAGGGAGTGTTAATTAACTGAATGTCTCTCCATAGGCTACCTTCCATTATATGTTATTCAACAATTCATGATGGGACATAGTTCTACAGATGTGATATATCCCTAAGGAGTGAAGTGGAAGTGTCCTGTCAAATATGATATCAGATTCATGTAATAAAGAGGAAATATACTTCGCTTACCAGTGTAGTTTTTCCTATAAACGGGTACTAATTTCTTCATATTTTATATTTGAGTGTATATGTGTCCTATGTTTTTGTTCATGGGAAAAACTCACCCGAAAATAGGACAAATATACCCTAATGGCATGTCCTATCATTTCATAGAGTGTCGCTAGTTATGATTTTCAAGTTATTCCCCTAGGTGATTTAGGAAAAATAAGATAATTCAAGTACCTTTGGATCAAAATTTCCTAGAGCATGTTTTCAAGTAAGTTTGGAAAGGGCTCCCATTAGCCTGATCTAGGATATGTGATAGTCATCGGAACCGTGATGAAGATATATATTCACCATGGAAGAGTATTCAGAGTGATAGGAACATCAAAGAAAATGTGTAAGGATCTATCTTGGGAAGTCTTCATATGGTCTTAAAAGGGTGAAGAAACTTTACGTTTATTGATGGATTTGCGAGACCCAAAACTTCAACAGTCATGTTCAAGCTATCCATGTTTAAACTTCCAATTCTTTCCTAATATTGCTTGAAATATTGATTAAGAATGGGCTAAATGGTTGTTTAGATCATGTTTAAGCTTTTGTTTTCTTAAATATGTGGTTTTACATATATTTTTAGCCATTTATGGCTAGAATCTGTCATCTCTGAGATATTTTTCTATTCTTCTCACTATAAATAGTCGTTACAATCATTTTTTGAATGTGCATCCAAAATATTTAGTTAGATCCAGTTCATTAAGGATTTTTAACTTCGTCCCAGCTGTAAAATATTTATTTTTCACCATTTTTTTCTCTTTTCGAATCCTAGGCTAATTGTTTCGTGCCATCTGGCTTCGTATTTTCATTCATTATCAATTTTGCGAAGTTTGAACCAATCATATTCCTCCATCTAGTATTGCATTTACCAGTTTTTACAAATCTCAAGCCAATCAAAAATCTCCATCTTGTTTCGTGGTATCAGAATATTATGTGTCTAATTATTAGTTGTAATCAGTGAGCCAATAAGGGCTTTACATGTGTCCTTGCATTGTCAGACTTTTCTTGGCTATTTCTGACATTTGTGAAACTTGAGCCAATAAATTTTCTCTAAGTGGCTCCGTATTCCACTTTGTTAGTCTTCTTTTACTGTGTATCTGACAGTTGCAAAGGGCAGACCAATAAAATCACTCCAAGTATATTTTTTGTCACATTTGTCAGATGTTTGAAATGTGAACCATTTAAAAGGCCTCATGTGTCTTTAGTTTTCTTTATTTTTTTTACTACACTGCGAAGTGTGATTCAATTGCATTTGGACATGTATATTTTTGTTAGTTTTTTGGAAAACTTGCAAAGTGCAAACCACTCGTCTGTTGACATGCTTTTTAACTCTCCACATGTCATATTTTGTCTTGTTCATGGTTTTACAATATTTTTCTTTGAACCACATCTTCAAAAATTTGTCTTCATTTCATGGATTTTTTTATGTATGTGAAATGTGAAGTCTAATCTAATTGAAAGATGACACGTATTCTATCTTGCATACTTGTCAGACTTTTTTAGACTTGTAAAACATGATCTGATTGTTTTTTGACACATATTCTAATTGTGTTAGGGTTTCAGTCTTTGTGTTGGATTTTCCACTTAGATTGTGACACCTGTTTTATTCCTTTTCTAAACCCAAACTTTATTTTAAAATTAGCTAACTTTTGGGGTTATTTTAATCTAATCAAAGTCTTTATTTAAAGTTTGGCAGAAAGCCACCAAGTGTCAACTGTTTAAGGCATTAACTTTTTGACAAGTGTCTTGTTTGACTTAGACTCTGCTTTCACATTATGTCATAGTGTAAAATGTGAACTAATTAAAAGGTGGCACATATATCTGCTTTATATTATAAATATTTGTGTATTGATGCATGTCTATTTATCTTTTGTCATAGTTTTTTGAATCAGTTTCAGACCCGAAGAGGCATAAACTTTAATTTTTTAAAGTGTCACGTCTACCCGAGGATCTGTTTTAAAGCAAGCACATTCCTTTCTTTGTATTGTTTATTTGTGCCATGTGTAGACCCCCGTATGAGTTGTTATTTAAATTATTTTATTTGTTAAAGTAGCTCATTTTTTAGCTCATCGACCCAAGTTGCTAAAGAACTTGACGAGCTCTTGTAACTCGACCCTGACTATGTTCTGTAAATTTGATCTAAAATCAACCAATTCAAGCTAATTTAAGACCAAATCTAGCTATTTTTGAAGATTTGACGAACTGTGCTATGTTTTAATCTCATAATTAATTAATTAATTAATTAGCTCATTAGCCTATTAAAAAATTTTGTAACTGGAACACGACCTTGCCCTATTAAATTGATCTAGAACTTGACCAATTCAAGCTATTTTTTCATCAAATATGGTTTATTTGTAGTCGTATAACAAATTAAGAGATATGATGCTTGTTTTTTTGTCTCTATTTAGCTTCTATTATTCATTTTCTAGCTATAGTTGTCTTCATTTATTGTTAGAGCATCTAAAATGGCTAGTTCTGTTGTTTTTCAATGGATAAGTCTCATCTCTTAAATTTAACAAACTATAGAATCTAGAAAGTACGTTTGAATTCCTACTTCATGGCTAGAAAGCTCTGAGATCTTATGACTGGTATTGAAAATAATCTCACAGGGATACAAGCCACCCCTGAAAACCTTAGCTCCTTTTCTCAAATATCTCAAGAAGATTTATCCATCTTATTGCAAAGCATTAGAGATGAGTTCTAGATGCATGTATGCAATTTAGATTCACCTTCGGTTGCATGGAAGAAATTACAAACAATACATGAAGGAAGTAGGTTGTCTAAGATCATTAAACTGGTTTTAGAGTTATTCACTACTCCCATGAAAGGGGATGAGAAAATTGTCGACTATTTAGCTAAAATTAAGAACCTAAAATCTCAATTAGATGGTTGTAACTGTGAACTATTTCAAGATAAGTTGTTCTATTTAATTATACATATCAATATACATGAAAATTATAGAAATTTTATCTCCATTCTTAACTCCAAGTATCATAATGAGACTGATCTTCCTAATCTGGACACTTTCTCTTCTTTTTTAATTCAAGAAGAGCGTGTTTGGGAAAATTTTGATTCCAAAGAGAATTATAGTCAGGAACTTCTCACTCAAGAATCAAAAAGTAAACCTTCTAGATTCAAAAATCAAAAACCATCTCTTAAACCCCCTTATAAAGACAAGCAATTAGGAAACTTAAGAGTATTTTTTAATGGTAGATTTCACAACTCTAGAAAATTTGGCCATAAGAAAGAGGATTATAAATCCAAAAATAAGTCAAATTTTAGAGCTAAGAAATGGAATAGATCATATCAAAGTTAAGATGAAGATGAATAAAATAATCATAGATATAATGTAATAGCTATATAAACTTCATCTTTCACCTCTGAATAAAATGCATGATTATAACTGAAAACATACACATTTTTAAAGTTTTTTTCTTTAGTTTTTTCTCTAACTATTTGTTGATAATGATTATTTTATCAAAACAGTCATGATTTTTTAGTAGTAATAGGAATATAATTCTTAGAATTAAGAGAAGTAAAACAATTATTTTGACTGTTAAACCATGTTTTTAGCATAAAAATCTAATCATATATGACATGTCTAGACTTCAAAAGGGTGCTTATGGTCATTTTTTGAAGAAAAATTCACATAAATCCATGAGTGTGTCCACTCTTTTATGTATCATGTTTTTCAGTAAATGCTCATTAATCTTGAATGATTTGATTATCTTATATATATATATATATATATATATATATTTGTTAAAACATATTTGTTAATTATCAAGCATAAGTGATATGTTAAGTTGTTATAAAACTAATGTTTAACCTTTATAATTGGTTAAAAGTAAAATTTGTATGATTTCTATTATGCGTATTATGATATTTTTTGATGTTGTGTTAGATATGTAGCTAAATTTTTGTTAAAGTTCTGATGACACCTGCATCAGAACTTTAACAACAAAATTCAGCTAATAGTAGTGATACACATAGGAGCTAAAGGAATTATTCCTCCTCTATGTGAAGTCCAAGTTTCTCTTGATAAGAATCGAGTCCAACATGATAGATCAAGTTGTAAATATCTTCACTAAATCCATTGAATGTTGTGAGGTTTTACAAAAAATTTACCTTTTTGAGCCTATCAGATTTACCCTTGAGGGGGATTGTGTATGATAATGCCACCTCTTGATGGTTCATTATGAAAGAGTGGATCATGACCACCCACTTTGTATGTGACAAAGTGATCATGTAAGGATTGGTTATACATGGTTGTAACATTATATGTGAATTATAAGGAAGTTCATTGCAAACTTCCAATACTTCCTCCAATTGTAATAAGTAAATGTGTCACTTTTTTTAAGTTACCTATAAATCCCAGTGAAGCTTTAGTCATGGGTATGCTTTAGCTTATAGAAGGCTCCATGGTCTGATGTAAGTATTCATATTGTAAAGAATAGGTCTTATGAATCTTTGTTTGGGAAGATCTGTGGATTTCCCTAGTTTGCATGCTAAGCCTAAATCACTGTTGTTGATTCATGGGTCTTAAACTTGGCATGTCTAATTATCTTCTCCCACTTAACATTAAGGGGGAGTGTTGGGGTGATAATGTCAAGTGGGATTAACAACTTAGGCATGCCCCACCATGATTAAGTTTTTTTATCAAAATTTAATGTGTGAAGTATTTCACACTCAAAGAGTGAAGCCGCTTGACCGATTCACCCACCCAATTTATTGGGTGATCCCTTTCGGGATTATGTCTACAATGGCTATGTAGGCTTGTATTAAAGATTGTGAGTCGTCTAGGGAATTTTGATTAACTAAATGTTTTATTTTTTGAATAAGATATTTACAAAACATGAGACATAGCTCTAAAAATGTGAAATATAGCTAAGGAATGAAGTGGAAGTGTTGGGTGAAATTATATCAGATTATTAAAAAAATACAGTGCTTTACCAGTGGAGTTTTTCCTTTGGGTTTCTCAACTTATATTTGGTGTAATGCGTTCTAGTTCTTATTCTTGTTATTAGCTTTAAGTTGTTTTTCTTATTTAGCTCTATTATTCGTTATATGTTTCAAGTTATTTCTTTTTCTACTCAATTGTACATCATAATCTATAATCTTTGGCCTTTAATGACGGATTTTTGATCTATAGATCTCAATTTCCCTGCTAAATCTAATAGCTCAATCATATTTTCTTCTTCTTTTCCAATGTACATGTTAGTGGTCATGCATCCCAACCTCTCATCTACATCTGAATCATCCTCAATTTCCACCTCTTATGGTTTCACTATGGCCATAGATATATTGGAATCCTTGGTTCAATGTTTTGGGTGTAACTCTAGATGTAACTTCCAACATGTGGCATCAGTATGACCATTGATATCACAATTATTCTAGAAATTTTTAGGATCTTTACAAGTATGCAAAATAGTGGTTTCCTATTTACCTTTCCATTTACCTTTGTTACTTGTCTTCCCTTTCTCTTTTTCCATCTGATATGTTGGTTGGTCTTTATTTGGATCTGTTTATCTCTTGTCTACAAACCAAATTTAATTACAAAAAATAATACGATGCTTGCATAATGTTATTAATATGAAATCAATCATTAACTATCACTTATTTAACTAACAACTAAGGATAACTAATACCTATTGACATAATTTTAAAGTATTTAAATTAAATAATTTAATTTATTGCATTTATTCAAAAATCAACTAATGATGAATTAAGATAAGTTTTATTCCAAACATTCCACCCCTTAATTCAGCATGGTCTTAAGTGAACAGGAGAGAAATTCTCTAAAACCCTCAAATTTACCTTGAGCAAGTGACTTTGTGAAGACATCTGTATGTTGCATATCTGTTAGGGCAACATTGGAGGTGGATGTTGTTATTCTGAACATGTTCATTAATGAAATATGTACATGCACCTCAATGTGTTTGGTGCGCTCATGAAAAAATGGGATTCTGAACAAGTTTTACTACTCCTTCGTTATCAACATGTAGGATAATTGGATCTTTCTATGGTATTACCAATCCTTCAAGTATATGTCGGAGAGCCATATCACTTCATACATAGCTCCACCTATTGAATGATATTCTGATTCTATGGAAGACCTTAAAAAACAAGTATGCTTCTTACTCCCCCATGATATCGGTCTAGATCCTAAAAGGAATAAAAATCCTAAAGTGGATTTCATATCATCTATATTTCCTACATGGCCTGAATCTGAATATTCTATCAAGAAGAAGTTATTATTTTTCTTGTATTCTAGGCCATAGTCCATAGTTCCTTTGATGTATCTCAGTATCTTATCTTCCTACTGCTTTCTAATGAGAAACCCGTGGTTCTTGCATGAACTGTGAAAGATAGTTGACTACATAGGTAATATCTGGACTTGTGTATGTCAAGTAGATGAGACTCCTAATCAACTACCAATAAAGAATTGCATTTACTTATGGTGATGGATCTATTTGAAGAGAGCTGAAGTATTATCCCTATAGGTGTGGAAAATAGCTTGTAATCCATCATATTGAATTCCTCAAGCGTTGTCTTGACATATTTCAATTGTGACACAAACATATGATTTTCTCTTTTTTAAACTTCAACTCTAAGATAATAATGTAAAATCACGAGATTGGTCATTTCGAATGATCATGTTAGATATTTATTTACTTAACTCAATCATCCTCACTAATTCTTCAGTGATGACTAGATCATTCGATATGTACTACAATGATCACTATCTCCCCCCGTTGATTTTTGAGATAGAGATTAGGATCATATGGACTCATGTTAAATCCATGTTGAATGAGATTCTCGTTAATTTTTATATACCATGCCTTGGGAGACTGCTTTAGACCATATAGTGATTTAATGTGTTTACATACCATTTCCTCTTTACTTGGTATAAATCACCATTAAGAAAGGAACTTTTCACATCCATTTTATGATTTTATGAGTCATGTAAAATTCTTCCTATAAATCACCATTAAGAAAGGAACTTTTCAAATCCATTTGGTGTATTTTCCAACCAAATTGTGTAGCTAGAGCAAATATTAACCTGAAATTTTTTATCTTAGATGTGGGAGAAAAAGTCTCCTCATAATCAATGCCTTCTTTTTTAGTATATCCCTTAGCAACTAGTCTAGCCTTATGTTTATCAATTTTTCTGTCTACTTTGTACTTCATTTTGAAGATCCATCTGCATCCAATTGGATTTTTTCATGGTGGAAAATCTGTAAGTTACCATATATTATTTTTCATAAATGATTTATATTTTATATCCATAGTGTATTTCCAAGGTTTAGACTGTAGGGCTTCTGAAACAGAGGATGAGTCAATAGTTTCAACAACTTTACCCATTAAGGCCAAATTGACCTCATTTCGAGCCCATACTGCGAGTCCTCATTCAGTGGTAGATGTGTCAGGGACACTATCCAATTTTGCATCTCTAATCATACTTGTATACCATTTAGGCATACTTTTTTGGTTCCTGTGGGAGGTTGAATTTCATTATCTTCCCCATCATCACTGTCATCATCAAAGTGATTACCATCCTTTGTTTTCACTGTAGGGATGATTTTTTCTCATCATGTGAGTGTATGGAAGGAGCATCTTCTTCTTTCTTCTCAAAGAACTCAACATCCTAACTAGTGTATACCCTCTTGTTTTGGATCCATAAGTCTATAGCCAAGTGCTTCATCACTGTATCCCAAGAAGATAAGTTTTTCTGATTTCATATCAAGCTTAGTTCTTTGTTTCTTAGAAATGTGCATAATCACTGTACATCCAAAAACTCTAAGGTGTGAAATAGATGGCTTATGCCCTGACCATGCTTCTTGAGGTGTTTACTCCATCAAGAGCTGTAGTGGGAACTCTATTAGTAAATAGACTGTCGTTTTAGCTGCTTCGGCCCAAAATGTTTTAGATAAACCTGTATCATCAATCATACATCACACCATATCCATGATAGTATGATTTCACCTTTCAATAAGACCATTTTTTTTTGGTGTGTGAGGAAGAGACATTTGAAGATGAATGCCATATTTTTCCAAAAAATCATTGAACTCATTGCTGGTGTATTCTCCCCCCCTCGATCTGAGTGGAGTGTTTTTATTTTCCTACCAGACTCTATTTCAACAAGGGCTTTAAACTTCTTGAAAGTTTCAAAAGCTTGGTATTTTGTGTAGAAAGACAGTATATCCACATTTTTCTTGAAAAATCATCAACAAAGAGCATGAAATATTGAAACCCAGAGTGGCTAGGTCTCATTGGTCCACACAAATCGGTATGCACCAAGTCAAGTTTTTCCTTAGCTCGAAATGTACTATGTTTGAATGGTGCTCTACTTTTTTTCTGCCAAACAATGCTGACATTTATTTGTACCCTTTTTTAGAGGTGGTAAACCCCTAACCATGTTTGTTACTTTCTCCTTTGCATTCAAGTGTTGATATGTGATTTTCCCATATGAGGATATGTTCTTTTGGTTTTGGGAAGTCATGCTTGATTTGGTAATGTCTTTTCTACTCTTAAGATCTTTGATTGAACCATAACATGCTTGGATTTTTTTTTTTCATCCCATGCATATGAGTGTAATCTGATTTCTGGGAGATTGTAGACTTATATATCTCTATGACTGTCCTTGGATCAATTCACATTGATCTAAGGAATGTTTTAAATTATATTCGGGATGAACAATTATGTATGACATTTTTATGAATTATTAAGTCTGACTGAACTTAGAATGTATAAGTTCTTTTAAACCTCCTTCATATAAAAATATTTCCGTAGAGGAAAGTTTTGTTGGATTCCAGAAATTAATCCTGGCAGATCATTGCAATCAGAATCTAGTTTCAGTCATTTTAGCATCGGAAAGGACCTGGACCTTAAGCCAGGTAAGATATGTAAGTTTTCCATCTAAAGCTAATTTACTTGATGCAAATCCAGAATCTGATCTGGGAACGTTATATTTTGTTTGAATTATGAATACTAATTAAGCCTATCTAGTGGACCTAAGCTAGAATTTGAGAGGTTATTAGTTTTAAACCTAAACTATAACCTATTGTTGCAAAAAGTTAGTTAATCTAACCTAGTCCTAAACTATATACTTGATATTACCTAAGGGTTATCTAAACCTAATACTAAGGTGGGTGACTAATGTTATATCCTAAGGTGTTAAGATTAAATTTACCTATGATCTAGCCTAAGTCACTAACCTATCCTAAACTAATGCTATGAAAAGGAACCTAAGGGGGTCACAATTTTTGGGTGGTGGTTTCTATGGCATTTAAGGTAAGGATAAGGATGAGAGGACAGGGAGTACTACTACCAAGGTTAGTGGAGGTTAATTTGGTAAGTGGGGGCTTACGTGTATCATCTCTAAAATGAAAACTCTTGTTTATTTTAATATGGAGCTCGCCAACTTTGGTGAGCGGTGGCAATGGAAAATGGGTGGGAGAAAGGAATTTAATGTAATTAAATTACATGGGTCCTCGATCCTGGACCACCTTGAGAGACATGCAAAGGGAATTTTGTTTGGTTGTTTCTTTTGTTATGCCTTTTGTTTTTTGCTCTGCATGAGCACTGGTTTTTTCAAACCAGCAGTTTACTCTTTGTTGCATGGCAATTTTGAAAGTTTCAAATTTACTTTCTGTGTCATGGGGAATATATAAGGCATGGAGGAAGAAATATTTTGTTGTTTAATCTTTCATGGAAAGGAAGAGAAAGGGTGAGCTCATCCAGAGGTCTTCTTCAACTTTTTAGTGACACTATCAGGCATGATAGGCCCTAACTGTTAAAATCTTGCTTTCCTTTAAATGTTTTCATTAAAACAACTCTGTTCTGATGATTTATATGCATTTTTGGCTTGGCTGGTAACAATGATTTATGGGTTTTATGTAAACTTGGGTTCTGGGTTGAACGTGGAAATTTTGGTTCTGAAGGAAACTTGTTTTCATTGTTCTTTTGTTCCTTTACTGTGGATTAAACATGAAGTTCTTTATTCGGTTGGAACTGTCGCATTACCTTTCTTCACTGTGAATTTGTAAATAAGTAAACTGTACCAGACTCCATAAGGTTTATTTTTGGTGATGAAATTGGTGAATGTGTTTGATTTCTCATGATCCTTATTGTTGTAACAACCTGGTTGTATTTTTCGATCTGGTTTTTGTGTGAACAGTTGTGTGTTCATACCCATTTGGGTAAATAGCTAGTGACTACTGTAAGCTCTTATTAGATTGATTTACTAGATTAAAAACTTTTCCATGGAAGGAAACATTTTTAAAGAATACATGTTTTTAATACTATGGTAATCTCTTTTGCTTCGGCTATGAATGGATTATTAGATTGTTTTCTTCGCCATGAGAAACTCTAACTGTAACAATTTTATGTTCAAGAAAATTGGTAAATGATTTCGTGGACAGTTTTTGGTATACTTGGTAAAAAAAAAAACTTGACTAGTACAGGTTGTGTGTGTTTTAGAATTATTGAATGATTGAATCCGTATCACCTCTTGTGTAGGGATTTGTTTGCTTTTTAATTTCGTAAGTACTACTGCGAGTAATACAGTGTATGGTTTAGTTGTTTATTTTAAGGTAACCATGAATGTTGGCAATACGAGTTATACTGAAAGATTAGTCATTGAATGGATTTCGTGTTCTTCTTGTGAATTCTTGGTTGATCTTGGAAAAGTTTGTAACAAAAATGTGTTTATCAATTATGGGTTTTTAAACATACTTAGAAATTGACATTAGAATTGAAATGGGTTGAAGCTTATGGAAGGCATGTTTTTAAATTGACTGTTATTATATATTCATTATAATGGTAAGAACATTTTGACCTTAGGTGTTTTCAAAAATAGGATTTGAATATGTTTTTAAATACTGAATATTCAATCTTGTTTAGTGTTATAATAATGAAATGGCACCAGATGATGAATCGGTCTAGTTAGATTAGTATTGGATTATCATGTAATCAAGGGGAAAACATTAAGTTAACCTAACTTGATTTTAATATCGAATGGTTTGAGCATAAGAAGGAAAGTAGCCTATTTCCTGTGGATCAGGTTTGTATCGAGTTTCGATAGGATGTAATGTGATTATGTCAAATGTTGATTTTGGTTTTATTGGATGTATATTTGTAGATCCCATGTAGGGATCTATTGGCAAACCAATAAGATGGTTCTACCTGAGCTGAGATAATGGGTGAACTTAGGTGTTAGAATTACTCATCTTCTCCTTCCTTAATTGGACTAATGAATGTTTTATTACTTCATGGAAGTTGATGTCATCCTAAACTCGATTACGATAGTGTTTTGATCTTCTCTGTTTTCTCTCTTTGAGTTGAAAAGGAAAATTTTGAAAGGGTTTTAAAAAAAATATAAGAAAGTTTTAATACTCTCCTTTTTTTAATGTTAGTGTGCTCTTCTTTAGAATTCTATAAGGAACTCAAACAGTAAGGTTATGAGATGACAAGACTGTTATATTAAGTTTGAAAGGAATAGTAGGAGGTGGGATCCTAATCTGGAAGACTCCTTTCATTTTACAGCATGTTAAGATATTTTTTAAACTTACTGTTTGTTATTTTTAATTACAAAGTAATTCAGTATTTATTGCTTTGCATACTTGTTGTGGATTGAAAATCAAGGAATGAGATGAATCATCCAAAACAGATTAAGTTGAAATTATGTCTGTAACTTAAGTTATGATATGAAGTTGTATTATAATTGGTAGGAAGAAATCTCAGAGTGCATTATGATTTTGGATTGTGAAGGTAATTTTTGGATTTAATTATACTTTAAATTTAGGACAAGCAGAATAGAATATTCTTTCTGTCTATTTTGGGTTTTAACAGTGTGCTAGGACAAGAACCTACTCACTGAAGATAACCCCTACTTTTTCCAAAGATGTTGGGAAATATGCTCTGAAGATCTCTTGAAAGCTGTTAATGAATTTTACAGAACGGGAAATCTCATTAAAGAACTAAATAATACACACATTGTGCTTGCCCCAAAAAAGTTGGATGCAAAAGACTTCAAAGATTTCAGGCCTATCAGTTTGGTTAATGTCATTTATAGAATTTTCACAAAGATCCTCACCACTAGAATGCAACCTATTCTCATGGAGATCATTTCACACAGCAGCAGAGCGGGTTCATCCAAGGAAGAATTATCCAAGATGGAATTATCATGGTTCATGAAACTATACATTCTATGGATAAAAGTAAAAAGGCGGGGATGGCATCAAACTGGACATGCATAAAGCTTTCGACAGAGTCTCTGGAGATTCATGGAAGAGGTCTTATCCAAGTTTGGGTTTCAAAGCAAATTCAGAAAAATCATTCACTCTTGTATCTCTACCTCTAGATTCTCTGTGGTTGTTAATGGAGAACCTGTGGGTTTTTTTTTTGCCAGCAATAGAGGTATTCGGCAAGGTGACCCAATATCCCCTCTTTTATTCATTATTATGGCTGACAGTTTAAGTAGATCTATCTCCAAAGCTATTGACATTGGCATGATAAAAGGCTTCCCTCCAACTACTGGTAATCAGATCTCCTCTCATCAGCAGTTTGCTGATGACACTTTGCTGCTCCTGATGGCTTCCATTATTGAGGCAAAGGCTATCAAAACTGTCCTCAGATTTTTATGAGGAAGCCTCGGGACAAAAAGTTAATTTTGACAAAAGCTCTATTTATTTCTTCAATACTCCTAGGGAAAGCAAAAAGAAAGATTGCTAATATTCTAGGATGCACTATTAATTCTCTACCAGCTACTTACTTAGGATTACCTTTAAGTACTGGCAAGATTTCTGTGGAGGTATGGAATGATCTTATTAAGAGATTTCAAAGAAAGTTGGCTGGCTGGAAAGGAGCAGTCCTTTCAAGTGCAGGTAAGTGCCTTTTGGTTAAAAGCACGCTTCAAAACTTGCCTATTTACATACTGTCAATGTTCAACATGCCTACTGCTGTGATGAACAGTATTGAGA
The DNA here is from genome assembly GCA_019776745.2 of Taxus chinensis. Lineage (NCBI taxonomy): Eukaryota > Viridiplantae > Streptophyta > Pinopsida > Cupressales > Taxaceae > Taxus > Taxus chinensis. The sequence goes on along the minus strand of CM034154.1, from coordinate 168,217,825 downwards.
AGATTCAAAAACACTTTCTATGGCACGGTACTGAGGACAGATTCAGATATCACCTTGTGGCTTGGGAACAGGTTTGTAAACCTAAGAGACTAGGGGGGTTAGACATAAAAGATATCAAACATATGAGTACTGCCCTTAGTGCAAAATTAGGATGGAGGCTTATAAAAGAGCACAAACCTTGGACAGAGCTGGTTAAGATTAAATATCTTTCAAACCAAAACAAGATTTCCTTCATATATGATCAGTCTCTTCCGAGTGGTTTATTTTCTGGAACAACCTTCTACGCACAGACACATTCTCTCTTAGGGGTGTAGCTGGAAGCTTGGAGATGGACAAAACATAAACTTCTGGACTGATAAGTGGACGGATTCTAACTGGATTTCTGCTTTTGATCATATTAAAGACAACTTAATTACAAAGTATGGACACAAAATCCAGGGGTACATTGAGAGGGATGGAAACAAAAGAAAATGGAAACAGCTAAAAGTGGAGAATGATAGTATACAGGCTGAGATTGCATATCTCCAGAATCAACTTTCCCTAATCCATATAAGTAATCAAAACCTTAAGGATGAGCTCATCTGGAAAGATTCTTTCGATGGGGAATACACTGTTAAATCAGGATATAATTCTTTCTTTGTATCCATGGAAAGTGAAATTAAGTGGCACAAGCTGTGGATGCCGGAGTTAACCCCTAGAGTGAACTTCTTTTGGTGGCTAATTATTAATGGCAAGATCCTAACTAATGACAATCTCATCAAGAGGGGATTCATCATGCCAAATAGATGTTGCATGTGTCAGAAAAGAGGGCTGAAGATATAAAACATTTATTCCTCCATTGTGAGATTGCCTCCAAAATTTGGCAGCTTGTTTTTTTGCAAAATTTAATCTGAGATGGATTTTTTTTCCCCTTACCTGTCTTCAGGCTTGGGAGCAATGGGCTCTCATTTAAACATTGCATGGTGAAAAGACTGTGGCAACTTGTTCACCCCACACTACGTGGAGAATTTGAAGACTCGTAATGATAACATTTTCAGAAACAATAGAAAGGCTTGTAACAAAGTCTACAAGGAAAATTATCATTGCTGTGCAAGATAATATTGCTAGATTTAAACCCCCTAAAAAATAGACTTTACCTGGAGAATGAAGAATACATATTGAATGATTGGAATATTGACAATGTCAATAGGAATAACAATGGTATTAATAGAAACACAGTCCGATGGATTAAACCTCCCACTGATTGGCACAAATTAAATTTTGATGGGGCCTCAAAGAAAATCCAGGAGACTCTGGAGGAGGGGGAGTCATCAGAGATCAAAGAGGCTATTTTTTTGTTGCTTTTTCTGGGAGAATGGGTAGGTAGACTAATAATTATTCTGAAGCCCTGGTGGCTCTTTGGGGTATAAGACTTGCCAGAGACTATAATATTCCAAATATTATAATTGAAGGTGATTCTCTGAATATCATCAATCTTTTGAATAAAAAGCAACACCCCAGCTAGTCTATCAGGGATTCGATTGGGGAAGCTATTTATATATGCAAGAGCTTTGAAAATGTTCAAATCACCCACACCTATCAGGAAGGAAATAGGGTCGCTGACAGTTTAGCTAACTTCGGTGTTAATAATTCCTTTCAAACTTGGCTTAGGGGAGACGTTCTGCCCACTCAAATCAATAAAGCCATAACCATTGATCTACATGGCAGTGAAAATCAACACTAACAGATGTAATTTGGATGCTAATGTGCGGATCCTCAAGTACATTATGATGACATCACAAAATATATGGATGATTGATGTGATCTGTGCGGGATGGACTGTCATCATTTCTTGGCATAGGACGAAAGCCGAGGAGTGGGGCAATAATAACAAGTATAGCATAATAATTAAACCTGCTTTCATGGAAAGGAAAGATTCAAATACCAAAATCAAAGCTCTTTCTATCCCGCATAGTGGTAGCTTTTTTACCGTTGAGAACAGGAAAAGGAGAAGAGGAAACACGGGGGGTCCGCCTTGCAAAACTGAACCAACCCACAATCCTGTGTGGAAAGAGAATACGGAGCTTTGGAATTACATGCAAATCAGGGGCCTGTCTAATTTAATTGAAAGGATTCAAGGCTTTGACCAAGACATTTCTATCAGATTCTCCCAGGGATGGAAGAATGGGATTGTCAAATATAGTAACATGGAGATGGAAATCAAGGAAGAGCTCATCACCCAGATCATGGGCCTTAGCCTGGAAGGCACCAAATTCTTCAATAAGAAGGTGGACAGAGAGGTGGAGACCAAGAAATTTCTGGACGAGGGGGAGAATCTTGAATTCGTGACTTCTGGCATCAAGGTGGCGTCGATTCCTGAGCCTTTTTCTGAGATTACCAGGATGGTGGTTAGGTATGTAACTCTTGAAGGAAGATTTGTGACTATACCTCAAAAGCATATGATATTTCTAAATCACTTTTGTAGAAATAACATAATCAGCTTTCCTCACTATTTGATAAACTCGTTGGAGAAATCAATTAGGGAAGTTCAGAGCCACTCTAGGGCTATCCCTTTGTACCAGGGACTTATCCTCCTGATCCACCGCCACTATTCCAGCTACCCCCCAATGAATCCTACCCCACCTCCCTCCTCCATACCTCCACCTACTCACACTGCTTCCACTCCCCCTGTTGAAAAGAAAGAGTGAAGATGCTGCTTCCAGCAAGAAAAGCAAGAGCATCAAAGCTAAAATGCCTGCTTCCCAATGGGTCCCAAGGAGCCACAAAGACTTGGAACTTGCTGAAAACCTCCTGCATATTAGAAAACCAGTGGAGGAGCCCAAGGAGGAGGAATTGATGGACAGAGTGGAAAGATTAGAAAAGGAGATACAAGAGCTCAAATAGACTATAAAAAATATGGAAAGAGCTAAGGGAAAAGGGATTATTCAAAGTGATGAGGAAGAGGGGGTTATTGTTGAATTCTTCAAGAAGTTACAGTCCTTAGATGGCAGATTGGGGAATGCTAAAAGCCACAATGACTGCATATTGTCTGCCCTCAAAATCATTTATAATTTCATTGAACAACATGTTCATAGTGTCTGCAGTTTAAGTGGGATTAATGAGGACATTTGGGGACCTAAAGAGAAAAGGGATATTGCAATTGCTCAGGCGGATATGCAAGACTCCTCTCAGGCCACTGCCATTGCCTTCTTCATGTTGCTGCAGGCTATCAAGACTAAGATTGACAGGGCTGTCAAGTAACAGGTTGCTGTGATGCCATTTTTTGGCTACGAATTTGTTGTTATCTAGTGGTTCTGGCACTGTTTTTTGGTGGAGCTCTATATGTTGTTTATCTTTTGGTTTCTTTTTTATCTTTTCTGCTTCTTTTTGGATCATTGTACATTTGGATCCTTTTTTCACTTATATTGTCATATTTGGCTGTTGAGCCCTCTTTGGTTGGTAGTTTTTCCCTTCTCTGGGATGTTTTTCTTGCTTTTACTATCTGGCTTTTGAGCCCTTTTGTATTCAGGGTATAGTCCCTTCAAAACTATTTGCCCTTAATAAAAAAAAACTCAATTTTGATGACAAAAAATAGATCAATGAATGACCATTAGACTTTGAGAGATTACTCACACCATGCCTTACCTTTTGAGACCTATATAAGCTTCACATACATCATATACTATTAGATTCTCTTTATTCATACAATCATAACATATGACCAATTCTTTATACACCATTTTTGTCTCAAACCAAATAACATGAGACAACCTAGACCATAGACTCATTCATCAATACTAACTAATGACATAAATTAAATGACACTTTAAACCTATTATAAGATATGAAAATGACTCTTACACTCCTTGAGACATATCATATTGACAATACACCATGACAAAGTAAACTCAGACTTTAAGGACATAGAATTATACACTTGAAGAACAACAAGACTATAAGTTTGACATATACAACATGACCAGCCATATATAATCATAAGAACATACTTAATGAATTTAAATGACATACCTTAACACCATGAAGAATACATACATAGACCAAGATAGCCCTCCCTAACTCTAATACTTCATTTTAACCAATACATCTCTAAGAATCCTAGTAGATGCATATGTCATCATAGAAGAGCTAGAAGAGAGACCTAAGAAGGTCTTAAGCCTTCTTTTGGATCCTTGATTGAGTCATTATTTCCTAATTCTCCATCCAATACATCATACTTCTTTTCTTCATCAATCAGACCTTTGAGATCCTCTTGTATAATTTGGCTATCCTCCTTCTCCTTCTTTAACTCCTATACTTTTGGATTGGATCCTTGAGTCCCTTTCTGGCTTTAATTATTATTCATGGTTCTATATTATTTCTTCAAATTCCTTACATCATAGAACGTTACAATGTGCCCTTCCTTGTGTGACCAAGAACATTCCACCTGTATTCTCTTGCACTCAATTTCCTAATGTCCAACACCATTTCCACAAAAACAATATCCATTGAACTTTCTTACATACCTTCTAGTGTATGGTTTTCCATTCTCGAAATACTTTACAATATTTCCCTTTTCATGGAAAAGGTAAAATTATGAACCATATCTCTCACCTATATTCTGATCACTTTTTCCTTGACATTCCTCTTCATTATTTCCTTCACAAGTATGCCTCTAAACTTTTCCATTATAGTCATCTTTCTTCTCAAACATAGAATTGCACATAGTAGCTCTTTGTCCAAAAACACCACACTTATAATAGTTACCATGAAAAAATTCATACCTATATGCATTTGGCTATCTCATAGATGATCTTCCATGAGATTGAAGTTTTGAATTCTCTCCCATACTAGTTTTTCTTCTATTATTAAATCCTTGACTTACTCTTCCTTAGTTTCTCTAATATGACTAAATCTTCATGGAAGCCTAGACCTATTCTATCACCATATGATTTTTTTTCCCAACGTATTATACAAACTATCTGAACTTTGATTAAAATATTATACCTTACTTATAATGGTATATAACTCTTTCTTTAGATCCTCTTTCTCAACCTCATGTTTGAGACACTCTTCCTCAATTTTATCCTTTAAAACCTTGATGTCTTATTCACATAAATTCTTCATCTTATCTTTACAAATTTCTACCTCATACATCAAGGAATCAAGAATGATTATCATTTTGTTTGAAAATCTCCCTACAGATTGCTAGGATGCTTCAAAGAGCCTTATAAATTACAAGGTATTGGAAGTGACAATGACTGATGGGGTGATTTAGTCACCAATTAAAACTTTTAATTGTTATACTTCAACCATTAAACAAACATCCATTAATGCTTGATCCGAATCAGATATACTTCACCATGAAACATATTCCATCAAAGAAAGGATTCATACATACATACCAATAATAACACGAGATATACATAAAACCTTTCTTTATTGATATTCAAATAAGATCATAATAATTGTTTCCTTCAACAATATGACAACAAGATATAATCAAGAGATATCAATTCAATCAACTATGCCTCTTGAATACACAAGGGTATATTCCTCTTTTGAAAAAGACTTAAACTATTTATTAGACCTGAAATTCATTCACAAACCTAGTAAAGACATCAACATGCTCTGAAATTAACATTCAAAAACATGCCACAACCTCTACCATCCTTCGTCAAATCACCGTCAAGGAAACTTCAGCATCCTTTGCTTTTCTTTGCTCAAATGAACCTCATGAAAAGACCACCATATACTAACCTATAATGGAATCTTAGGGTTTTTGGGCTAGCCTAATAGGGTTTTATTTATAGCAAGGTTTTTAAAAAATAAGATAAAAGGGTTTTCCAAAAGATTACCAACTTTACACCCAAAACATCACTTTTATAGGTTCTTCTTCATTAAAATTTAAAAGACGGAAATTTACCTCCTTTATCTTGAGCATAGAAACTTAAACACATCCCATAATAATCACCACAACAGTCACATATGACTCAAGTAGGTCGTCCAAGCCAAAAACCACACACCATGCACCAAAAATCCTTAAAACCTCATTATAGGGATTAAAAAAATTCACTCATGCAAAAAAATATTTGTATTCAAGATCTAAGAATGACCACACATGAATAATATGAAATTTAAGCATAATCCATGGTCACAATTTGTTTGAACCAATTAGATTATTTCATTTAATGGGCCCACTCGCTCATTACCTTCTCAAAATAGTTGTTTCCAACACCCTTATTTAACCTTTGGGCCTCAAGATCAAAAAATATGAACTAAAATATGGCATGTGGGAACTTATTGGAAATACCAAAACTTTTAGAACACTTCTAAGAAAGTTAGATCTCATGAAACAATCATATGTTGAAACCACAACTACTTTTGTCTTCACTAATAGAGCTTCCAAAAAAGTAGTTTTACAAATCCAACTTGTCTGCACCCTTTTAGATACTTTCAAGACCTCAAGATTAATTCAATGTATTCTAAATTCATCCCTATTCACTTTCCATGTGATATAAATAATCACCCAATCCATTTCATGAAATAACCAACTCAATCTTTCAACAAAAAGTTCATGTCTTGAAAAGAAAGAAAAATTCTTTCTAACAAACTAACATGGAAACATAAAAATATAAAATCATCATGAAAAACAAATTATACCATTGTAAATATCTTTAAATTAAATTTCCAAATAATATTGGAACTCCTTACAACTCCAAGTGGAAGGCCTTTAACTAAGTCGATCTCTGTAAACTTTCTAAAAATTCCCCCAAAAAACCTTTGACCAGTCAACATAAATAAAGCATAATACACCATTTAACTGCATCATCATGACCTAAAATTATCATGGACATCAACAAAAACTTCCATACTCACCATAATGATCATTAGTTAGCAACTCCTTTGAACATCCTTGTCTAGAACATAACATCTTCAAAAATTCACATGTTTGGGTGGGGTCCAATCATTACCATAGTCTTTACCATACCTTTATGGAAACCTAGAGGAGTACTCTACATCATCCAATCATCATCCAAGCACTATCAAGAAATACTATTCACTAGTAATCATTTTCTCTCCTACAGCTTTTTTGTTAGGGTTTCAAAGTCATTACAAGTTGTTTACATACCTAACATTTGTTAATAAAAACCTGATGATGAAATGATCTCATTATTTTTGTGAAACCTTTTAAACTCAATGTAGAAACATACCTAAAATCCAAAAATTCCCATGAAAAGGACAAAATTTAGGGTGAGAATCATAAGATCCAATTCGAGCTAGAAGTGACCTTGTTCTTGACCTTTTTTTACCAAAAACATCATATCTGATCAAGAAAAATATGAAATATTATGACTAATATGAATGAAATATTGTAATAAATGAATAATAAATTAAGTACAATAAATATAGTCCATTAAATAATATATAAATAATGAAACCATAATTGCAAAGAGAGGGTAAAAATCCTTAGATGATTCATAGTGTTGCCAAAGGTGTACATGAACAGAAACTGGAAAAATCCAAAGCATTGAACGTCACACAAGAGCTTAGAAAAATGTAGAACTCGAGGAGTAGGATGGACTCGGGAAACTTGAGAAGGAAAGAGGCACCCGTAGGTACCATAGGTCTATTTCTAGGTATCTGTGTCTTTGAAAAAGATAAAAAAAAATTCTCTGAGGTGTCACAAGGTGTTTGACTTTAGTCACCTTTGGTTTCTCTAAGGTCACACCAAGATTTTCGAGATCATTGCAAACTTGCAATGAAGACCCTGCAAGACCCTCATATAGAGATCAAATCCCAAAAAATAAAGATGAAGAATGAAGGGTCAAATTTTCCTCAGCTGTCACAATGGTGAACTTACGACTGAGCATTGCACTACATCTCAGATCCAATGTAATTCTGTGTGTGTGGAGAATTGTTCCCTAGGTTTCTCTAATGTGAGTTGCACTTAGATAGGGAACCAGTAGCTAGATGTAAAATACATAGTAAATGTGTGCATGGAATAGAATGAACTTCTATCCTATGAAGTGTAATGTAGAAAACCAGCCCTTGTGTCCCTTGTGATGGAGCTAGATGGATGCAATAGAGCTCTTAGATGCCTTGATGGATGCAACCTTAGGTGGTGATAGCTAATGATTAGTGCCTAGCCCTTTATTATGATCACATAACTTTATATTTATATGATTCCCTTGCTTCAATTTTGTAATTAACCCCAAAAAGGATGACTACCAAAAATATATGATGTTTAAATGGCTAGAAAAGACCCAAAAAATGTAAGTAGAGTAAAAATATGATAGGGGCTCCCATAGGGGACAAGGGTGCCTGGTGCTGACATTCTGGCATGTCGCCGGTGTCTAGGATGACCAATGCCAAAGACTAAAAAGGAAGAATAAGAAAGTAAGGGTGTAAGACTGAAAGTAGAAATAAAAAGTGAAGAAAGGTGGCCAAACACATTGGTTAATTAGTACCATTCTTTCTTACGAATCATATGAATAGTTGTATGTAATCAGGACCACATACTTACCCAAAGTGTATGATTTTGTGTCTACATTTTCACCCACTTTATGTTGGTGAGCGGAAATATTGGTAGCATAAAGTAGATAGAGATGCATATGTGATATCCATGTAGATCAATGTAGAAAACATGCTGAGGGACTAGACAAAGTGTGGAATGATAAAAATGTGAAGTGTGGATGTTAAGGAGGAGAAAGTACAAACAATGATGAAAATGGACCTAGGACAGAAATGCATGTGTAGATGCCACAATGTACCTTATGTCAGTGTTAATGCCATTGTTAGTGTGATGTGAATGATGTTGATCACTGCTTCCCATACAGATGAACACGTAAAAGTGAATATGAAAAGTAGTCAAATACACATGTATATATGTAAAATGAAAAATGTGAAAAAGGAACATGTGCACCTAATCCATGATGAAGAACAAAGTGTACAAAATATCATGTAGATGATGTCCACGCGAGATTTTTTTAGGCGATATCTTGTCAGTGTAATGGAATAAGTTTACAGTGAACTGTCTGATGCCATCCTACAACCTTTAACTATTTTCCACTATGTAAAACACCACTACAAATGCTTTGCATAAATGCATTCTAAGTGTATCTACCCTATAAAATTCATTGTTTAGGGAGATTTGTACACTATGTTGAACTACAAATCCTTGTGTAACTTCCCCCAGGTCTCAGTCATCTAGGAAATATTATTATATTTTTCGTGATTTCAAGCATCCAGGAAAGACTATTGTATTACCTCTTGGTTTTAGGCATCAAGGAAATATCATTTTTCTAAGGACCCAAGTTTGATTATGATCCTTTCCTGAAACTAAGAACTCTGTTGTACCAATATCGTGTTGTATATAACATTATATGGGTGATTGATTCACCCATATGATTCCCCACTTATTTGGGGTGTATGTGACATCACAGAAGGAGTATGCAATGCAAAAGTGGACCGACTAATGCACTAAAATTGTTCCCTACAAGGGGAAGGGAATACACTTCATAGATACCAAGGCACGCACAAACAAGTGGCTAGGAGAGAATTGTTAGTACAAGAAAAGGAAAACATGTATGTATAATATGAAATGTAAGCTAAGCAGACAATGTGTAAGCTAAGACGTAATAAGAAAATGTAGATTGGGAAAAATGGGTTACAAACATGGGACACCACTCACGACATCGTACGAAAATCGAGGCTATAATTTCTACAAGCTATCAGAGAACAAAGAAGACATAGGGTAAAGCCCTCAAACAATTACAAGATAAGGAAAACAATGTATCACATAACCATGGAAGAAAATAGTCCTGCATAAATAATGTTCCACATGAAGCACTCATTGGCACGTTATAATGATACAAAGTATGTCAATGTGTGTATAATCTAAGAAAATAGTGTGTTATAAAACAAAATTAAACAATAACACCTATAGTGTATGAAAGTTGATGCCCTCAAGAGCCACTATGGGACTAGTACTAAGTACTGCACCAAGCATCCATGCTGTAAGTAATGGATCTGTATAATATGCAATCACAATTAGAAATAAAGTGAACATAGATGTGTGTATGGAAATATAATGGCATACAAGATATATATCTAGCATGTGTAATAAGATAAACATATAACAAGTAAATGTAAGAAAGAGTAAATGCAACCAAGGTATGTAGTATGTAATGGATGAGGCTGAATGGAATGCAGTGTGGATGATAGGGGCAGTGTGCCCCCTGAGTGAATGTGTATATAACCAATGAGGTTCATTTATTTATTCCCCCTTAAAATTCTAGAGTAAATCCTAAACGAGAATGCGTCATTGGGAAATGGTTTGAAATGTGTGCAGAAGAAAGATTGTGATTGTAGGTTGTTTTGTAATTTGTAAGATTGAATGTGATGATGTAAAATTGATTATTTGGTAGAATGTGTGATTATTTATCCTAAAGTGTATATCACTAAACATGTCAGGAAAAAGTGTGGTAATTTAGTATAAAGCATATACCACGAAATGTATAGAGGAAAATGATAGAAATCATGATGACGTATCACAAAGTGTATATCAAAAAATGCATAGATGGAAGTGATATAAAATATGATGATGTGGCAAAAAGTGTAAATCACAAAATTTATGGATAAGTTGGTAGAAAGGGGTGATGATTTATCCTAAGAGCATATATCATGATATGTATGAAGAAGATGGTCACATAGTGTGAGACTAAAGATTGATTTATTGATTATGAAGATTAAAGTGTAGAATGAGGCATGTGTGATGATGTGAGGTTCACTTTTGAATGAAACTCTCAACAATCGAGTATGAACCATTTGAATAGAGTACGTCATCAGGTAGTGAATGCAATGCATATAAGTTGATGAGTAAAATGTGTGATGTTTGTAGTAAGTGAAGAAAATGTCATTGGTGTGTGATGTGTGAAACATATAATGTAGAATGTGTAGTGTCTAATGCAAGATGTTTGGATGTAAAATTTAGTGTGAATAATGTGTAGTATGTATAGATGTCTAATGCACAAAGTGTGGATGATGCAGAGTAGATAGAAGATTATATATGTAGAAAACTGTATGTTGTGTGAAAATGTGATGTGTATTGTCTACAATGTAGTTTGTGAGGTTCATGTGTATAGGATACACGAGTGTGTCATAGGGAAATGATGGTATTGGTGTATATGTTGTGTGTAAAGATCTAGGTGTGATGTGATGAGAGTATAAGAGTCATGTTGATGCTAGAGGGGGGAGAGAATAAGCATGATTCCCCCCAAACATGCGATAGTGAATACACTATCCAATACAAGTAAAAGTTGGAGACCCTCCACTTGATGTTCATGTAGATGATGGTGTGTGATTATGATCTAGAAGTGGAGGCATATGCGATAGAATTTTTGCAAGTAAATTAATCCTATACTCATGTGACCGATGAGTAGATGGTGGGCACCTTGATGTAACAAAATTTAGAGGTGATGGGGATCTTTGTGAAGAATAATGCAAAGCTGATGGAAAACTATGTGGAATAAAATGATTTGGTTACTTACATCTAGATGTAGAGTTGTCCTAAAAATGGGCTTAGACTGATGTACTTGACTAGTACTAGAGATATGAGGCTATGTAGGTCATGTGCGAGCATGTGAGCTAGGAGTAGATTATGCTTTGAGTTCTAGAGGCCATGACCTACTATATGGACAAAGTAATGCATTGGAAACCATGAGAGGGGACTGTAACCATGGAGTATATGGAGGCACAGTAGTGATAGAAATGACATGATTATTGTGAATGAATTTTAGATGAAAATGATTCATGGAGATGATAGAATTAGACCTGTGAATCCAATTGATTCCTAAGAGCATATCACACCTATCAACTTCTTATCCCACAAGGAAGGGTATCGAAATAGTGAGAGGATTAAATGTAACATGAATATTGACAACACCATTGGAATTATTCATGGGATACAAAATTTTTGAAAGCGGATAGTGTATAGTAGCAACAAGTTGAATAGAACATCCACTGATGGGCCATGACAGATCAACCTTGGTGTTATTGATAGTGATATATTTGATAGAGGCATGAATGTGTAAGTGATTAGAATAAAATACCACATGATAATCATGGTTAGATAAAGAAATGAGTGGAGGAGACATATCTGTATTATTAACTAAGAAATTAATATCCCCCGATAAAGGAGGATGCACCGTGTAATATGTATGATAAACTGAAGAGTTAGTCGGTTTCTTGTCATGTTTTGGAAGTGGATTGTAAAATATATTGAGCTTATGATTTTCATTGACAGGTGTGGAAATCATAGGCTCTGGGATCTCAAATTTATTATTGTCAATCAAATCTTGGATGAGATTTCAAATTTTGAAACAACGATCTGTAGAATTTCCTACGAATTGATGATAGTCACAATAGAAGTTTTCATGATAATTGCGACCTTTTGGATGAGATGGATCTAATTTTTATGGAGGAGGAGGTGTGATAATATTTCTTTCAATAATTAGTGGAAGGACAATTAACTTCATGTATGTACGCCTAGGTAGTTGTGATTAAAGATATTTAGTGGTGGATACCATGTTAATAGTGACTTTCTCTTTATCAGGCTTCATGGTTGGTTTGAAAGGTGTCTTACTTTGAAAATATGTAGAGGATGAGGCTTTCTCTTGATACTAAATCTTGCATATAGATAAGAGATTATTTTCACAAATCTTAGGAGTATGACATAGTTGATCAAATTAGGGAGATGTCTCAAAGAGAACGATCTCCTAGAGAGGTGGTATAAGAATTTGAATGAATAAGTCCCGAAACTTAGAGTCTGCAAGCACATTTGACATATTAGCTAAGTTTTTTTGTATCGTAAAACATTGTATGGTAAGTGTTCATTAGACCATTTCTTAATGTTGTGTGAGTTGGTCATAAGATACCTTGGATCTGATGTTGATAGATAAGTGAGTGAGAAAAATATCAGCCCGATGCTTGAAAGATGTTACCAAATTAAATGGGTAGGTCATAGAACCAACAAGTCACATAATTATGGAGACTAAAATGAAAGATCTTAGCTAGGAGAATGTGATCATCCAGAAAATCTACATAATACACATGCAATGCTCAAAGATGCTCTTATGGGTTACCATGCCCATTTAAAATGGGAAGCTTAGGGGTGAAAAAGCTAGGTGGAAGGAAGTAAGAGGATATGGCTAGTGCAAATGGAGTATGCAACAATAGAGTGGAATCCAAAGATGGAGATGCACGAGAAGTATATTTTCATAATGGATGAATTTGTGCTTGAAGATCTTGATAAAGGGAGGCTAAATATTAGGTGTCATCAGGAGGAGTTTGCCACATATTATAAATGAGAGGTGGGGTATAATGATTATTATGAGTAGGGATAGAAGAAGTAATGGTGGGAATGGGTGGTAGAGTGTAAGCATGTGGTTGAGTAGAAATGGTGGTGGGAATAGTGGTGGAGGAATTAAGCTCCGCGAGGTTCGTAGCTTCCTCACGAGCAATAGATAAAAGCAAGTCTAGATCTTTTTGATTCTACACGATATGATCATTAAGGGATTTAATATGTGCTTTAATAAATTCTTCAGACTATTGATCTATAATAATAAGAGGAGAAGAGCTCTAACTGGAAGGAGGTTTTGAAGGTCGGGTTCACAAAAATTATTATGCAAAATATGAAATATTATTCCTAATATGAATGTAAGATTACAGTAAATGAATAATAAAGTAATTAAAGTAAATATATTCAAGTAAATTAAGCAATAAATAATGAAACCCTAAATTTTAAAGAGAGGTTACAAAGCCTTATCTGATATGCAGTGTTTCTAAACGTGTCCAGGACTGGAAACTGGAAAACTCTGAAGCACTGACCATTTCACAAGAGCTAAGAAAAATATAGAAGTAGACAAGAAGGATGGACAAGGGCAGCTATGGGTTCCCTAATGATGATTATAGGTGCTTGGGTATGTGGAAAAGAATAGAAAAACTTCTTTGAGGTGTTATAAGGTGTTCAACCTTAGTCATATTTGGTCACACCAAGATCTTTGAGATCGTTCTAATTTTGCAATGAAGAATGAACTTGTAAGACCCTCAAATAGAAATCAAATCCTGAAAAAGAAAGATGTGGAATGAGGGGTCATAATGTCCTCAATTGTCACAATGGTGAATTTACAACTGAGCATTGTACTAGATTTTAGACCTAATGTATTTCTATGTGTGTTTGTGTAGAATTGTGCAGTAGGTTACTTTTGTGCTAGTCACACTTGGATATCAACCAAGTGGCTAGATGTAGAATGTAGAAATTGTGTGTATGGAATAGAATAAACTTCCCTCTTTCAAAGTGTGATATAGAAAACTAGATCTTGTGCCCCTTGTGATGGAGCTAGATGGATACAATGGAGCTCTTAGATGCCTTGATGGATGTAACTTTAGGCGGTGATAGCTAATGCTTTGTGTTTGGTATTTTATTATGATCACATAAACTTTATATTTATATGATTCCGTTGCTTGAATTTCATAATTAACCCTGAAAATTATGACTACAATAATATAAGATGCTAAAATTGATAGAAAGAACCCAAACAATATAAGTAAAGGACAAAGAGGACATGGGTGCCTAGAAGGGACAAGGGGGGCTGATGCTGACATCTTGGCTAGTCGTTGGTGTCCAGGATAACCAATTCCAAATATTAAAAATGAAAACTCAAATAGTAAGCGTGTAAGACTAAATGTAGAAAGAGAAAGCAAAGAAAGGTGGCCAAAGACATGGGTTAACTAGTAACTTTCTTGCTTAGGAATCATATGAATAGTAATATGTAACTAGGACTAAATAATTACACAAAGTGCATTTTTGTGTTTCTAAAATATATTGAAAATTTCACATCTTGGAAACCTAATATTTTTCCCACAACACCTTGACACCCCTTACTCACATCTCCAATCATCACCATGTCACAAATATATCTCCATCTCTTCAACCTATCTTGTTTGGTAGCCAACCCTTATTGTTTTGCATTGTAAAGGCTAGGGTCAACTGAAAAAACCTCATAAATCTTCATGGTAGCTATTAAAAATGTCCTAACATACCTATTAAATCATGAATAGACTACCTACATGCATCCATGATCTCACAAAACTCAAAAAGTCATCCTCATGCCTTCTAACAACCATGACTTGTCTAAATGAGCACCTAAAACTTGGTCTCCAACTTGAATCTGCAACCTCTAATTGATGTGAGTGCCCAGACACTCCCTAAAAATGATCTCCATCATGCCAATATGCATCTCAAGTCACTAAGAAGCTTAAACCTTCTCCATGCATTATCACCTAGGCTAGCTAGGTCATTTTAATAGGCTTGCAATAATAAGTAATTATCCATAAATCAACATGCACAACCAAGAAAATACTTGAATATTCATGTCAATGTCACTATGAGAATCATTTGACTCCACTACATCATCGAATTTGTCATTAATGAGGTTTTTCATCAATGATAACACCAAAACCATGACATGCCAACACATTAGACATAGAAGGACCAGATTTAGGAGCCCATTAGGGATTAAGAATTGGAGATGACAAAGTTCTGTAATGTTTTAAAGTAAATGAAATAAAAAACAAATACTCAAGGTGATTTATTCATCATCATAAAACATATAAATCATTGTCATTATGTCCATTGATTTGATGATAGTTGTAAAATGGGAGACCTATATATTTGGAAAGCTGATAGGGAGGGTAATAATGAGTAGTTCACAAGCTGATCCATTGGTCATTGAGGAGCTGAGGAATAATACCACATTGCTTAGAATTATGGTCAAACTCTAGAGGTGTAGTTAGTACCATAAGACTTGAGGTTCATTGATATAAGCACATGTAGAAGACATAGATGTAGGATGACATGTAGAAGAATGACTAGCATTAGATTGAGAAGAAACTTCAAGATTTTGGATTCTAGATGTGAGAGATATACTCATGAACTCCATAGCATGAATTTCATCTTGAAATAAATAATGTAAATCTTGAATGCATTTTCAAATGGAAATTTTGGTTGTGACATTATGACTAATAAAGTCATTAGAGAGACGATCAAAGATGACATTTACTTGTGAAGGCATTGTATTGTTAGGTAGATGCATAGTGTCTATGGTTTTTTGGAGAGCATATTTACAATGTGGGTGCACTTGAAAAAACTGATACAAGGAGAATCTTGAAACCTTAGGAGCCATGAAGAAAAGGAAATGTGCAAAAGAAGGATCTGAAAGAACGATCATGAGTGCGGTTCACCAAATGAGTTAACAAAAATATAGAATTTTTATTAAATCCTAATTACAGAGTCACTGAATGTAAACTATGATATATAACCGCTAAATATAGTATGACACAAGAAATAAAGAATACAAAGTGAAAACCCTAAGTAAGAGACATAGGAAAGATGACTTATCTAATTTTCACTTGATCTTGAAGTGTTATGAACTGGAAAAACTACTGAACAGGAGGTGAACAATGTCATAAAGGCTCATAAAAAATTATGGGGCTCATGTACCATGATATACATGGACACTTTGACAAGGGAAAGGGAACCGAGGTGCCAAAGACTGCTATTGGGCCCCCATGACTATGAAAATGATTAGAACCTAATTTTTACAGTGTCGCACAAGTGCTACAAATATTCTTCATTGATCACTTGTATGTCGCTCCTTGATAATTGAGGATACTTGTAACCTAAAAAATAGAAGTTCGCCCAAAATAAAACCACATCAAATCCAAAAAGTAAAGATTCAATAAAGGGATTGACTGACCCTAGTGGTCACCAGACAGAGTGAACTTATGATTGAGCACTGGATTACATTTTAGAATCCATGTAGCTCTTGTGAATGTGTGTAAGAATGGTTCCTTAGGAATTCCATGTGCAAGATGTACTAGATAGTTGGCTATATTTTTTAGATAATGAAAATGTGTGTATGGAATAGAATGTAATTCCCGTTCATATCCACTGTATGTAGAATATGTAGTCCCTTGTCCCTTGAATGAATACCAAATTGATGCTTTGAAGTGTTGTAGGTGAATTTTGAATGCAATATTAGGTGATAGTAATAATGCTTATATTTTTGTAGTTTACTTTGAATCATAACTATGTATTTATTAGATTCCCTTATTTTAATTTCGTAATTGATAATTGGAACAATGATCCGTGAGTATTAAATATTCCCAAAATAAGTGAGTAAGATAAAAAAAATGGTCAAGGGTGCCTAGAGGACACAGGAACACCTGGGCGATGTTGTCTTGGCTAGATGTTGGTGTCTGAAGCCATAAAATATAAACAAGTAAATTTTTGACTGGGATGTACGGTGTAAAATACCAAAGATAAAGTAAAATATATAAGAAAGAGGCCAAATATAGTTGTCAATGATTAGTTTTCTTGCTTAGGAATCATGTAAATGCTAGCATTCTATTAGGACCTAGAAATGTACCCAAGTGTGTGATTTTGTGTTTACAACCATTCCTTATAATTGAATAAATTTACACATAAAAATTCTTCTCCAAGGCACATGTGGAATTTCAACAGAAAGGACTTAACCTCATGAAACTCAAAAAAATCATGAAAACCTTAAATTTAGGGCATAAGGATCCAAAATTCTTCCTTATTAAAATCTACTCAAACCTAGATATAGGACTCGAGAACTAGTGTTGAGCTTATTAAGCTTCAACACCTCAAACTCTGCTTGTAAACTATACTAGTACATGTAACACTTCACCACGGACCTGTTTTTTTTTTAAAGCACTCATATGCAGATGTCATATGAGATAAACCATACTTTCATACCTCTCCTAGAAGCCTTCTTGAAAATTATAATTAAGTTGATTAGTGATTAACTAAAATTGGACTAACTGCAAGGAAATAGTAATCCTAGTTAATCTAATTAGGAGGACTAAAAAAATGTAAAAAATGAACTAGAGAAGTATGAAATGGATGCAAGTTAAATATTATAAATGAAATGAAACTCTAATGTGTAAGAGGAGGAAGAAAAATATCTTAGCTAATTGGAATTGACTATCACAGGTTGTCACAGGTCTCAGAATAAAATCTAGAAGTGCAGAAAAACACTTAGGGACCTTGCAAAAGGTAGATATGAGATGATTGGGGCACCCTAGTCTATAATATGGGCATTGTGAACACTAAAAATTCTCAAAATGTGTAACTAGTATGGTCATAAGTCAGATCTAAATGCTTCTTATTTGTCGCTCTGGATCCACCGAGTGAACTGTGTAATGACCTAAAATGAAAAGAGAAGTATCAAACCCTATACAAATAACATATGCAAATGAATGGGTCAAAATGACCTCAACCACCAAGATAGTGGTCTTATCAATGAGTTTTGCACTACATTTTGGACCTGGATGTAGTTCTAGTGAGTTTTTACATTTCGTGCCCTAGGTGCTCTCGTGCTAGTCGCAGTTTTTGAAGTAGCGAGTAATAATAACTATAGAAAATGTAAATAGCATGTGTGCATGGAATAGAATATAATACCTCATCCGATCAAGTGTGTTTGATGTAGATATTATAGCTTGAATGGATGACACTATGTGTATAAAAGTGATGCAATGGATGTAACCCTAGATGGAGTGAAAGTAGTGTGTAATACATTGACCTAGGACCCTCATTATGGTCTTATAACTTTATATTTATAGGGATCTCAAGTTTAATTTCGTAATTAATCCTGACAAGGCTGACTGAGAAAAAGATGAAGATGACCAACAACTAGAAGTGACCCAAAAAGGATTGAAAGGGGATTTGCATAGATCCAGGTGCCTAGAGTGGGATCGGGGCACCCTAGTATAGGATGGGGATCCCTGATTCAGGGATAGAATGTTAGGGAAGTTATGAAATCAGTGGATAAGTGTTGTAAAATACATGGGAACTATGAAATAAAATATAAAATAAATATGGCCAAAATGTGTAATTAATTATTAGTTTGTACACTTGAGAACCTTCGAAATAGTATAATAAGACTGGGGTAATTTGTGTGTAAAGTGCATAATTTTGTGTCTAAATTTTTCCCCCACTTTATGTTGGTGATAAAAAACCTCGGTAACATAAAGTAGATAGAGAATCATACCTGGTATCCATGTAGAGTGTAGAAGAAGATGTGACGATGGACTAGACTCAAGCATGAAATGACAAAAATAAAAATGTGGAGGAGCGTGGATTGTCAAGATGAAAAATGCGCATAAACAGTGATGAGAGTGAACCTAGGGCAGAATGCGTGTGTAGTTGTTGTGGTGTGTAATGGACCTGCATGGTTAGTATGGAAAGTACCATCGTGGTGTGTTGTTATTATTGTTATTGACCCCAATTTAACTTGTTGTTTCTCATACGGTGGACCTACAAGGAGAAAATGATCAAGTAGTCAAATATGTATGTATATAAAATTGTTGTGTAAAATATGCATGTATAAAGTACACAAATGTAAAATATGCTATAAAAAAGTGTAAATGGAACATGTACACCTGATCCATGTCGAGAAAAAGGGTGTAGAAGGATATCATGTACTGTTGTGAGTTTTTTGGGTGATCTCACGCCACCCTGATTGAAGAAGTGTAGGGAGGAAACACTCTAAGTCCTCAAACTATAACTACTTCTATTGAAATTTGTTGAAGATATCTCTATATTGTCCTATTTTTTTTTGGTGATCTGATGCCATTGGATGGAGAAGTGTAGAGAGGCACACCCATTGTAACCCCTGAGCATGTAACCCCTCCAAAAAATTGCTAAAGGACACCATGTCCTGTTAAGGCTGTTGTGTATGGATTTTGTAGACTGGTCTAAACTCACTCGATGTGTGTGAACGGGTGTAAATAAGATGTGTTAGTAGAAAACCCTAAATTACTCCCCCCCTCTTTGGGGGCACATGCAATGACCTTGAAAGGAGAATGCAGCCACAGAAGAGAATCAACTGCACTCTATCCTGTAGAACTCTTCCCTATAGGGGGAAAGGGGAAATGCTTGGTAGATACCAAGGTGTACAAAAAAGGAGATGTCTAGCTAATACAAGTGTTAGTCCAAAAACACATGCATGCAATAAGTGTGAAATATAGAGACAAAGTAGAAAATACCAAGCACAATAGTGTAAACATGCAAGAAACAAAAAGAAGACCACATAAAGCAAGTTACAAAACATGGGAAATCACTCACGATGTCACAAGACACACAAGACCATCATGGCCACAAAAAAAATACAAGTGTGCACACAATCAAAGGGAAAATCCCCCATATAAAGGAAAACAAAGCAAACAAGTAGAAACAAAGAGGTATACATGGAAACATGAAATCCTATAAAACAAATGATGCACATGGAACACCCATTAACATGTTAAAGTGATAAAAAAATATGTCAAAGAATGTATGAACAAGTAGTATAAGATGCTCAGTACAAAATGAAACAATAGCACCAATATGAGACGAATGTGGATGCCCTCAACAACCAATATAGTAAAGGTAGAAGGTGAGCATCCATGCCCCGTGTAAATGTCTTGTATCTATGATCACATTAGACAAAGGAATGAATGTGCATTTTGTATCATAATTACATATAAGAAATGAAGCTAACATGTGTAGTAAAGTGATCATGTAAAACACTAGTAAGCAAGAGTGAATGTTACCAAGACAATGCAGTATGTTGTGGGTGGATGAAATGCAATGCAAAATAGAATGATAGGAGCAATGTGTCCACCGAGTGTATGGAATGTGAATGCACTAAGTTTCATTTATTTTACCTCATCAGCAATTAAGAATGAACCGTAAATGAGAGTCCATCATGGGGAAATGGTCGAGTAGTGATGGATGTGCCTAGCACGCTGTGATGTTTGTGTATTTATAGTGGTGATGAAATGAGACATGGGGAGATATGTTCGTGAAACATATAGCCAAAGAATATATCACAATAGGATGAGTGTATGGTGGGGAGATGAATGGAAAGATGTGTGTGGACCCTATAGTCTAAGCATATACTATGACTTATTGAATGGAAAAGTGATGATGTAGCCCTAAGCGCATAACACTATAAGATGAATAGATGGGAATGCATCCTATAGAAAGGTGTGCATGGACCATATAGCATAAGAGTATAAAATGATGTGTGGTCATGATGATTTATCCCTAAGCATATATCACTACCTGATGGAAGAAGAAGGTGCTGATTTATCCTATAGTGTATGTCACTATGAGATGGGTGATGAAGTCATATGGAGTGTATATTAGTAGATGGTAGATGAAGGAAGGTGGAAGTTTAGCACTAAGCGTGGACCACTTTGTGATGAAGAAGAATGTGGTGGTGATTTATCCTAAAGTGTATACCACTAAGTGATGATTAGGATAAATGATGATGTAATAGAATGACATAGGATAGGATAATAGAATGTGTTATTATATGATGTAAGAGGATAATGAGAATTTGGCTAAAAGAGTGGTGATTTAACCTATGTTATATACCACTACTTGATGATAGAAGGAAATAGTAGATTTGGCTGAGTGGATGATAAAATAACTATAAAGGAGGAAGGGAGTGGTGAGTTAACCTAAGGTGTATACCACTGATGATGAGTGTGGGTGATGATATAGCCTAGAGCATTGGTCACTAATCCGATAAATGTGGCATGATGACACGTCACATGTAGGTAAGGTCCATTTGATTGGTAGACCCTCGACAATTGAATATGAACTGGGGAACTAGAGTGTGTCACAGGGTGATGAGTGCAACATGTAGAAAATGACATTGTGTAAATGACCAAGTAAAGAGTAGGGTATGTAAATACGCAATGTAGAATGTGTAGCGTGTGAAATGTAAGAAATGCACTAATAGGTGTATATAGAAATGACATATGTAAATATGATAGATGGAACTAGACCCATATACAATAGAATCTAGTTTAGTATATAGAATGTATATGATGGATAGATGCACGATGATAACTATGTAATGTAGGAGATGTATGACGAGTAGGTTAATGTAGATATGGATGTACGTGTAAATAGAATATGTAGTGATGACATGTAAAGATATGCTAATAGATAATGTGACCTAGTGTAAATAGAGAATGTATGGATGAAATGTAAAACTATCCTAAGAAGTAATGACAAATAGTGTGGTGTGTATGATGTATAAATGACTAATATATGAGGTATGTATAGGATAATATAAAATGTGGGCTATGTATCAAAAGGATAATGTAAGATGCATGATGTATATTATAGAATATAAATGTGTAAAACCTATAGTACAATGTGTTGGGTTCAATGTAATGGAAATCCCTCAATAGTCGAGTGTGAACCAAAGCACAAGAGTGTGTCATTGGGTAACAAGGGAGCTATGGTGTGAAATAAATATGCCTATGGATGAAGGAATGAATGAAGAAGAAGGGAGCTATGCTAATATGAGGAAAGAGGGGGGGTACGTAACATGATATGCCCCCCAAGAAATCATGAGAGATGAGTCAACCTATTAGGCAGAGGGACGGATTCCCATTAACTGGTACCAAGAAGGAGGAAAGGGTGGGACATCGATCCACAAGGGGGGATATAGTAGATAAAATTGGAGCATGTGAATGAAAAGTACATGTAGGAGAAGGATGAGTGAAGGATGAAGACTGAGATGGTGAAGAACAAAGGAGAGAAGGTAGTTGGGATGGGTCCTAGGTAGTGCGATGGGAAAAACAAGCCGGATGGATGGATCGAGGAAGAGAAGGTGATGGTGGAGCAAATGCGATGAGGTCTAATTGTTGAATATCTCTGATGACAGGGGATAGTGTGCAGAAAGAGTATGTATGATGTCCTTGAATGCAATGATAGTGACAAAATAAACGATCACGAGCGTACATTAATTGCGAAGGTGGATAATAATGAGTAGAGGGTAACATAAGGAGTTGGTGGTGAAGAAGGTGACCCAAAATGTGTTTTGGAGTACCATTATAGGGAAGGATAATGGGTGAAGGTAATGGTACAACTGGTGGAGTAGGGAGGGGACCAGTAGGGGAGATGGATGGGGTAGGAGTTGTAGGAGTAGGAGGAGCATGCTGAAGTTGTTCTATCTTAGCATGAAGAGACACAATTGTGGCTTCCATGGATTGATACTGAGATTATAGTGTGTGTATAGCCTCCCATAGGTGTGTACAAGAAGAAGGACTGTGTGAGTGAGAATCATCAGCCGCCGCGAAAGAGAGAAAGTGTATTGTAGTAAGAAGTGAATCAGTATTAATAGAAGAGGGTAAGGGAGACAGAAGGTCTTTTAGAGAATCATTAAGATAGGCATTAAAATCATACTATACAACACAAGATACTTGATAAATAGGGGTATGTGGTTGGTCATCTAGATAACCATGAACGCATAAAATATGCATGACCATGACATATTTTTCATTAGTAAATGGAGGAAATGGGAATCCCAAGGAATACCAAAGAGTGAAGTTGGGTGAATAATAAAGAAAACAATTGCTGCAAAGACACACATCACTAAATGGTATGGAAAAAGTGATATCAACATGATTAGGATTGAGTTTCCCTCAGATAGAATCTATCTAAGATCAACCAAGAGTGAGCAAAGAAGTAGGAGGAGCACGTGCAAGATGAGTGACAAGGTGGAAAACACGCAGGCCATATGAAACAACAAGAATGAAAGAACCATGATAAGGGTGGGGGTCATATAGAGGAGTATGAAGGTCAGCGAAGTGAAACCCAAGTTGTAGGAGACCATCATGGGAACATAAAATGGTTGTGTAGGATGTGTCGAGTGGTATGTGTTCCTAATAAGAATTATTTATGAAGAGAGTGCAAGTGAAAGGTGGGAATACTTAGGAGGATAATGATGGTGGAGAGATAGGGGGAAGATCCATGGATGATGAAGGTCCTTGGTATGGCACAATAGCATTGGTAGGATAGAATGGTGGGGAAGATACTATACTAAGCCGACAAATAATAGCCACAAATGACATATCATAAAGAAAGGTAGATATGGGAGGAATGGGAAAACAATTAAGTAGTGTGGAGTATGCGTGGTGGAGGGTATGATAGCGGTGTCAATAACATGAGTATGTGGTGAAGTAGAAGGGACCTTATCAACCATGCAAATTGTAGGAACGAGGTCATGTGTGGGTGATTTAGATGGGGAAGGAATCATGGATAGAGAAGGAGGAGATGTGGAAAGAGGTAAGGAAGTGTTATAGTCATTTTTGTATAGAGGAGGAAGACCCTTAACTTCATATATTAGTTGAGATAGAGCTATAAGATCAATGGTGCATAGATAAGTAGTTAAAACATATTGGATATCTCAAGGATCCATTCCAGAAGATGCTAATTGGATAAAAGAAGGAAATTGGTTATAACCAAGAGTAATAGTAGGTGTATGGACAAAAATATGTCCATGGTTATACAATTGGAGAGTAACTGCAAACTTAGAGGAATAAGTATTTCTATGATGTTTACCTATGATGGGAGGTGTTAATGTAAAACCCTAGAAGGTGCAATAAAGAGATGTCAGGTTCACTAAAATGATTAAATAAAATAGTAATCCTAGTTAATCTAATTAGGAGGACTAAAAAGTTGTATAAAATGAACTAGAGAAGTATGAAATGTATGCAAGTAAACTATTCCAAATGAAATGAAACCCTAATGTGCAAGAGGAGGGAGAGAAGTAGATTAGCTAATTGGCAGTGAATGTCACATGTTTTCGCAAGTATGAGAATAAAATCAAGAAGTGCAAACAAACACTTAGGGACCTTGGGACAGGAAGATCCGAAAAATATAAGATGATTGGGGTGCTTGGAAGTGTACTGGGGCACCACAGGGTGCACTGGCCAGCAATCTGGGCACTATGAACACTAAAAATGCTAAAAAAATGCAACTATTATGGTCATAAGTTTGTTCTAAATGCTTCTTGTTTGTCACTCTGGATCTACTGAGTGAAGTGTGTAATGTCTTGCAATGCAAAGAGAAGTATCAAACCTTAGAAAAATAAAAGATTCAAATGAATGGGCCGGAATGACCTCAACCGCAAAGCTAGTGGACTTATCACTGAGCACTGCACTACATTTAAGACCTAGATGTAGTTTTGGTGAGAGTGTGCATTTCATGCCTTAGGTGCTCTTCTGCTAATTGTGATTTGTGAAGTAGAATGCAATAGTAACTATAGAAAATGTAAATATCATGTGTGCATGGAATAAAATAGAATCCCTCCCCTTATGAAGTGTGTGTGATGTAGAACTCCTAGCTTGAATGCATTACATTATGTGGATGTAAGTGATGCAATGGATGCGACCCTAGATGGAGTGATAGTAGTGTGTAATAAAATGACCTAAGACCCTCATTATGGTATTATAACTTTATATTTAAAGGGATCTCAAGCTTAATTTCATAATTAATCCTGACAAGGCCGACTGAGAAAAAGATAAAGATGACCAACAACAAAGTGACCCAAAAACGAGTGAAAGGGGATTTGCATATATCAGGGCGTCCAAGGTAGGATTGGGGAGCCCTGATTTAGGGCTAGAATGTTAGGGAAGTTGCAAAGTAGGTGGATAAGTGCTGGAAAATACATGGGAACTATGAAATAAAATATAAAATAAAGATGGCCAAAAGGTGGGATTAATTAGTACTTTGTACACTTGAGAACCTTCTAAATAGTAGTATAATACCTGGCCAAATTACGTGTAAAGTGCATAATTTTATGTCTACAATTAGTTCATTAAAACTTAAGCCAAAATATATCACTTCTGATCAAACTAAAAACTTAAACACATCATATGGGACCTCACGGAGCTATCCATGTTCATATAACCCTGTTATACAATGCAAAACATCATAAACCCATTTAGACCTCCATCAATTGGTTTTGCCTCTTTAGGTGATTAGTGTCAGGAAATTTTGGAAGAAAGGTTTCACTCATTTATTGTATAGAACCTATTCAAATCTTATCATGGACATTTAGAACACATCCCAAGATTGACGAATCAATTGGTTTCACTTTATAAACCATGTAACACATACATGTACATTCAAAACTTCACAAAAGAGAGGTTTTTCTATATCTTACCATCACACCTAGCACATTCCACTACCACCAAAATGAGGTATGAATATTTCTCTATATGTATGAAACATAATAATAGCATTCCCATGCAATTTGGAGACCAAATACTTATTGTTTTTTCCATCACTATCAGAATAGGGTTTTAATAGGGTTTAAACCCACTTAGCTTCTTAAAAATTGTTCATAAAAGTATGGTGAAAAAATGAACTGATTCCTCTTGGAAGATATTATTAGCTCCATTCCCTAACATAAAAAAATCCTAGGCCCCCATACAGGATAAATATGTGTGAGTGAGTACTTGAAGTTGGCCATCGAGCTAGGAAAGATAGTTTTGAGAGCTTGGTAGAGCTCAAGAAAAAATTTCATGCTTCCTCCTTTGACCTTTTACCTAAAAATTTTCATAAACATATAGGATGACATCTTACATGATTTTCGGTGCTCATTCATGTTTTCTCACCAATGAAACTCACTGTGCTACTAGGATTACCCATTCCTTTATACACTTTCCTCATAGGACCTTGAATATGCACTATACACCTGAACCATGAACTTGTACACCTTCCACACATGATCTGTAATGTTACAATACTCCTCACATGCTTACAATGATTTTCCTTGGCATGCTTTGATTTAAACCTCATGCAATGCTTTCACTAGGTCTAGGACTATGTATAATAAGGCTTGCTTCAAACCATGCCATATTGAAAGTGATCTTGATATCACCTTGTGGACACACATACACATATGAAACATATCTATGGATATTTTTGAAACCATTGAAACATTTGACCCCCTCTAGAGCTCATACACAACACTTTGATTTCTTGAACCATGCATCAAGAACATGTACTCACTCCTAGACACCATGCCACTTCACCAATGCAACACTTCATGTCACCAAAATAGGGCACTACCCATCAACCTTCGTTCTTCTTGATGATTGAAACCTCATTCCGAATATTATGCCACTTGGACACCCTTTTCCATTAATACAACTTGACATCAATGAAAACAATAGTGACACTATGTCCAACACATGGGAAGAATTAAATTGTTATTGGTTGATGATTATTGTATGGACATTGGTCTTAAACCATAATGGAATGTTTTGATGAAGGAGGAGTAATGGGCATCGAGAAATTTACAAGGTAATTGGTAAATTTTTAATGTTTAATGTTTATCAAAATGGTTACCCACCATATGGCGAGTAACAAGTGATTTTAATATTGTTTAATTTTTAACATAATCTTAGAAATTTGAAATTACATGCAAATTAATTGGAAATTCAGAAGGAAGTCATTATGTGCAACCATCATTCATTTAATGGTATTAAA
Organism: Taxus chinensis; assembly: GCA_019776745.2. Lineage (NCBI taxonomy): Eukaryota > Viridiplantae > Streptophyta > Pinopsida > Cupressales > Taxaceae > Taxus > Taxus chinensis. The sequence continues at coordinate 168,190,416 of CM034154.1, read as the reverse complement.
AAATCATAGCTCCTTGGGAATCAGAAGACTGCATTGCAAGGTAAAGCATGCATTCTATCCCCCATATGCATTTGTGTGTTTTTTTTGTCAATTTTTATCTCCATGAGGTTTTTGGGAGAAAATAATGGAAGGTTGTTTCTGGTAAACACATGCAAATATGAAGCTCTTTTTAATGGAAATTGTGTATTCATTATTTATATTTGGAAAGTTATGGGAGTAATTTTGTGGGCTTACATGTTTATGATTTCAAGGTAAAGATTTGAGATGGCAACTACAAATCAGGCATGTGTTCTCACTTTTTTTCATGTTATTTTTGAGTGAAATACTGGAATGTGTTTTGGGTTCCAATCTTATTTTAAATCTGAAAACACAAGAAAATATGAGATGAAATAAATTTTACTATTCTATGGGTTTGATTAGAAATTTGGGCATGAATTTTATATAGAAATCTAGGTTTGTTTTCTTTCTTAGAAAATACACATTTAGATTTTTTATTTTATTTTTTATCATCTCAATTTGAGCTTGCTGGTACTCTATTTGACACTAAGATATTTTTTTGAGTTTTTTCTGTTTAAAATATGGGGTTTATCTTTGTTTTTTTATAAAGACATTTTAGATAAAAAGTGAAAGGAATGAAAAGCGATGTGGGTTTGTTTGAAAACGAATAAATCTGTAATTTTTGCTATTTTGGAAATCTAGGTATGAATTATAACAAAAATATATAATATCCTTTTACAATACAAACTAGGTATGAGGCTTCAGATATTATGTAGAGAGAAATATGTGGGTTTTTTCTTAAAGGAGATCTGGTTCGATTTGAAATATTTTGAGCATAGTTAAGGCTGGAAGCTTGATGAAATTTATTACTAGCTTATCATTTAAACTGGTATAACTAATATCAATCTTTTTTATCTTGATTTTGTAAAATGATATCTTTGAATTCATACTCTTATGGTATTGGGGTTGATTTCCTCTTTTGGTGACTAGTTGATAATGTCTTTTCACTTATTTTTAAAATAAGTGTGAAAGATTGTGGGTATTGTCAGTGAAGTTTGCTAAGTTAGAATTTTCACTTATAGAGAGAGAATATTGTTATTTTCCTTCAATAGATATATGTCATTGGTTTGGGATGTGGGATATTTTGATTTTATCCCTTTCAATGTTGCAGTAATAATACCTATATTGTATCATATGATTGACTATATGTGTGTATTATGCTCACTTTTAACTTGATATTATTTTTATATTAAGGTGTTTCATACTAAAACTCAACATTGAGCCATTTTGTTAACAATGATTATCTTCTTGAAATCATGACTATTTGACTTATCTTGAATTGTGAAATGAAAGTTTATTAAGGAAGGATTATGTATTTGGAATATATACTTAAAAATATGGAAGTTAGTAAGGTATTTCTTATTGCATGAGTTCCTTATAAAAATTGATGATGTTTTATGTCTTTTGAGATATTTATGAGAATAGAAAATATTCATTAAGGAATGAGTGTATATTCATTTTTTTAATAATGATTTTCAAGTTAGCTGAATCATTTACTTAGTAAATACAAAAATGAGTAATGAGTTAGACGTGTTCATTTAAGTAAACATAACTGGCATGTATTGATAAAGGTATCATGGTGATGAAATTCTTTGTGGAGTATTCTTACATATTTAAAGGATACTATTATATTTTTTATTTTATATTGTTGTCATAATTGATTATCATCACATGTTACTTAAAATTACAAAGATTTGTTTATCAGTTACATTAATGATATGATTGTAAACATACCTTATAGTAAGAATTATCATTTCATTGGAATAGTGATATATACACTTATTTAATGAACTAGCATGTTTATTAATTATCTGTAAAGTTAACCTTAAAATGTTATTTTTTTCATTTAAATACAACAAGGATATGAGTTATAGATAACTCATTCTAGTTCTTTGAATTGACCCCTATATATATTTGTTATCTCTCCTACAATATAAAAGAAGGAAATACTCTCATGGAGTGATTGATTGAATTTTCTACGCATGATTACGTCATGTATTATTTTTAAAAATCCAATAAGGATTATTGTATTTAATTGTAATGAGAAATTAATATCTTTGCAAGATGATTTAAGTCATTTTTCCTATTGTACTATCATGCTTAAATGTATATCAATTTTACTGAAAATAAGGACGTATCGTTATTAAGTTTAAATAAAAATACTTGTTTTTTTGTATCACATTTTTGAGATATGAAAGTGTTTAAATCTTATTTTACAATAGATTATGAATAAAATTAATTGATTTTATGTTATGCAATTATATATTATTTTAATTATTCATTTTAAATTAATGGTTATGTGAAAGTGGAACATAGAATGATAAGGAAAACAATACAACGAAAACATCGTTAAATTATTATTGTACCATATTAAAAAAAGTGCACTATTGATATTAATTACTGATCATATGAGATTAAGGAATTATTTCAAAAAATGTTGAATGGATTAACTCCATATGAGACATGGTTAAGTAAACCATTAGTTAACGATAAAACTATATTGTGATAGCTTGTTAAGAGGTACTTATTTAAGATAGTAACTCATTGAGTTATTATAACTCTCTATCGATAAATAGATATCACCTAATGATACGAAATAACCTATCGTAAAGTTAAACTGATTTACTTATCTTAAATAGATAATGAAAGGTGTAAACGAAGTGTGGGCATTATGACCCATTGTTCCTTTCAATAGAATCCTAACCATTCCATCTTACGATGGCTATGGGAAGGATAGTGAGTACTTAATGACAAAAGTCATTACGTGGTCACTATCTTTCCCATAGGGATCCTAAGATGGGACTGATAGGACCCTTTCAATTTGAAGGATGAGTCATGGTTCCTGCTTCTTCAAAAAGAAAATTAATTTCTTAAACAATGAAATGAGATCTAGATAACTGTGTAAAGATGGTTGTGTGGTGATGGAGACAAGTTTCACTGACTAATGTGCGGTCACAAAGCTAAGCTTGCATTGCATGCTTCAATCGTTAGCCAAAGTAGAGTAACTAGCTAATTACATTGTCTATTCACCATACCCCTAACTTTTTTTCAGATACCAGATAGAATACAACTATTATGTTTTCTGGGTTGACACTTAGAACTTGCACATAGTTCTCAAGACCTGCTAAAGGTTTAACCAAAAGCATACAAGTTATACACACTCAGTTATAGTGAATTAATTGGGATCAGGAAGATCTATTTGACCCTTACAACTGCGCATGGTTATCATTTTTTTTCAGATGGATTGCAAACATTTAATTATGCTAGATTTTAATTATTTCAAGTTAAAAATCATTTAAGGAATTAATTTTAATTAAAGGTTTTTTTTTTTTTTAAATCCCTTAATCTGGATGAATAATAACATGGGTGTTACATAAATCAAATGTTCTGAAAATTACATACCACCAATCATGAAATTGATATTTTCATGTAGTTCATTATACAAGAAGATTTCAATAAAAACTCACTTTTGTAAGAAATTTGCAAATCCTTTAGGTTGTTCATGGCATATGAATTTCCTAAAGAGTTTGATGATCTACTAAAGAAATGAAAATTGGTGAGGGAGATCTAGAAATTCAATATAGATTGATCTTTTAAGCTTTTAGCAAAATGTTTTTTTTTTTTTAGGAAAAATATATTACTTTTTCAACAACATGTGGGACAAAGTCCCTCCTCTAGTGTGCCAGGAGGCACCCTTTATCGAAAGAAACCAAAATTAATGTATACAATATTTATAGTAAATAACTGTAGGGGTAGTATTTTACTCCTTCGAAAGAATATAAGGTGAAGGATGAGAAGTTAGGAATGGATAATTTAGAGAAAGAACTTGATGGAAAGGAAAATTTACATTCCAAATAAATAAGCACAAATCTTATTTTAGTTTGTAAGTATTTAATTTAACAAAAAAAAACTTTTGATAAGGATTCTACATGCATGAAAGGAATGAAGAATGATAAACATATGACATAATAACACATGTAATTTTTAAAGAAACCACAATGCAAAGTCATCAAATCTTGTTTTATTTCTTCACACAAATGAACACAAAGTTTCATATAATTTTCTCTCATACAATATGTTGTGCAAAAATCATGGAAATCACAAATTCTAGCCTAAAATCACTCAAGTCCTATAAAAATGTGAATCCCCTCAATATTTTCATGGGCAACACAAAGTATCTTCAGATATTTCTAGATAAATCCCTTCCAGAAGTCTCTAAAGGTAGTTCCTCCAAAAATTAAATAATATCCAATTAGTAAAAGTAAGTTTAGAATAAATCTAAAATACATATTTACGTGATATTAATCCCTAGAAGTATGGCAACATGCACTCTTGAAAATTACAAATTTATAATAATATGAAATTATAAGGTCATACATATTTATTTTATAAATTGACAAAGAAAATTTGCATTTGTTTTACAAATTGAAAAATTTGAAAGGAACGATAAAAATATTGTTCCAAGCCACGATCTCAGATGATAATAGCACACCACATTAGATTTGTAAAATAGAAGAGCTAAAATACCATATATGGAAATCCATCATAATCCATAATGCTCAATACATTACAATAGAATGACTTGAATTATTCAATAAGAAAGATGTACATATAAGAGGAGGGAAGTGCAACTACTACCTAAATTAGTGGTGAATAACTCCCACTAACTGATACTGGTAGTTAAGTTAACTCCATATGACTAGTAAGCTAACTCCACATAACTAAGAATGTAACTCAACATAACTAGTAAGCAAACTCCACACAACTAGTACACCTAAGCAAGCTAACCCAACAAGTGTGGGGCTAACACAAGTGTAAGAATTATCCTAATAAATAAATAAAAGGATAAATAATAACCTACACTAACACCCTCCCGTAAGCATAGCTTAGGTAGGTTTAAAAGAAGGTGGGTCTTGGCAATAAGGCCTGGTGAGGTACCAACATACAACAACTGGGAAAAATGGACACCACAAGGTACCTAAAACCAGTAATAACAAAGTAGAGAGTAAAATCCTACTGCAAGATATCCTCAGAAGCTCACCTCCAAAAACTCGTATAATGATGAAAATGTGGGGTGCACACTATGGCTTGAATCCACTACTCGATCATATAACCCAAAAACAACTGACACTGGGCTTCACCAGAATAGCTCCATGTAAGGAGACTGCTAATGGAGTGATGTTGAAAGTGAAAAACAAACACCAAACATAAATTGATCAACTACTACAAATAGGTGTTCCACAATCCAAGAACAACCAAGACAACAAGGCAAGGACACGAGTTCTAAATAAATAGGAGTGCCACGATCCAAGAAAATCTAAGGTAATAAGGCAAGGACACAAAACTCAAAGAAGTAGTATCAACACCACACCCTCCCATACTGCAGAATGGGTAGAGTGACACTACAGATCTGTATGAGTTATCAAAATCAACTACTCAAACACTAACAAAATAACACTGGGCTCCACCAGAATAGCTACCCCACAAGAGAGACTGTTAAGATGCCAAAAAAAGTGTTGAAAATACAGATCCAAAATATCTCAACAAACAAGAGAGATATAAATGTATAAACTCATAGATACAAGAATGCAATACCCAAAAGTTTAGGACATCAGGCTCAACCGAAATTACATCCACAAGTGATCACAACACCCTCCTGAATTTGACACTTTATAATTGAGTGCATGTAAATATTACAATGAGTAATAATACCTTTTAAATTTGAAATAGGTGTATAAAAATGTCACCAATGTGTAGATCTAAAAAAAATACACAATTTCAAAAAAGATCACCTTAATCCAAGCTACGGATCAAAAGTTATGTGCTCTACAACTTTTTGCTATTAAAATAATAATTTAATGTTGATCTTTTTAAAAGGTATACGTGACACCCAAATGTCCAAAGGGTAAAAGAGTGCTTCCATGCGATACATGCTTGCAACCAAACGATAAAAGTCTGCGCCCAAAACCTAAAATGTCCATAGTGTAAAAGAATGCATCCAGAAGGTACACACTTATATCTAATGGATAAAAGAATGCACCTAGAGGGTACATATCTGTGTCCAGTGGATAAAAGACTACATCCAAAACTGAAATATCCAGAGGGTAAAAGAATGCATCTAGAAGGTACACACTTATATCCAATGGATAAAACGAATGCACCTCTAGAGGGTATAGATCTACATCCAGTGGATAAAATACTGCATCTAAAACTACTTGTATATCTAGAGGGTAAAATAATGCCTCTGAAAGGTACACGCTTATATTCAATTGATAAAAGAATGCACCCAAAAAAATTGTTACAAACTTTGACTTCAAATATCTTTTTTTCTGGCACCTGTATCAAAAAACAGAGAGAAACCTAGAAATTTTCTCGAAAAACCTAGAAAGATGATTTAATTTTTGAGCCAAAAAATATGTCTATACATAATTGTACGGATTTTTTGAGAAATGTGCCAAAAAAACCTTTAAAATTTCTATATTTAACTATCTCAGAACATGATCGAGTTTACAGTCGATTCTAAGGCTTTGGCACCTTCCAAATCCAATGGCGTAGTCCGTTTTGCATGAAAAAACATGCTGCAGAAAAGTGCTGACTAAAATATGAATACATGAAAAAATATGTTAGAGTAGGTATTTACCTTAGCTCATGTTCACCTAGGTACTTTATTTACCTTTATTGTATTTATCCTCACCCACTTATGTGTGTGGATATTTCTTTTATCTTATTTAGATATTAGGAGATATTATCTAGTTGTTAGGTATAGTTATTTCCTTGATCTATGGTATTGACTAGATCCTTGATGTTTAGTTCTCTCCTAAATCAATGATCTTGACTAGTTCTTTGATGAATAGTTACTTCCTTGATTTATGGCTTGATCTACGACCTTGACTTGTTCTTAGATTGTTATTCCTTACCTATTTAAGCAAGGCCCATTCTCAATGTATTGCATTGAGTTCCATTATAATATATGATATTGCTGCTCATTTGTTTGCAAAGGTTTTATGTAAAGCTATTTTGGTGAATTTCTTTCATCTTATTGATCGTGGTGTTTGATTAGCATCTGTGTTCTTGGCTTGGTATGACCTGGTTATTCCTCCTTTTAAAATAAACCCTTGCTTGTATAGAAAAAATGTACAGATGGATGTTTATATCATCTATCACTCTGATACCATGAAAGGAACGGCAAGAATATTGTTCCAAGCCACAATCTCAAATGATAATAACACACCACATTAGATTTGCAAAACAAAAGAGCTAAAATACCACATATGGAAATCCATCATGATCTATAATGCTCAATACATTACAATAGAATAAATTGAATTATTTGATAAGAAAGATGTACATATAGGAGGAGGGAAGTGCATCTACTACCTAAATTAGTGGTGAAGAACTCCCACTAACTGATACTGGTAGTTAAGTTAACTCCATAAGACTAGTAAGATAACTCCACATAACTGAGAAGCTAACTCAACACAACTAGTAAGCAAAATTCACACAACTAGTACAGCTAAGCAAGCTAATCCAATAAGTGTGGGGCTAACACAAGTGTAAGAATTACCCTGATAAATAAATAAAACGATAAATAATAACCTACACTAACAAAAGTTTGCACCTAAAAATTGACAAATTCAATTTTCACCATAGTAAAACTTACAAATTGAATGTGCAATTTTTTTAATGAAGTGACGTTTTACATTCATGAAAACACCCATATTATTTTTAGCTCCTTCATGGAGCTTTGAGATACTTCTGTAGTTGAAAGTTTTGTTGCTTTTATAATTGAAATTTGTTTCTTGAGTTTACATAAAATATATTAATTTTGGAAGTATGAATCCTAAATACAAAATTTCCCTCATAAAAATATTTTTTCAATCTTTGAACATCAGTTATACTGAAGTTTAATTATGGAAGATATGGCTACAGGGAACTTTGACATGGTTTTGCAGCTGAAAAATCAGCCTGCAAAACTGCTTGAGAACTATGGATTTCTGACATACAGAAGGTCTTTTTGTTTTTTATTTTATTTTTAGAATCAAACCCTTTTGAGAATATTAAATTCCAAATACTATTTATTTTATTCACATTTATTAAAAAATGTGTTTTGGGGCTCAAAAATCAAAAAAGAACTCATAGGTATGTCTTTAACAAAAACATTACGATGAACTTCTTGAAACCCGCGCGAGATTTTTGATGGGTAAATGAAATCCATTATGCATGAAATTTTGAGGTTCTGAAAATCATAGAAAAATATATAATACCTAGAAAAATCTTGAAAAAAACATGTATCGAACTCAATAGATATAAAGATAAAGGAAATTCCTTCAGGGCCTTGTTTGAGGTGAGTTTTAACACTTTCTTGATTTTTTTCAATAATAAACATTTGAGACTATTAAATTTTGTACACTTTTCCTTTTATATTCATTTCGATAAAAATGTATTTCATGGCTCAAAAACTATTAGAAATGTCAATTAACTATGGTAAATGTAAGTAAGCAATTATTTACTCACGTAATATAGTTTTATATTTGTTATAAAAAAATTATAGTACAGTGGGAATAGTAATTCCCATAGTTGTTTTTGGCATGTTGGCAAGTTAAAATAGTATTCTAGTGGTTTACTGTTGTTTTGTTGCACAATACCGATCAATTTTGTACCCTACTCTATTTCTACTAATGATAAAAATTATCAAGTTTGGTTGTTTGATTTCATTTGGTATTAAAGCATAGATACTATGTATCTTTGACATGTAAGAATTTGCAAGAGGTATATTGGAAGATCCTAGAGTGGTTTTGAGTAGTAAGAGATCCGAAAAGCTTCTTGTTTGCTCCCATGCCCAACCCCAATCCACACCCATTATAGTTGCTGCATAAAATATATAACATCAGATAATTTAGTGTCTTGTCTGCAAATTTTCATAAAATTCAGGAGTCCCAGAGAGAGGGAAATTAGGATTCACTTATGAAATGTCTCCTTCATCATATCTAGAAAATTCATACAATTTCTTGAAAAATGAGAGGAAAAAACATTCCAATGCCAAATATTTCCCACAATTTATAGGCACAGTCTCCATCATGGATGCAAATGCTCCTAAATTTTTTCTTCTAGATTCCCAAATCCTAAGAGGAGGAAAATATGCAAGATGGAAGACCAAAATAAAAAATAAATAAATTTTGTGACATATTGCTTGTTGTGGAAGGATCTTTCACTAGACCAAATAGAAATATCATTGGAAAACATCAATTTGATCAAGTTAATACGAAATGCAATATGATAAAATTGTTTGCAGTATTAGATGAAATGCAAATAGACATTTGAGATGCCAAAATGACCAAATAAGAATGGGTTAAATTGAGCATAATCTATGAGGAAAAAAATAGAAAAACAATTTTGTAACTCCAAATTTAGCTTCCTAGTCTTAAACCAAATAAGCGGTGAGAAAATTAAGGTCTTTCTTCAATGTGTTGCAACATTTTGAGATTCTTGTAAGCATTATAAGAGGACGTAACATATGAATCTCTTATACCCATCATCTTGAGAGCATTGCCCCCTTCTTATTGAATCTTCATGACCTAATTGAATGTCATGGGTCAAATACAAACTTTTGAAAATTTGTTAAATATGTTGCAATAGGAGGAGTCCATGCATATATAAGAAGAATAATAAGAATATGAATAATAAAATTCCCTGGATTCACACTAGAAAGGGAAGGAACCATTCAAGTATTTGAAACAATCACAGAAACATAACAATTAGTAGAATCAACAAGGGAACAACCAATAAAATTAGTGGTTTATTTGTGGTAGAAAGGACCAAAAGTTGAAATATTTTTGGTATATTGATTCAAATAGGGATCCTCTAGTGGAAAGTTGTAAAAAAACCAAAAATTGAATCAAGGACAACAATACAAGAAATAATAGTAGTACAAGGGAAATTGGAAGAAGCCCCAACAAAAAGGAAATGTTGATGAACATGAAGATCGAGTACTTCTTGTATGTTAATCAATCATAGGAAGAATTATCTTCTTATAATGATTTCTAGTATGTTGATGCATGTGCACCTTGATACATGACTGGACATAATTATTATTTCTTTAAATTGAGTGAAACAACCACTAAAAACCATGTTTTTCTTGGTGACAATAGATCATACAATTTTCAAGGTATTGGAAGTGTTTATTTATCCCTTACTACACATTATTATAAAATAAATAATTTCTTATATATGTCTCTGGTTTGATAAAAAAATCCTATTAGTTATTCAACTTTTGGATCAAAATCTAAATATTGATTTGGATTCAAAAGTGGTAATAAAATTTATTTCATTACATATAAATATAGAATCTCTAAAATAGTTACACAAACTTCCAATGTGAAGCATATATTTCATCTTCATTTTTTCCAAAGAGACAATCAAAATCTTGTAGTAAAAGACAAGTATTAACATAGTTAGAACAAAATACTTGGCGATGTCAATTTTAGATATCTTGACACACTCTACCGGTATGATATGGTGATAGGTTATTTAGCTCTGAAAAAGGACATATAAAAGTGATAATATTGTTTTGAAGGAAAACAACATAGATCACCATTCTAGATTGTACATTTTGGGTTCTAGGTAAGAGTGATCTAGTGCATGCCAATATTTTTTTACCCATGATACCTAGTCATGATTTTTTTCAATACTTTATGCTTAGTGTTTCATTTTTTTCAAGAAAAATGTGGATATACAATCTTCATACTAGACATGAAGCATTTGATAATTTTAAGAAGTTCAAAGATGCGGTTGGAACTAAGTCTAGTTGTAAAATCAAAACACTTTTCTCATACGGGGGGTATACAATCAAAGAGTTCAATGCATTAGTAGACACTCATGGAATTCATTCAGAAAATGGCTCCTCCATATACACCATAGAAAATTTGTGATGTTAAATGGAGAAATTGTACCATCATGGAGATGGTGGAATGTATGATCATTAATTCTTACTTCAATACATATTGGGATGAAAAAACCAAAATGATGGTATACTTACTAAATAAATTTCCCACCATTTCACTTAATGAGGTAACACTATAGGAAGCATGGTCAGGGAAAAATCCATCTATTGCACATCTTAGAGTTTTTGGATGTAAATAAAACATGCACATTCCCAACAAGAAGAGAACAAAACTTGATATGATATTAAAATTATATCTTCTTAGGGAATATTGAAGAATATCTTAGCTGCAGATTAATAGATCTGAAAACTCTAAGAGTATACACAAGTACATGTTGATTTTCTTTAGAAGAAAGAAAATGAAATTCCTTCCAAAATATCACCTAAATCAAATCAATCATGTTGTGAAAATAGATGATGAATTTCTCTTTAATGAACACAATGGTGATGGGGATCATGATGATGATTTGACAAGACCACCATCAATAGGAAAAACTTATTATATGCCTAAATGGTATAATAATGTGATACAAGATGCCAATTTGGGTAGTCTTCTAGACTTATCCACACATGGACCATGGAATCACAATAAGTCTTGTAATAAGGTAAATTTTCCTTAATTATTAATTTTTTTTGAATATATTTATCCCTCTACAATTCATGAACAACTTCATTCTTAAGCATGGAAAACTTCCATGGATTGTAAATATCAATAAGTGATGAAAAATAAAACATGAGAACTTGATGATCATCCACTAGGGAAGAAATACATTAGATGTAAATGGATCTTCAAAATGAAGTCTAAATTAAATGACACTATTGATAAGCACAAGGAAAAGATGGTAGTGAAGGATTGTTCTCATAAATAAGACATTGCCTATGAGGAGAATTTTCCTCCCATATCTAAGATCGAGACTATCATGATGATTTTATTCTCTAGCTGCATGATTTGGTTGGAGAGTCCACCAAATTGATGTGAAAAGAGAGTTTGTCAAAGAATATTTGTAGGAATAGGTCTACGTGACTAAATTAAAAGGTTTTGTCATGCCTAGAAATGAATAAAAGGTATGTAGAATCATGAAATATCTATATGGTCTCAAACATTCTCCTTAAGCTCGGTACATCAAGGTAGATGTGAATCTTATTGATCATGGATTCTAGAGTAATCCTTATGACCCCAATCTCTATCTCAAAAGGAAAGGGAGAGATTTTTGTTGTTTTTGTTGACAAGATCTTCATCACTGATAGTTTACCAAAGATGATTGATGCCACCAAGAAAGATATTAATTTATTTTTATCCATGATTGACCTTGCACTATTTTACTATTACCTTGGATTGGAAGTAGGGAAAAATGAGAGCTAAATTTTTGTGTCTTAGATGAATAATGCAAAGACTATGCTCAAGAAGTTTAGGATAATGGAATTTAATCCAGTTTCCACACCTATGGAGATGATTTAACAAAAATTAAATCTTTCTCAGAGGACTTCCATTAAATGAATATAAAAGTAAAATTCATGATCTATCATGAAAGAAACAATGAAGTGTAATAAATAGTGAGATAAGAGTGACTTAGCTTGTATTAAAATATTTGGGATGATTCTTGGATACAAAATGAGTGGAAAAAGATTAATTTGATTGCCTAGATAAGGAGAGGATGACCCAAGTTCTAGTTTCTGATTTAGGAAAAAAAAATGGATCTATTCTTTTTAGGGTTAGACGATGTCTATTTCATTTCACTCTTTGTTGCATCCACTTCGATGTAGGATTTCATTGTCGTAACTAAGCTTGCAAAAGAAAACCTAGCTACCTATCCATGGATCAAGAAAACATCAAACAAAATAAACAATGCATACGTTTGATTCAAATTGACCTTGGAAATCACCCCAATGTGATTATCACTGAGCAGTGCACTACATTTTAGACTCTATGTAGTTCTAGTGTGTCCGTGTGATTGAAGTGTTTCCCTTGTGCCAGTTGCACCAAGATGGCATGATAAAAATAATTTTCCCCCAAGATGAAAGTTTGAGATGGAATTCCAAAATATCCCTTCCTATGTAGTGAATAAAGCATCTCAAATGCAGTCCTTGAAATGTTGTTCTTTTCCCAAGCAATAGATAGTAAGAAATAGCCCAAGTTGTCCAGCCCCTAATAATAGTAAGTTATGTATATAAATGATTTCATTTGTTGAATTTCATCATTAAGAACAAAAAAGGTTGACTTAAAGTGATGGGTAGTAATTTAAAAATGATAACAAATGATGTGGAATTTCATGTTTGAGAAAAGGAAGGAAAAGGAAAAAACTGCCCAAAGAGAATATTAGCACTTCGGTGCTCTAGTTCCTAATGGGTGTTAGTTTTTGGGATGCTCAGAGGATAAAATTAGAAAACACATAGTTGGGTCACATGTTATCCAATGTTTAAAAGTATAGTATTCATTCGAGAAAATAAAATGATAAGAGTTTCGAAAAGGATAAAGAAATCTAAATATAAAACAAGTATTTTTAATGTCCAATTTTCTTTCTTACAAAGCATGCATATAATAACATACTTAGAGGTGTGATATAAATATAAAGTGTGTGATTTCAGAATAAATTAGATAGAAAGAGTGTACCTTGTGTAAAGGTGAAGGTATTTATAGTTGATAACATGCCGGATGAGAATTGTACTTGATATCTTGCAAAATAAAGATTATAGAATGTATATCTTAGAATCTATAAGAGTATAAATATCCATGAAGTGAAATTTTGTGCATAGTAGAGATGATGCATGTGTTTTTTATTGAATATTACGTTTTCCCTAGCATATTGTGATTGAGATTTATCCTTATTCTGTTTGTGTGCTTCCATTTTTTCAGAGTAGGTTGGACATGCAAAATAAGATAAGTGTAGTCAATATTCATGCTAAATGAAATGGAACTTTAACTTAGTAAACTTGAAAATAGCAATGCGTAATGAAATAAAAGTGAATCAAGGATCTAGAATGCACCTGAATGTCATAAGAGAAGAGATTAAAATTTTCTGGTATGTTTTTTGCCTTGGAAAAGGCTGAAATAGTACTGAGGATTTAGGCATCACATCCAAAACTAAGGATTTAAGCATCTTATTTCTATACTGAGGACTTAAAGGTTTCCTATCACCAAGGACAATTATTGGGTGAGATGTAGGAATTTACCTCCAATAAAAAACACTTCCCTATGGGATAGTGAAATTTTAGATAGTCACAAATCCAATAGAAAGTGGTCAAATATTACACATCGTTATAGGAATATCAATGTTCTGCATATTCCCTAGATTCCATTCCTTATTTGATCATGAGAAAAAGAGAGTAATTAGTTCCCTTACTGAAGTTATGTAACTTGCCACTGATTTTTTTCTTGTTGTAGCTAATTATAAAATGTAATTGAGTATCTATTATTGTATTTTGGAGAAACTTGTCACCAAAAACTTATGATCCTATAAATTGTACTTGTTTCTTCCCCCAAGACATAACTACCCATGTGAAAATCTACCACCCATCGTGATGGGTGTCGTCATTCCCTTCATTTAATCAACTTCTTGTTGATGTCATATTAAACCAGGGGTGTGTCTAAAGCTATATGCAACATGAGTAATTGTAACCGATCTAGTAGTTGACCGTAGTTATTTTTTTATTTTTTGGGGGATCTCTTTAATTTCTTAAGAAATTCTTGGTAAAACCTTATTTAAATCAACCTATGAAAAAATTCTGAAAGTAAACACACTGAAAGCTTTGCTGAAAGGAAACACACTGTGTAGAATGGAAACACACTTTCTATTGGAAAATAAACACACTTGCTTCTGGAAAATAAACACACTCAATTTAGAATGATAGAAAAAAATTGCAAGAAATATAAGAATCTATCTAAACAACTGCAGGAACAAGTATACATCAGAGTTTAACTGAAAGAATTAAAACAATATAGAATTAACAGATCTAAGCTATTTGCTGAAGAAATATAAATACCAAAGAAACGAATATCCTGGACCTTAGGGGAATGGGCCCTTGCTCCTCCTCGAATCAAGATTTAACAAATCATAATTCTCTTAAATAGGAATGGCTATCTTATTGATAAAAACATTCAGAATTACAAACGTACTGGATTTGAGTACTTAGTCTATTTCTCTTCTCTGTTCTATTTCTATATATCCTATCTATCTACTGCAGGTATACGTTTATATACATTTTATAGTCACATCTATCTCAATGATTCTGATGAAATCAAATCATTCCCAGAATAGATGCTGAGCCAGATTCCAGTTGATCAGATAGTTGTAGGATAGGTCTCCCTAGATCTATGTTCAGAAATCTTCTCGTCCTTCCTGATTGAAAGGTTCGTAGATGTAAAATCTCTAGATGTGGTTTAAAAAAGATAACTCTATATTGGTTCTGGAACTTCAGAGAAGTTCCAGAACCATAGGAAATTGTTTAAGGATCAAAACCATGAGAGTTATGGAGCTATCCCTAGGAGTTCCAAAACTAAGTCTAAAAATTTTAGAACTAAATACTAGAGTTTCGGAACTAAGTCTGAAAGTTCCGGAACTAGATGATGACTATGTGATGGAGTTCCAGAACTAGCTTGGAAGTTTTGGAAATAAGATGTGTAGGAACAGATGTTGCTAAAAACAAACTGAACACTTTCTGCTTCATTTCCTTAACTGATTTAGACCTTCTTTATTACAAAAATGAATTCAAACACAAACTTGTCAGGAATTCTAGAGCTTTTAACATTAGAATCACAATCAATCAAAATAAAGAAAATTACATCCTAACTCATATTAGATCAATTAAAAGTCACAAAATGCAATCAAAATTAATCAAAAGGAGAGTAAGATGAGATCATATATTATACATTAATCAGACGTATTTTGGCCTCATCATTTCCCCCAAACTTACTTGTTTGTGAGTCCCTTTACAAACTTCATTCTTCAAAAGTGGGGTTCTAAATTCTAAATTCCATTTGATTGTTATGTTTGTAAAGCCTATTTTCATGTTAGAGTGTGGTACACCTTTTATGTGTTACACTAAGGTATTTTTACAGCGGTCCCGCTCGCCAGTGAGTGGGTCAAGGGTTTGGGGGTGTGAAGCCCCCTTGATGGATGGGGGTTCGGGGGTGAAGCCCCCGAAGCAAATATTTATGGGTGGTTTATTAACCCATGGGTAATGGGTAACTGTTATGGGCTGTTTTTGGGCCCATAGTTTTTCAGTACCCATTGTTTTGATACCCATGGTTTTTTACCCATGGTTTTGATACCCACAGTTTTTTCCCATGGTTTTGATACCCATGGTTTTGTATCAAACTGCTTAAGCAATTGTCTATTTATATGGTCTTATGCATATGATACATGGACAAGAAAATGTATTGCAGATGTGTTTTGAATTCGGGTGTGAATTCTATAGACTTTGTTGAGCATAGCTTCAAACGGATCTAGGTATTGTATTGAGAGAGTGGAGGCTTGTAATAAAATCTGAGCAAGTGATTCTTAGTGGACATATTCCAAATTGGGTGAACCACATTAAATCTTGTCTCTCTGTGTTGTGTTATTTATTCTGCACTTTATTTGAGATCTGTAATATTTTTCTGCATATTAGTTTCTACTGTTGCGATTCTGTAAGGGATTATTCCACATATTTTATCTCTTATTTCCTAACAATTAGTATCAGAGCCTAGTTTTGGTTTGTTGAAGTGTTGAATCACAGGAAAATTTTTTATCTTGAGTGGTAGCTATGGAAGATGATGGAAGATCTAGGGTTGAGAAATTCAACGGGCAGAATTTCATTCTTTGGAATATGTAGATGGAAGATTACCTTTATCAGAAGGATATTTATACTCCATTATCTGAGAAGGTGAACAAACCCTCAAGTATGACAGATGCGGAATGGGATTTGTTGGATCGGAAGGAACTTGGAACGATCCGGCTATGTCTTGCATCTTCGGTATTATTTAATCTTTCAAAGGAAAAGACTATAAAATATCTAATGGATGCATTAGGGAAGTTTTATGAAAAACCCTCTGCCTCTAATAAGACATTTTTAATGAAAAATTTGTTTAATATGAAGATGTTTGAGAATATTTCGTTAGCAGATCATTTAAATGATTTCCATATGGTTTTGATTATGCTATCTTCAGTTACAATAGAATTTGATGAAGAAGTTAGGGCTTTATTAATTCTATGCTCTTTACCTGAAAGTTGGAATAGCATGGTAATGGCGGTAAGCAACTCGGTTCCAGCTAACTCAAAGTTGAAGTTTGAGGATGTTGTAGGGGTGATTCTAAGCGAGGAAATGTGAAGAAAAAGCTCTGGGGAATCTTTTACTTTAGGGAATGCTTTGACAGTGGAAACTAGAGGGAGACAGAAGAATAGAGGAAATCGTGGAAAATCAAAAGATCAGGCAAGGTCAAAATCCAAGAGCAAGATTGTATGTTGGAATTGTGGAAAGTCTGGGCATGCAAAGAAGGATTGTTGGGAGCTTCGGGACAAGAAGAAACAATAGGAAGAAAACAAGGAGGTAAATGTGGTATCGGGTAATGTATGTCAGGATGCTTTGATTCTTTGTTTGCATAATATTACTGAATCTTGGGTTTTATATTCAGGGGCTTCTTTCCATGCTACTACACATAGGAATTATTTTGTTGATTATGTTCAAGGGGATTTTGGGCATGTTTTTCTTGGTGATGATGAGCCTTGCAGTATAGTTGGAAAAGGTTCTATTCAGGTTAAGATGTAGAATGGGAATACATGGCTATTGAAATATGTTAGACATGTTAGATATCAGTGGAGTAATTAGGAAGTGATGGTTGTACTATGATATTTACAGCTAACTCTTGGAAGGTTACCAAGGGTGCTCTTATGGTGGCAAGAGGTAAGAAGGTTGGAACCTTGTATTTATCCATTGATAGTATTAATGATTGTACTTTTGTGGCTTCAGATGAAAATACAACATTATGGCACTATAGGCTTGGTCATATGAGCCATAAGGGCATGGACATCATAAAGAAGAATTTACCTAGATATACAGAAACATGTTTCAAGTTCTGTGAGGACTGCATATATGGGAAATAGAAGCGAGTAAGGTTTCTCAAGGTTGGACCTACAAAGAAAGAGAGTTAGTTAGAGCTGGTGCATTCTGATGTGTGGGGGCTAGCTCAGGAATCATCTCTTAGGGGTTCAATTTATTATGTTACTTTTATTGATGATGCAACAAGGAAAGTTTGGGTTTATTCTATTAGAAACAAATCTGATGTATTTGACACTTTTGTTAAATGGAAAGCCTTGGTAGAGAATGAAACAGGTCTTAAGCTAAAATGTCTTAGGTAAAATAATGGAGGGGAGTATTGTAGTAATGAATTTGATGATTACTGTTCTAAGAATGGAATCCATAAGTAAAAGACAGTTCCAGGAACTCTACAACAGAATGGGGTATCAGAAAGGATGAACAAAACAATAATGGAATGTGCTAGGAGCATGAGGTTACATGCAGGATTATTTTTGGGTAGAAGCAGTGAGCAAAGTTGTGTACTTGATAAAAAGAGGACCATCAAGTGCCTTGGATGGAGGCATACCTGAGGAGGCTTGGTATGGTAAGAAATTTGATTATTCATTTCTTAGAGTCTTTGGATGTGAGGTGTTTGTTCATATTGACAAGGATGATAAGACCAAGCTAGAGGCTAAATCAGAAAAATGTACTTTCATTGCTTATGGTGGTGATGACTTTGGATTTAAATGTTGGAGT
Source organism: Taxus chinensis (assembly GCA_019776745.2). Taxonomy (NCBI): domain Eukaryota; kingdom Viridiplantae; phylum Streptophyta; class Pinopsida; order Cupressales; family Taxaceae; genus Taxus; species Taxus chinensis. The sequence continues at coordinate 168,171,671 of CM034154.1, read as the reverse complement.
ATTAAGGACAAGAAAATCATTCGGTCTAGGGATGTGGTCTTTAATGAGAAAGTCGTGTATAAGCAACAGTTGTAGGAAAACAGGGAAGAATCCAAGAAAGAATATGCAGTGGTAGAGGATCTTCCAAATGGGATAGTGACCCATGAATCAGTTCAGGAACCAACTCAACAGAAACCCCAAAATCCTACAATGAGGAGGTCTTCTAGGGTAAGAAAAGAACCTGAATGTTTTTCTCCTTCTCTTTATTATTTATTACTCACTGATAGTGGAGATCCGGAGAGCTTTGATGAAGCAATGCAGGTAGATGTCAGTAAGAAGTGGGAGTAAGCCATGGATGAGGAGCACAAGTCTCTCATGGAGAACCAGACTTGGGACTTGGTGAAGGTATCAAAAGGATAAAGAGCATTGTAGAACAAGTGGGTGTACAAATTTAAATACGAAGAAGGAGGAAAGAAAATATATAATGACTGGTTGGTGGTCAAAGGGTTTACACAGAAACAAGGTATAGATTTTGATGAGATATTTTCTTCTGTAGTAAAAATGACTTCTATTAGAACTATTCTTGGAATAGTGGCAGCAGAAGACTTGCACTTAGAATAGTTATATGTAAAGACTACATTTCTCCATGGTGATTTGGAGGAGGAACTATATATGTAGCAACCAAAGGGCTATGAGGTCAAAGGTAAAGAGGAGATGGTGTGTAAACTGAAGAAGAGCTTGTATGGCTTGAAATAAGCTCCACGTCAATGGTATAAGAAATTTGATAACTTCATGATGGAGTAAGGTTATATTAGCTGTCATTCTGACCATTGCGTGTATACAAAGAAATTTGAGGATGGAAGTTATATTATCCTGTGTTTTTATGTTGATGACATGTTGGTTGGAGGTAAAAACATGCAGGAAATAAAAGTACTCAAGAAATACCTAAGTGAATCCTTTGATATGAAGGATTTGGGGGCAGCCAGACAAATCCTTGGTATGAGGATAACTTGGGATAGGAAGGAAAAGAAGCTAACTTTATCTTAGGAAGAGTACATTAATAAGGTATTGGATAGGTTTAACATACAAGATGCTAAACCGCTTGGGAATCCTTTGGCAGGCCATTTTAAGTTATCAAAGGAACAGTGTCCCAAGACAGAGCAGGAAAGAAACCAAATGTCCAAGGAACCTTAATCATCAGCAGTTGGCAGTTTGATGTATGATAAGGTGTGCACTAGGCCTGATATTGCCCATGTAGTGGGAGCTGTGAGTAGATTTATGAGTGATCTAGGTAAAGAGCATTGACAAGCAATAAAGTGGATCCTTCGGTATTTGAGAGGGACCACGGGGATAGTTTTTTTGCTACAGTGGATCAGACACCACTTTACGTGGTTATGCAGATTCAAACATGGCTAGAGATGTAGACAGCAGGAGGAGCACAACATGTTATATTTACATTGTAGGTGGGACAACAGTGAACTAGATTTAATGACTATAGAAGATGTTGGATTTTTCAACCACAGAGGCTGAGTATGTTGCTGCCACAGAGGCAAGCAAAGAGATTATTTGGTTACAATAATTGCTTGAGGAGTTGGGGCATAAGAAGGAGGAATGTAAGTTGCATAGTGATAGTCAGAGTGTTATACACCTAGCTAAGAACTCTTCTTTCCACTCTAGGATGAAGCATATACAGTTGAGATATCACTTCATCAGGATAACTTTGGAGGAAGATAAGTTGAAGATGGAGAAGATTCATAGCAGTCAGAATTCTGCAGACATGATGACCAAGGTGGTCACAAGGGATAAAATAAAGCTATGTTCAGCTTTAGTTAGCCTTTGCAAATGACAGTGAAAGGTCGAGAAGCTTGCTCAGTGGAAATCAGTCTCCAAGTGGGAGATTGTTATGTTTGTGGAGCCTATTTTCATGTTAGAGTGTGGTACACCTTCTATGTGTTACACTCGTGTATTTTTATGGCGGTCCCACTCACCGGTGAGCGGGTTAGGGGGGTTCGGGGATGTGAAGCCCCCATGATGGATGGGGATTCAGGGGCAAAGCCCTCGAAGAAAATTTTCATGGGTGGTTTATTGACCCATGGGTAATGGGTAACCGTTATGGGCTCTTTTTGAGCCCATGGTTTTTTTGCCAATTATTTTGATACCCATGGTTTTTTGCCCATGGTTTTGATACCCACAGTTTTTGTCCATGGTTTTGATACCCACGGTTTTGTATCAAACTGCTTAAGCAATTGTCTATTTATATGGTCTTATGCATATGATACATAGACAAGCAAATGTATTGTAGATGTGTTTTGAATTCAGGTGTGAATTCTGTAGAGTTTGTTGAGCATAGATCCAAATGGATCTGGGGGTTGTATTGAGAGAGTGGAGGCTTGTAATAAAATCTAAGCAAGTGATTCTTGGTGGACGTAGCCCAAATTGGGTGAACCATGTTAAATCTTGTCTCTCTGTGTTGTGTTATTTATTCTACACTTTTATTTGAGATCTGTAATATTTTTCTGCATATTAGTTTCTACTATTGTGATTTTGTAAGGGATTATTCCGCATATTTTATCTCTTATTTCCTAACATTGATTACTCAAATCAAATGGTTGAAACTAGATTTTCCAATGTTTAAACTTGGATGTGCTGTACCCTTCTCCTTCTTCTATTTTCCTCTCCCACTATTCAAATTCAGTAGGGTCTTGAGGTTCTCTATTTTTCCAAGGAGACATGGGGGTGAGAAGTAAAGGGGGCCTTGTTCGCATTCCCATCCATATTTTCCCTTAGGTTTCATTGACTTGGGGAATTATTGTGCATAATGATTTTTCCCTTTCTAAACTCTAGATCATATTTTTTGGGGAAATTACTTCCCTTCTTCTCAAGGAATAGTAAGGATTTCCCACCTCTTTGAGCATCCTTCATAAATATCTTCAAAATTTTCCTCCTCATAGGAGGTGAAGGCATCAATACTCTTTTGTAGAATGGAATGATAGTGTGTCTTGAATCTCTCATCAAACACATGAGTTCTAAAATGTGTGAGGAAGGTAGAGGGTTTACCATAATGAGCTCTCATACAGAGACCTGTTGATCTAGTTTTCAATAAAAATTTAGATTCCCTTTCCTTTCATGAAATTTGGTTTTGCGAAACAGAGGCAAATGCATTAAGCTAGCTCTGCCCTACATACAAGTTGATCATAAATCCTGTGTTTTTCTCTAGCATAAAATTGCAAAGATAAAACTCACACAGAAGATTTTTCTGCTCAGGGATGGAGAGAGAGTAAGCTGCCATGAATTTAGATTCATCTTTAAGTTCATGTGGAAGCCCACATGCAATCCTTGACAATTGCCAATGAATAAACTTCTCTTCTAAAAAAACACCATATGCAGGAGAGGGCCTCCTGCAGGCAAGTAATTTCTCACTCATAATATAGACCATATGAATTTTTGCAAGGCATTTATATTTATTTCTTTCCTCATAAAAATTTTCTTCCCATTCCTTTATTTCCTTCATCTCCTCCTCCATCTTGGTCTTTAATTCTTCATTTAATGTTTTTGCTTATATGATCTCCCTACAAGTATTATTCCATAACTGTTTGAGTGGAAAATAGGTCAACTCAGTCTGTGCAGACGCTGTGGACACAACACTCTATTTTCTAGAATTCTGAAATTCTTCCTCTTTTTCTATCGGTTGTTTCTTGGTTGTTGATAATTCATCAGTCTTGGCTGCAAGTTGGGTTGTCAAATCTCCAATGAGAATTTCCCTTTGTTCCAATTTGAGCTTGAGGAAATCTAATTCCTCATCTTTTTCTCTGATAATGAGCTCTTCTCTAGACAAGAACAAAGACTATTTAACTTGATGTCTTTCTTCTTACTTTGAAATTATTTGAGGAGTTGGGAATTCTTCCTCTATCAAAGGAAATTTTCCTTTTCTTACCCGAGATGCCAACTCTTCTTCTTCATGTGGAAATGTTGATGGTTCAGCCAATTTCTGAAAATATTTCTCTTCAAATCTCTCTTCTCCTCTATCCATTTTAGCTTGACTTGGCTTGGAAGGATTCATGGCCATTCTGCCTAAAATATCAGTAGCTTTTTCTTCCAGCCTTTCCTACTCACTCCTTCCTTCTGGGGTTTCCCTTGACCTCTTATGAATTTTTCTTATCCGGGGAAGTTCAACATGCTCGACAGTGAATTTACTTCTAGAGCTTCTTCTTAATATTCTTTCTTGCTCTTTTGTGGGTGAGCTATAACTGTTAGGGACATATATTGGCTCCCCTGAAGCTGCTACAGAAGAAGGAATTTCCTTCACAGGTACAAAAGGCTCTACCTTTTTTATCTTTCTCACAAACCTTCTTATTTTTGGTATATTTTCTCTTTCCATTTCCCTTTGTCCTTTTGCAGGGGCATCAATTTATAGATTAGCTGAAGGAGAGCATGGGGCTGGAATTGTCCTTCTAATAATATTAGGGATTTTCTTGAACTTGCCAAGAAACTTGTCCCAAATTTCTTCTCCATTCTTCTTGGAAAAAAAATGGTGCTGGCATATTAAATGAATTAGACCATGATGCCTAATTGTCCCAACACCATAGGAATACCTCTAAGCCATGGTCTATATAGAATAAAAAAGAAACCCTAGAAGGTTTATTATGGACTTAGGTTTGGTGGCTCCATACTTCAGATATATGAGTATTTTTAAGACTTCTTTTCCCACAGACCTAGATTGACCATCATAGGTTAAATATTTTATTAGCCAAAACGATACCATGTTAAAGGGTTTGGGAAAACTCATCCTTCTAACCCCTTTTATGATTTTCTTTGTATTATAGATGTATTGGGGTTCAGTTTCTCCTTCTTGTAGTAATACTTCACCCAATTCTTTCAACAAGGTGTGGGGCATGCACAATTGCAACTCTAGACACGTTACTTACAGTATTTATAGAAAAAGGAATAAATATATTTCTCACATATTTTCTGGATTGTTCTAGGTTTATGATTAATTCTCTTACCAATTCGTCACTATGCCTTGAAAATTTCTTCAAGAACTCTAGCCATCTTGCATGCTCAAAGATGGATGCCACTTCTTCGTCTACGAGTAGTTGGGAATCATCCTCTGGTTCAGATTTCTTCTTAATCCCCATATCAACTTGAGTTCTGTCTCTTTTGATTTTGTGTGATTTTTTTACAGGATCTTTTCCTTAGCTTTGGAACTGAAGAATTTGGCTGTGGAACCTTTGTTCTTAGCTGCGGAACCTCAGTTATTAGTTGTGGAACTTCTGAATTCTCTGTTCTTTATTGTGGAATAAAAACTTAATTCAATGCTCCTTCCTCAAAATATCTCTGCAACTTATTTCACTTGATTTTTGCAATAATAATTATGAATGATAACCATGCTGCCACTTATTCCATCTAAATCAATTTCATGATTACATACTTGTAATCATAATGTATAAATAGATGACTCATCATACCTACTTTAAAATTAAGTCAAATCACAAATGCAAACATTTAATCAACCCTAAATAAGTTAAAAGACATAATTACCATCCTTGATGATGTAATCCTTTTGCTATGATGACTCATCATTCCTACAAGTGGAACAAAACATGATTAGATAAGATAGCTGGAATTCAAAAGAATTCCTTTATTTGAACTAGACAAAAAGAGGTCATCCACCATTTGCTGGTTTTCAATTGACCTTTGAGAGAATTTCTTCTTTCTTAATTTTTAATTTTTTTAAATTTTTTTGGGGAAGAAAATGTCATTTGTTTGTTTTCATCTTCTTCCCTTTATTTTGGATCTATCATCTAGTTATTTGATCATTTTGGAAGAACTAGGTTCTTCCATATGATCAAATTCTTTATCTTCTTCAATCTTCCTCAAGAATTCATTCTTAGTGGGAGGCTTCCTATAGAGTTTTATCCTATGTCCATTGACCAAGAGTGTTTTTCTACTGCCATCAATGAGAATTAACTGAATAGAACCATTGTCAAATATTTTCTCAATCTGATAGGGTCCCAAGCATCTGGTTCTAAATTTACCCTTGAATTATTGGTACTTATAATTGAACAACAATTCCCAGTCTCCTACTTTGAATTGCCTTTTCTTGATATGTGTGTCATGTCATTGCTTCCTTTGCTCTTGAATCATATCTGTCTACTGAAGTGCTTCCAACCATAATTCATCCAACGCATTGAGTTGAAGGATTCTTTCTTTTTAAGCTGCATTCAACTCAATTCCCACCTTTACTATTGTCCTCAATGTCTGAAGTTAAAAATATATAGGTAACAAGGGATTTTTCCCATAGACTAATTCATATGGTAAAAACCTTGTTGTATTTTTCCAAGTTATATTAAAAGCCCAGAAAGCTTTAGGTAGTCTCTTTACCCAATCTTTTCTCCTAGCTTCAACTATTTTGATAAGGATGTTCTCCAATTCTCTGTTTGTTACTTCAGCTTGTCCATTTGACTGCGGGTGGTAAGGAGATGACTTCCTATGATTGATTTGGTAATGCCTTGTGAAAGCTTGGATCATATTAGACATGAATTATGGTCCCTAATCTTATGCTCCTTGGAGCTCCAAACTTTATCATAATTTTATTCTAAAGGAAATCAACAACTGCTTCCTTAGTGGCATTTGTCAATGCCTACACTTCTACCCATTTTGTCACATAGTTAGTAAATACAAGAATATATTCCTTCCCTTGTGAAGGAGGATTAAAGGGACCAACAAAATCTAATCCTCATCTATAAATGGTTCAACCACAACTTGAGGCTAAAGAGGCATTTCATTGGTGAAATTTGGTTGTCCCATCCTTTGACAAGGATCACACCTCGTAATATATCTCTTCACATCCTTGTATAGAGATGGCCAATAATAACCAGTGCAAAGTATCTTCTGAGCTATCCTTTTCACTGAATAGTGTCCTCCACTTTGTTCATCGTGAAATGCTCTGAGGATGTCAAATATTTCATCCTCTCTTATACACTTGCGCAAGAAAAAATTATGACCACACTTAAATAGCATTCCATTTAACCATTTGAATCGTGCAATGGTTGTAATTAACTTATTTATTTGTTTCTTAGTGAAAGAAGGAGGAAAATTTCCTGTTGTAAGATAATTTTCCATATCAGAAAACCATGGTGTACTTGTTGAGATTGCAAACAGTTGTTCATCTAGAAAGTTATCCTTGACTAGATCTTTCTCCCCTGTGGTGGTTAGTCTTGACAAAAAATCAGCTACCACATTAGATTTTCCTGGATTGTCCATAATGGAAATATCAAATTCTTACAAAAGTAATAACCATCTAATTATTCTTCCTCCAACCACTGGTTTGTTCATTAAATACTTAATTGCTAAATGATCTGTGTACAAATATCTTGTACCCTATAATGTAATGTCTAAATTTATTGATTGCATAAATCATAATAAGAAATTCCTTTTTGTGGTGGTGTAATTCTTTTCAGTGGTAGTAAGATTCTTACTAAGATAATAAATGGCATACATCTTTCCTTCCTGATCTTCCTGTCCCAATACTGCACCAATGGAATAATTTGAGGCATATCTTTGGATATGAAATGGATTTTCCCAATTAAGACCTCTCAATATTGGGGCACTGATTAATTTTTTCTTTAATTTATTCAAAAGCATGTTGAAACTTTTCATCCCAAATAAATTCATAGTCCTTGGTTAGTAATTTAAACATGGGGGCAGTAATTTTACTGAAATCTTTTATAAAGTGCCTATAATACCCAGCATGCCCTAGAAATGATTTGATATCTGTGGGGGTATGACGGATAGGTAAATATGAAATGATCCTAATTTTTTTTTGATCCATCTAAATTCCTTTTTTGAAATATGGTGTCCTAATACAATCCCCTCATCCACCATCATCAAACATTTTTCATCACTAAGAGACAGGTTGAGTTGTTCACATCTTGTTAACACTGTATCTAGATTTCTCAAAGCATCTTCAAATGTATCTCCAAGTACAGTGAGGTTGTCCATATATAATTCAACACAATCATTTGTTAGATCAACAAATATTGCAAGTACATCTCTCTAGAAAGTTGTAGGAGCATTGCATAAACCAAATGGTAACACCCTATAGGAAAAGGTTCCCCATGGACATGTAAATGTAGTTTTGTCCTGATCTTCAACAACGACTTTGATATGATTTTACCCACTAAATCCATCTAAGAAAGAAAAGTACTGTTTACCTGAAAGGTTATCTAGCACTTGATCTATGAATCGTAAGGGAAAATAATATCTCATTTTGGCTTTGTTTAGTTCCCTATAGTCAACACATATTCTCCATTTTCCATTTTTTTGGAACAATTACAAGAGGAGATACCCAATGGCTATCTGAGATAGGGTAGATGAAACCTACTTGTAATAATTTTTTAAATTTCATGTTTAACTATATCCCTTAAAGCTGGGTTAATCCCTCTTTGAGGCTTCCTAACTGGTTTAATGTTTTCAGTATAGATGTGATGAGTGCAGATACTTGGATGAATCCCCTTCATTTCTTTGTAATCCCAAGAAAAAGCTTTAGTATGATTTTTTAGAACATCAAACAATTTATCTTCTTCATCATCCTCCAACCAGCTGATAATGTTTAATGTTTTACCCAGTTGAATTTCAACATGCTTGGTTTCAATATGTGATGAGATGATTTGTGGAAAGGGTTTCGTTAAAGTATTTAATGGACATGCATGAGGTAACAACATGTCGTATGTAACAACATCTCTAAAAGTTCCTTGAGACAAAATACTGGAAAAAGGATAGTAATGACAATTATGATACTTATCTCTTTGCAGGCCAAATTCCTCATCACTGATACTTTCCAGAAATTCTTCACCACTTTCTAATGTACTTGAAAATGAAGCTACTGATTCATCCTCTCCCTGTGAGAAATCTCATTCCTCTGGAGAGAAATCATTTTCAATCAAAGAGAATTGTTGTTGTCGTGGTTCTAGAACTAAATGTGGTGGTTTGAGAACTAAGTTCGCAGGTTCCAAAACTAAGTTTGTAGGTTCCATAACTAAGTTTACAGGTTCCAGAACTAAGTTCATGGGTTCCATAACTAAGTTCGTAGGTTTCAGAACTAAGTTTGCGGGTTCTGGAACTATTTCTGATTACTTCGAGGACAACAAGTTCTCATCCAATCATGGATTAATCATCTCTTAGACTTCTCTTACATGATCCTACAATGTGATCATAGCCAAAGAAGACAAATTTAGCTTATTAGTTTTAGTAGAATCAACCCAAAATTGTTCATGATTGTCAGTAAAAGGTTGTGTAGTAGGATAGAAGGAATTTTTTTTAGATTTCTTACCATTCGAGATTTTCATATCACTTGACCTGTAATTTATCAAAGCACCAACTGTAGCTAACCATGGTCTACCCAAAATAATGGGTAACCCAATGTTTTACCTTTAAGCTGTAGTATAAGGAAGTCAACTGGATATTCCCATGACTCCACCATAACTACCATGTCTTCAATAATTCCTTCTGGTTTTGCTACAGACTGATCTACCATCTGCAATATGGTATTAATAGGTTGTATACCCATTAATGGTAATGTTTTATGAGTATCCACTGTCATTACATTGATAGCAGGTCCCAAATCTATCAAAACATTATGTACATCCTTATTTCGTATAGAGACAGAAATAATAGGACTCCCAAGATCTCCGTATTTGGGAAGTAAAAGTTTTCCTGGAAATAAATCAACAAGTTTCCCATCTACTTTGATAGTTTTAGGGTACTATTTCTTCCTTCTAGGATTTTTCATACATAAAATTTTGATTTATTTGTTCAATTCTGGAATGTCCTTAATTGCTTATAACAGTGGTATTTCAATATTCAATTTCCTTAGTTCCTGTACCAATTCAGACTCCTTAGTTTATATAGCTTCTTTGAACCTCTCTGGAAATGGAGTCTCAGTAGTGTTGCTATCTGGATCCTTTTCTTTTCTTTCAATATCCTCTTCTGGAACAATAGTACTAGGAATTTTATTTTCTTCTATCATTTCTGTGATTATAAGGGGTGGATTGTTAATGATTTTCCCAGATCTAGTTTGAATATCCTTACAATCCATAACATGTAAATCAACTTATTTTTCTAGTTCTGTTCCATAAACAAGAGTTGTTTGTTTGTTTCTTGGATTTACTACTAGCTGTGCTGACATGTACATTAGGACTACATTCTCAGTTTGTGAATTTTTTGCAGGAGATCCCATGATGGCTTGTTGATTCTGATTTGGATATGTTCTTCCTTGGGAATAATTACTAGGGTTCCATCCAGGTTGTGACCAAGCATAAGGATTTCTTTGACCAGCCCATGGTTGTTAATGTCCCTAAGCATACCAAGCTTGATTTTCCCAATCTTGAGGGTTCCAAGTTGGTTCAGGTACCCAAGGAGGTTGTCCCCAATTTTGGTGGTACTACCTTAGTAGCCCATGGCATCATCTAGGGATTAGGAACTACTCTTGGCATAAAATTCCCTTGGTTAGGTTATCTCTGACCAAAATTTAATTATTCTATTGTAGATGAGGCATTGGTTTGTTTAATTTGATTCTTAATAATAGGAAGTAAAGAACAAACATCAGTATCATGTTCTTTAGATTCACAGATAAGACACATTTCTGTTTTATCCAAAGGACAGTATTTTAATGCATGCTTCTTCCTACATCTAGGACAATAAATATCCAATGGTTCAATTTTGGAATTTTCTTTAGCTTGTAATCCATCCATAGTAGAGGTTAATTGTACTAAAATGTTTGTTTTAAAGTTTGCTAACTCATCCATTAGTTTGTTCATATCCAGATTCAAAATTTTTACTGATTTTCCCTTTCTAGGTCCACCTCTCATTCTAGAATATATTCTACAAATATTTTTAATTCCATTCATTCTTATCTGATCAATTTCTCCACCTCCTATTAAGTTAAGGGCTTCTCTAGATTCATCATCCAAACCTTTAAGAAAAATGGTTTTACTTAACTCCTTAGAAAGTGTAAATCCACATCTTTTGCTAACAAAGAGGAATCTATCTTAATAGTCTTCTATGTTTTCATCATCCTCCTACTTAATTTTAAAGAATTATTCCTTCATATTTCTCCCTCTATAATAATCCTAGTATTTATCTAGAAAGGCAGTCTCTATTTTTGCCCAAGTTCTAATAGATTTGGATGGTAATCCCATAAACCACCTCATTACTGCATCTTTCAAAGTGGATGGAAATAACTTGAGTTTTTGATTATCTGTCTTATAATCATAGGTCTGACATAGTACCTTGAACTCAAATAGAAATTGGTCAAGATCTTCAGATGACATCCCTTTAAAGGTGGGTAAATGTGTAGGTGAGATATTTTTCATTGATGTATCATCATCTCCCAATTGGATTGGATAGGTAAAGGCCCTATCAGGTTCTCTCTCAGCTTCTCATGCCATTTTAAACATATTTTCTCAATTTTTGTCCCAATAAATGTGGTAAGTGGTATGCCTTGGGGAAGGTGAAAAATCAAGAGTAGGAGGTTGACTACTCAATTGAGAATCAAAACTCACCCTAAATGGATCTTGAGTAATAAGCTTTCTCCTAAAACTTTCACTTCCTTTAGGTGACTGATCTAATAATTCCAAAAATGGAAATTTTGTTTCTTAATTGACAGGGAATGATGGTGCTTCCAGTTCTTGATCAATTTCCTTACTTTGACTAGAGGATGTTATGAATTCTTATAACTTTTTTTTGGGAGGAATCTACCCTGTGAGTCTCTTGGTCTACTCATATATTTTGTGATATAGCAGGGAAGATCCTTCAACTAATAGATGTATGATTTGTTGCTCTTGCTAACACTTGATTAGAAAGTTCCAACTAGTGTCCTCAACAATGGCGCCAAAAATGATGGGTGTCGTCATTCCCTTCATTTAATCAACTTCTTGTTGATTTCATATCAAACTAGGGGTGTTTCCAAAGATATATGCAACAAGATTAATTTTAACTAATCTAGTAGTTGACTGTAGTTATTTTTTTTTCTTGGGGATATCTTTAATGTCTTAAGGACTTCTTAGTAAAACCTTATTTAAATCAAACTATGAAAACTTGCTGAAATTAAACACACTGAAATATTTTCCGAAAGGAAACACATTGTGTAGAATAGAAACACACTTACTGTTGGAAAATAAACACACTCAATTTAGAATGCTAGAAAACAATTGCAAGAAATATAAGAATCTATCTAAACAAATGCATGAACATGTATACAACAGAGTTTAACTGAAAGGATTAAAAAAATACAGAATTAATAGATATAAGCTATTTGCTGAAGAAATATAAATACCAAATAAATGAATATCATGGTCCTTGGGGGAGTGGGCCCTTGCTCCTCCTCGAATTAGGATTTAACAACTCAGATTCTCTCAAATAGGAATGGCTATCTTATTGATAAAACATTCAAAATTACAAACTTAGTGGATCTGAGTACTTAGTCTATTCATCTTCTCTATTCTATTTTTATCTCATTCTCTATCTTCTATTTCTATATATCTTATCTAGCTACTACAAGTCTGATTTTATATACATTTTACAATCACAGTTGTCTCAATGATTCTGATGAAATTGAATCATGCCCAGATTAGATGTTGAGCCAGATTTTGGTTGATAAGATAGCTATAGGTTAACTCTCTCTGGATCTGCATTAAGAAATCTTCTCGTCCTTCCTGATTGAAAGGTTCATAGATGCAAAATCTCAGGATGTGGTTTAAAATAGATAACTCCCTATTGGTTTTGGAACTTCAGAGAAGTTCCAGACCATAGGAATTTTTTTAAGGATCAAAACTGTGAGAGTTTTAGAGCTATCCCTAGGAGTTCCGAAACTAATTTTGAAAATTATGGAACTAAATAATGGAGTTCTAGAACTAGATGATGACTGTGTGATAGAGTTTCAGAACTAGATTTGAAGTTCCAAAACTAAGCTGTGTAGGAATAGATGTTGCTGAAAACAAATTGAATGCTTCCTACTTCATTTCCTTGACTAATTTAGACCTACTTTATTAAAAAATGGAATTCAAAACACACTTGTCAGGAATTATAGAGCTTTTAACATTAGAATCACAGTCAATCAAAAGACAGACAATTACATCCTAACTCATATCATATCAACTAAAATTCACACAATGCAATCAAACTTAATCAAACAAAGAGTAAGATGAGATCATATATTATACATTAACCAAACATATTCTAGCCTCATCACATCATTCCCATCTATATTTAGTACTTTTGTCCCTACACTGATTTTAGACCAAGTTTTATTTTGAACCATGTTGGTAGCTCTTGTTTTTTTATAATTTTTTTTTACGATTATGTGTCTGGTCTCTGAACCACTGAGAGGGTGAAATAGTCACCTAATGATATCCCCCACTCATTTGGGGTGTGTGAGATGAACCAAGGTGAGCACGGTCCAAATAAGGAAATTTGAAACCAATGTACGCATCTGTAATAGAACTCATGTAGGGGGAATAGGGAATACACATGGTTACAACCATGGCACATGAAAAGTAATGGGAAATGTTGGAAAAAATTGTTAGCCACAAAAAAACATGGCATGATGTAATAGAAAATAATCAGAATACACACTAACAAGGAAAATAAATAGAATGAGTAGTTAGTTAAATAGTCAGGACACAAATCAAAATTTCACAAGACACTAGAATTTTTCAAGGCTATATTATCAAAACACACAATAAAGCATAGGGAATAGCCTACAAATAATGAAAATAAAGACACAAGTATAGATAAGATACAAGAAAATAATATAATCATGGTTAGAAGTATACCTATAATATAAATGCTACACATGAAGAAAATGTTAGGATGTTAGAAAAATTGATAATATACAAAATGTATAAAACTAGAAATAGGAATGAAAATAGTAGATATTGCAATTATATAACCTGAATATAGAGATATAGGAAAGGTATATATCCCTAGGAGCCTCAGTGGGATAGGTAGAGAATAGTGCCAAGAGTCATACATCGTGTAGGAACTTGTAAGTGATCTAAATTCACCTCAAAAATTACCACATGAACACACGTGTGCATATGGAAAAAATATAGAGAATACTTTGAAAAAAGTAACATCATACGTAATGTACAACATAGAATACAATAAACAAGAAAGGATACATCAAACCAATATGTACGATACTATCTTTGAATTGCTATAATTATATGAATGAAATGTTATGAATATAAGAGGGTTGAAAGGTTTCCCCTAGTGTATGTGTGCAAGGTCAGGTCTATGTAGGTAAATGTTCCCCCACTAGTCATGTTTGGACATACAAAAAAAATTCATCATTGTGTAGGAAAGGGGGATAGTATGCCACCAAGTGTTAATGCCACCATGATCTATCAAATGAGGATAGGGGGAGAGGATGCACTATCTTATAGTGTGAAGAAGGTATGAATGTGATCATGATCAAAGAATCTATGGCCACATGGGAGTACATGTTGAGAAAGAGATCACAAAATGAGATTATATGTGCCATTGGTAGTGTGTGTCTTAGGTGAAGACCTATGCCTATGTTATGGGCTGTGAGATCGATGTATTCCTCATGAGTGAAAATAAGAAGCCACATATGGATTAGGTCTATGTGTATATGTAAAACTAGCACTAGGAGTAGTAAGAACATTAGATACCAAAAGAGTATGGGAAAAATCCATTGGGCCATCATAATGATATATAAGAGTAGGTGCATTAATTTTAGAAGTAACTAAAGGTGTAGTAGTAATATGAGGAATAGACAAAGGGATATGTGGTGGGATTCCTTGAATAGTGATAATGTGACACTCATTTAAAAAATTAAGACAAAAGTGAACTATGGATGGTATGACTTTGAAAGCTTTGAGAAAAGGGACTCCTATACCATTCACATTACGCAACTATAAATCCAACATTGAAAGGCATAAAGATAGTGAGAGTACCAATAGTGATGGGAAGAATGAAATGACCATGAGAAGTGGGTGATCTATAGGTCATTTGGGATAATGCAAAATCGATATCTTATAAGAAATTTATTGAACATGCATTGCACTTGTAAATAGGATGCGCCATAAAATTTTTGATAACACGAGGACCAAAAGAAGTATCAATGTGTAATCTATGTGATGAAAAGGAGGAATGAAAATTAGCATCAATAAAAGTAATAATAAGTGAAGGAAGATCAGTGGTACCAACAAGAAATGCAATAGGATGATCTAAATATGGAGTAACAACATGATAAGCATTATTCAACGAGGATTTAGAAGATGATTTTTTGTGATTCAGATGTGGATCGTTAAATATTTTAATATTGCTACTGTCATTAGTAGATTTAGGAATAGAAATAGTAGAGTAGGGAAAATCAATGTCGTGATTTTTAAACAGATATTGGATTTAATGTTTATGATTAAAACACCTGTCAGTAGAATCACTATTTCATCTATAGTAATTGTAATGTGCATCAAAACTATTTCCATGAGGCCTATTAGGATCCAAATCAATAACGGTTGGAAGAGAAATTAGATTACTGCATAGGAGATAAGGCAACAACATATATTGTGGATATGGAAATATAGTAAAGATGTGGCATGTAGGTTGTAATTAGAGCTTCATATATTGAGATATAACATTGAATGTAGGAGTAGGTTCACTAGGATTTCACTTGAAGGCATAATTTCTATGGAACTTGTTAGTAGATTAATCAGAAATATTAGCACCATATTTACATTTTCCCAAAGAAAGTAACTTGATTTAATGAATTTTCAAAGTATGACATAGATGATCAAAAGAGTAAAAGGAGTCAAAGACTACACATTTTTTGCAAAGGAGGTAATATTATTTGGATAAAAAAATATCTTGCAATTTAGATTCATCCAAGACATTATTCATTTTTGAAATATTAGTCTTATAACGCAACACATAGTAAGTAGGATATTCATTAGTTCCTTGCCTCATTTTGGCCATTTGTGCATATGATATCTCTAGTCCAATATTCATAGCAAAGTGGTCTAGAAACAAATTTTGTAAAGGAGTAAGAGATCGAATAGTGTTTCATCACAAGCATAATCCAAGAAGGAAAAATTAAATGATCAAAGGTTCTCTTGGGGATCTCTATGGCCATCAAAGAGAGGAAATTTAGGTGTGGAAAAATTATAAGGAAATGGATAAGAATAAACCTCATGTGTAATAGGACTATGATGAAAAATTGAAGAATAAAGAGATGGAGAAAAAGAGGAAGAGTATATTATAATTGATGAATTTTATCTTTTAAATCATGATACAGAGACTCTAAGCCATGGGTTCCTGAATAAGTACTAGGCTGGATAAGGGAAATGATAGGGGAATAAAACTGAGTAGTTGGTGTTGAAATAGGTATATGAATGGTGGATATCCCCACAGTGGTGGGGGAAAAATATTATGTAATAGAAGACGAGATAGTAATTTAATATAAATAGAATTAAATCTAATTACAGAGTAAATATTATACCTAATGATAATATATATTAGGATAAGAAATGAGTAAGGAAATAACATGAAACCCCAATAAAGAAGGAGAGATAAGAAGACTTAGCTCATTTTTGAAAATACTGGAAGAGATTTGGGTAGGTAAAAGTGTTGAAAAATTTGTAGATATCATCATTAATTCTCACTATAAATTCTAGAATTCAGGAACTACGTAGGACAAGGGCACCCGCAACAGGACATGGGTGCTTGGGAGTTGGTGACCAGATTTTGGCACTGGTGGCCATACAAATGGTTAGAATCAGGTGTCTTTTGTGTCGCAAGGGGTTTGCAATCGGTATCTTTCTATCACCTGATATTTTCTCCTTGATCACTAAAGGTACCTGTAACCTGTAAGAAATAAGTTCACTTACACATACCTAGAAACCACATCAAACATAAAAATGAAAAATGCATAATGTGGAGTTAGACTGACCCTGAGAGTCACTCAAAGAGTGAATTTACAACCAAGAAATGTAATACAACTCATAATTCATGTAGTTCTATGTGAAAGTGTGTGTAAGGATGACCTATGGTGGCCTTGTGCAAGTTACACAAATGATAGCGGGCTAGATTTAGAATATAGAAATGTAGAACATCTTTGGATGGAATAGAATAAAATTCCACATCCTACATAGTGTATTTATAAATGATGCAACCCTTGTCCCATGTATGGATGCTAGATGGATTCCTTTGAAGTGCTTTATTTCCTTTGGAATGCAAGCTTAGGTGATGATAGTAATGCTTGGTGTTTGGTCCCTCCTTTTTAAAACATGATTATGTATTTAAATAATACCCTTGTTTGAATTTTGTAATCAAAAACTAGAAGGACAACCCATAAGTGAAAAGTATGCCCAAAGGATAAAAGGGACCAAAAAAGAGTGAGTAAGGTAAGAATGAGCTAGGGGTACCGAGGAGGGACATGAGTGCTTGGGTGCTACTGTCCTAGCTGGGTTCCAGTGTTTAATGCCATAAAAATGAGTTAAGTTCTGATTGGGATGTAGCATGTGTGTAAGACCAAAGAGAAAGTAAAAGACAGAAAATAGGCCAAATCTAGTTTCCAAACACAAGTTTTCTTGCTTAGAAATCATGTATACACTAGTGTGCTTCAGGACTATGAAATGTACCCAAGTGTGAGATTTTATGTCTACATTTTCCTCCACTTTATGTTGTTGAGAGACTACTCGATAACATAAATAGATAGAAGATGTGTACCTTACGATACTTTAGTTAAGAGTTTATACGATAGCATACTGAGTGGACAAGTGGAGCATGGAGTGATAGAAAAGTGAAGCGTGAAGAGTAGGAAAGGGAGGTAGACCTTAGGAATGAAGCGTATGTGTAGTAGTGTGTGATGTTGGAGCTTGGGCTTGCTAATGTGAGGTTCTTCTTGTTGTATATAAGGATGGACCTATAAAAGAAGAGAAAGAAAGTAGTCAAGTATATGAAAAATTAGAGTAATATTTTTATAAGTATAAATTATGTAAAGAAAAAAATGCACCTGATGTGTAAGAGAGTAAAGGATAGAAAGTTGTCATGTTGCACTTTGGAGATGCTACTCGATTTGGATGCCTTGTTGTCGATGGTGATATTTTTGGGTGATTTCACACCAAGAGTGAGTTTTTTGGGTGATCTCAGACAAAATGCAGGTTTTTAAGGTGATCTCATGATAAATGAGATTTTTTTGGGTGATCTCACACCAAGTGTGTTTTTGTTGGGCGATCTCATGGTAAGTGCGAGTTTTGTGGGTGATCTCACGCCAAGATCAAGTGTTGGGGAGAGAGGTCTAGTTTTAATCTCCTTTTATGAATTTCCCAATATGCACCACTACAAATGGTACATCTCGATTCATTTTGATTGTCCTGATTTTTTCCTATTAGTTTCAAATTTTTCAGATTGTACTGATTTTAGAAGATAAAATGCATTTTGTGACTAAAGACCAGTGTCTTGTACAGTAGAAATTCTCTATAAACTACTATAGACTATAATGTACTGATAAATTCAAGGTTTCTACCCCTAGGACATTATCTCCTAGGGGAGGACATGAGCTCCCAAATGCTAATGTCTTGTCTTGGGCATTGGTGTATGATCTTTATTTTGGACCCAAGTCATATTCTCTGTTGCTTTGTGACTATATTCATGTGATTTTTTGTACTGGACTGATCTGAATTATCTATTTGAGGTATTATAGGGGTTATTTGTTCACCCAATGTATGCCCCCCTCATTTGGGGTGTGTAGAAATTTCTCACACATGTGTGAGGGGACAACTTGATTTTTTTTTCTCATAATGGAAGGGTTAGGTTGAGGTATATTACTAAGGAAGAAATGGAAACTGGGAACATTTTGTCACTATGTTTGTTTCAGAATGTCTATCATCCTTCTATAATTCCTTTCCAAATTAATTATATTCATCAAGATCACATGCATTATCCCTTCAAGAAATGATGCAAGATCCTTATATAGATGGGAATGACACGGTAAGTTGAAGATGGAAATCCCAAAGCAATCAGAGGGACATTCCATATGCTTGAAGTTGGATTGAGTTGGGTTTTTTGTTTAGATTCATTTTGTTTTCAAATTTAACCAAAGTGAAATTGATTCATTTCCCTTATGATTATGTGAAATTACTTAGTGTTTTGAGTTGCAAAGGGTTCATTTAACATTATGCCAATGAAAGGAAATGAAAAGGAAACATGTATAACTCATCACAATAAATAATTATCATTTAATTCATAAGATAAGTGTACAATGATCCCACACAAGCCATGGGAAATGACTCATCAAGTAAAATACATACAAAATAAAGTGCACATACATGAAACTATAAATGCAAGCGAAGGGAAGAAAACCCATCATTACCTAGAATGAAGTGGATTTTTTTTCACTCATGGCTCCTTGTCTTACAACTTCCTTGTTATTGTCCTCTTCCCTTCCAATGTTATTCTATCTTAAAGATGAAGTACACAACATCATTAGTTATTAGAGTAAAAACAAAAAATTATGATCATCTGGAGGAATTCAAGAAGAAATTTCATACCTGTAGCATGAAGAAAAATTCAAGAAAGAGAGAAATAAGAAGAGGCTTATGGCCTCTACTACATTTTTATAACTTATTTCTTAATGTGTAGGCATAGGTATTAAAGAGTGGAATTTATCCATGTTTTATTCATGCCTGAAATAATATGAATTACAAAACTTTCATTAAAATTTAATACGGAAAAAGGAATGCTAGCTTATGAAGAACTATGAAAATTAAATGAGAAACGATCAAGAATAGGTAAAGAAATATTCAACTTGACATACAATTTTTAAAAGATTCAACTTTCGAAACCATAAGTGTTCATCACACAAGAACAAATTTCAGAATCAACAACTAATCTTTCTAAGAAACAATGCACATATTGAGAGGACATAACTTTGCAAGGATAACATTCATGCATGAAATATGGAAGAGTTACTTAAAAATTTATGATGAAATAAAGATTCATTTAGTAACATCTCAAGTAGTCAAAAATGATGAAATTGTGTTTTGAAACCACAAAATCAAGAAGACATAACAAATGCACATACAAAACACTTATCTGTTATAATGGAGAAAGAATATTCATTGAAACTATGTACTCATGGGCTAATGAACTACAATATGTAAAAAAATTACAATTTTTCAAGTGTTTAACAATATGAAATCAAAACCTATATAGATTTCAACATACCAACACAAAGTGAAAGTTTTAGAATGAATAAATTCAAGACACAATCACATAGTCTCATGAGACCTTATCAATAATACAAAATTTCGGGAAAGGGATTCCATTCAAGAAGAATAAAGTATAACATTTTGTAAGGGAAAGAATATAATTTTATAATGTGATCAATAGAAGATGAGCTTCAACTTGTATTTTAGAATGCCTTTCCAGAATTATTTATTTCTAAAAGAAGCTTACAGATTCCAAAATGAGCTTAAAATAGGTATTTTTAGAGTTAATGCATGAATTAGAACAAAGATAGCTACAAAGCTTAAAAATAGAGATTAAATTTTAAATCCATCTTATAAGGAAGTGACTTCCAAAGCAGGTTATAAAATGTAATAACATGATTTTCCTTTGAGCAAGATAATGCACAAAGTAAGGATAGGGTTGCAGCCATAAAGCAAAATAAAATGGATTTTTTTGTAAAGAAAAGAAAAGGGGTTCCCAAAGTACATTATTCTCAAATCCAAGTATTACTAACCAAATGTAACCCATTGTAATGCCCCGTTTGATGTTTCCTTAGTTCTTGACATGACGACCCTGTTGCTAAGCATGGGAGGGTTATGTGTGTGCTCTCATTGACCGTTGTCGACTTTGTCCATGTTGCAGTGAAGATTTTACACCCTCCCTCTCCTTCTTGTCTTTTCAGGTCCTTGTTGACACCCCGAATGGTGGACCTTGTATGTCATGCACGATTATCAAGTTAAAGGAAAATCTAGTTCTCGCTTCTTCGAGTTTGCCTAGTCGTCGCCATTAATGTGATTAATAATTATTATCATTATTTTAGTCGTAAAATCATAAAAATAATGTTTATAATAATATTATAATTTATATTGTCGAGTTACGATCATTTGTGTTTGTGTCGACATTTTGTTTCTATTGTAATGGATTAACTTTAAGCTATATTTTATTTATTTATTTACTTTGTTTTA
The DNA here is from genome assembly GCA_019776745.2 of Taxus chinensis. Taxonomy (NCBI): domain Eukaryota; kingdom Viridiplantae; phylum Streptophyta; class Pinopsida; order Cupressales; family Taxaceae; genus Taxus; species Taxus chinensis. The sequence continues at coordinate 168,150,474 of CM034154.1, read as the reverse complement.
GGGTTTTTATGTTCCTTTTTAGATTAAAACAAACAAATAAATAATAACAAATAAATAAAATAAAAGAATAAAAAACCCATGAATTTTTGGGCGGTTAGGGCAAATGGGGGCTCCTTGTTGGTTTTTTCTATCTTTTTGTTCAATAAAGACAACAGTCGCTGCCATGGGAAGCTCTGAATTAGTCTTTGGTGCACCCACCAAGGTGTTGAAGGAAACTTGGTTTCTTCTCATGCAATGGTTGCAGCTTTTTCTCTGACACATTTGCTTAGGGCATTTTTTTTCATTTTTTATAAAGAAATTCCTCGCCAGAAGTCATCTCATGGAGTGCCATGGTTTCTGCAAACTGTGTCAACATCCTCCTAGCCTGTGTAAAAAAATGAGCCCCCATACTTGTGTGGAATTCAATTAAAGCATAAAAGATAGAGGGATTTTGTCAGATTGTAGTTGTAAATGCTTTAGTGGACGTGGCTACAGTGTTTGACCAAATGAAAGAACGAGACAACTTCTTGTGGAATATGTTTACAATAGTGTATAGAAGACATGGATTTCCTTGCGAGGCAGTCATGTTGTTTCACCATATGCAACAAACAGGGCTCCAACCCAATTAGTTTACATTTGCCAACGTACTTCCAGCCTGTGCCAAAATGGAAGCTTTGGAAAAGGGTGTGATATCCATCAAAGCATAATGAAGAGAGAGGAATTTTGTCAGATGTTGTAGTTGCAACTGCCCTGGTAGATATGTATGCAAAATGTAGAAGAATAGACAAAGCAGGTGTATTGTTTGACAAAATACCCCAAAAAATGTGTTCTCCTAGATTGCAGTGATAGTAAGATATGCAAAAAATGGATTTGTTGAGAAGGTGCAGGAACTATTTGATAGAATGCCTCAAATAAATGTTGTCTCGTAGAATAAGATGATTATAGGATATGCATATAATGGATCTGTTCAAAAGGATTTAAAAAAATTCAAGCAACTACACTCGTAGATGTAGAGCCTCCTATCCGTTTCCTACATTCTCTCAGCCCGTGTGCAAGAATGGAGCCTTATGTAGGCCCTATAAAATTGTCAAAACATAATGGAAAACTTATTCTATTGGAAAAACTTCATGTGATCAGGAAGTTTGTGTGACGTTGTGGAGGTTAGATCGAGGCTTGTGAACTGGTTGACGAAGTGCCCAAGCGAGCTGCTGAATCGAAGCCTGCAGGTTTGAGTGACTCCGTTCCTCCCAAGCATGGTTCATCTCCCCTTACCTCTCATAATTCTAATGCTTTATTCCTCATTTGTAACTTAATAGAATTTTAAAAGATTAGGATTTTAATATAGTTAAATGTTTATATCAACTCGTTGAAAAACAATGAAGTGTCCTGTCGTAAATCACAAAGTCAAAATAACTCGTTTGCATTAAACCATGAACTTCCACCCTCATTTTGAGGTGATTTAAAAAAATTTCTACCCAACTAGATCGCTACAATATTGTTTTATCAACAAGATGAAATTGACTTCCCATTAATAAAGTTGATCATCTCCCTGGTTAAATAGTTAATTTTTGCATTTTTTTGAGACTCATTAAGTACCCTTCGTAACTCTGAAAATGAGATGTTCAGCTTCATTTGTGTACCTTGTTATGTGAGGAGTCACCTAGTCCTTTGGATTGACCCCGAACGAACATATATCATCTTTTTGACGCTCTTATAGGAGTCCTGTTACACTGGTTTATAGCAGTAGAAAGCTGTCAAATCTAGAAAGTTGGCTTTTGTTTTGAACTGCCATTTAAAACTTGGATAGATAAATTATTTCACATCTTCACAAACCTCTAGTGTTTTTACTAGACAATTGCATGGAACATTCAATTTAGGGAAAAACACTTTTCTAGATAGTTTGACAATGGCATTTTGTAGGCCTCTGGTCACAGTTTGGCAAGGTCAAACTGGACCAATTAGGACCGATGGATTCAAAAAAAATTCGCCGTTTGAAGACTGTTTTCCAATTTTGAGTTTCGTTGACTATTGAATTATCTATATATAGGGAAATTTTAGGGAAGTTTCTCGTTGTACGTTCATCCATCAACCATCAATTTTAGACATGGTTTTTTGAGCCCTCAAGCTAACTTTTTTTCATTTGCAACTAGGTCAACTATGATCAGTGGCCCCAGAAAACTAGCCGCCACCGTAAACTATTTGCTATTTCCAAATTCTGTCAGTTTCTATGAATGCCTGATATGTAGGTGGACACATAAATTTAATCGTGGTATGTGTTCTCATTAGAAGATAACTTTTGGAAGTAGTTTCTTAGCCTCCGAGCCCGTTTTGAATGTTTTGTAGCTAGTAAGAAAATGTAAAAATAGAAAGTTGCGGGACCCTCATTGGGTTGCCAAACCACCATGGAAAATTTTAACACATGCAAATAACTGTTTAAAACTCTATAGGGTAACTTGTGTGAAATAGAACTTTTGACAAAATGGTGTTTTCTCTCTCTTTCCTCCTCTTTCTCTCTCTTGGGTTACAAAAAGAAGTAAAATGAAATGTAATGAATACATGTCTATAAACCTTTTTATTTCGATTGCAAATTGTAATTATTATCATATGTAAATGGAAACTGAAAAATGATAATTATGTTAGATTAGGGTGGATGCCATGCTAGTGATTTATCGCTTATATCATGCTCACGTGGTTTTACAAGATGAAAGAATGACGACGAAAAGGTGATGTGTATTGCATTAATTATCATTGTAATTTATATAGTTCATTGATAAATGAATAAATGGGTAATGTAGTCTCATGTTACAGAAGGTTATATTTGATAATTTTTTTCTTTGTATGAGATGCTGGATTTAAGGACATCTAGGAAATGTGCATTTAATCATAGGTCAATTTGATTTATAGTACATGTGGTAAAAAGGTTTGATATTTATATAAGGTAAATGGATCTGAAGTAATATCTTGTAGTGCATATTCAGTGTTCAATAAATTATCAATAAGTCATCTTGTGCATTCATACTTTGTAAATGTAATGAAGAGATTTAATCAAAATAATCTACCCTCGTATAATATCAGAGCATAACTTGTTTTCATGTGTGATACTCCTTACCGTAGAAGACATTGAAAACCGTAGAATGAACTTATACTCTGCACTCAATGGAACCTCCTAGTTTGAGTAAACAAGAGCCAAGAATGGGTTTATCATCTTAGTCAGTATGTTAGTGACATTGTCATAAACCGTGTAGATAGGAGTGACACAGTCAAACATTATTTGGTGTATGTAGAGATAAATCCTCCTTCGTATCCTAGTGGACTACTTTGTCATCCAAAGATAGATTTAAAATTAAATTTCTTCATCGAGTGAAATCCCTATTGGATCCAGATGACATAGATGGAGGTTGTGACTTAGGTGTTCTAGGTCTTAAACTCTTGTTAATGAACCCCTTAGCTTCGCTCAGCTAAATGTGTTACCTTGGTTTCTCTCAACATAACTTCTTGGTCCTTTCTTGAAGGTGGTTTAGCATAAATATGTCCTGCCACTTAAAACTCATACATAGTCGAGGGGTAGAACCTTAGATGAAGTTGGAATTAATCTAAAACTTAGTTGATTTTGATGTTAACTTAGGGTTCGTGTGTAGCTTCAAGTCTTCTAATCGTATATGTCTTGAAGAGGTTAGTCCAACATTTTGTAACTCCTTTTACAAGATAATGCTAATGATAAGACCATAATGTGACGTAGGAAATAAAGCATATAAGATTAAAAATGAGATTAAGGTTATGAATAATGCAACTCTTGGAGACCGTATAAATCAATTAAATATATATTTTTATTTCAAAGAATATGAATTGCCTTGGTGTGATCAACCTTCGAGAAAACAAAATACTTATATAAATCAAAATGAAATTCCACAAGTCATTGAATTAGAATAACGATGGTAGGGAAATAATTACCATGATATAGGAATGTTTTGGTAAAAAGCTATCTTGTTTCTAAATCTCCATTAAATCCTAATATTGCTATATGGACACCAAGTCACATCCACTTGAGTTGTAGGAGTAAAAAGGTAGACGTTGAATATATGTTCGAGAAGAATATTTTAACATAAGAACAAGATAATTAACTATTTTAAATGCATTTGAATTATGCCAAATAAGTGTGTAAGTTATGGAAATTTTGTTAAAAAAAAAAGAAGCCATCTTAAAAGGGTCGAAAGGTAATTTAACCGCGGAATGAACTCAAGAATCTATAGGTGGACAAATAGGAAGTTTATACTTGTGCAATAATGTTTCTTGGAATGTTGATCGTAACTAAAATACAATTAAATAAGTGATGTGTGGTGGGTTCGCCATACCTGAAGTCATTTTTCTTGTGGTTGGGTCATTACTAGTAACCATTCATTGGGAAAAGTGTCACATCGGCATGCCTATGTTGTTTTCATGTGTCTATGTGAGTCGATGACTTATGTGATTGTCGTATGTGAGTCAAGTTTCTGTACTTGGATCCCTTGTTGTGTTGTGTGTAGTGAGCTATGTAAGTCAAAAAAAATTATCTTGGTATTTTACGATTATAATTGTGTGTGTAAAATGTGGGCACTACATATGGTATCAGAGAGAAGGTTCATACTCTCGAACCTCTAGGATGGATTGGAGTTGTGATGATTCTGCATGATGGTGGTGGATATTGGAAGAGTAATGTGATATATGTTGTAATGTGAACAATGTTGTAATTGTGACCTTATGGAAGCACATGTGGTGCATGTCACTTAGTGCGTATTTGTTATCATATTGATGTTCTTGTGATGAGATTACTCACTCTCTATGTTGTTGATTCAATGGGGAATTCAGGTGTAATGTACTGCCTTTTTGTTTGTGAACATAATGTTATTATGGATTGTTGAGGGTTAGAACATTTTGACATTATGTGATGTGAAGGTGTAATGATGTATTGCATGAAAAAAATGATGTAAATTGAATGGAATTTTATCGTGATGTCATCACCATATTGTGTTGAGTTGTGTGCAGCATCATGTTGTATTGCAATTGACTATATGTGGTAAGGTTAGACATTGTGTTCTTCATATGTACAATTCATGTAATATGTGATGATTCATTTCGCGATTTAGGGGCATATGGTGAGTATGATCCCTAGTGTACATTGATTGCACTTTGGGTGAAAGATGTGGTAATGTGATATATTGTAACCCATGAAAGTAATGATTGTGTTATACCCTGTATATATATACCATGCGTAAGACGTTATGGTTAACATGCATGAATCACCATTGTGTTAGTGATGTAGTTATGTGTATGTTGTGAACCTTACACTAGACGACCCTAAGGGGATAAACTGTCAAGAGTGTATGTGTGGAGAGAGGAGGCATGGACAAGGTTTTCATAATCTTGAGATAAGTACGAGTGAGGAAGTGGAGTCTTATATAGACTAGAAACCCACTTCTATCTGTTTAGTATACTTTGAGATTTCTCAGTATATTGTGGGTGTGCACCAGCTTAGGCTCAACTTATGTAACTAGTGTCCCTTTCTATTTCCTATTGGATTGTTCATTGAATAATCCTATGTGATTTTGACTATGTTGATCCTTGTGGGAGTATGGAGGAATGATTCAGGAAGAGATGATGATAGTTACATTATTTGATATACTCATTTCTAGTTACATATATATTTTTACGAGCAGAGGATCGATGTCCGAGTGCCAACAACTCGATGAGTACCCCTTTGGTGGTGGTACGAGGCCAAATAGTGATTGTAATGTGATATTTCTCTATACGTATTTTTATTCGTAAATTGATCATTATCTCTTTTAGCTAGAACCAGCCGTTTTCTTGATTGACATGTTCCTATATTTTAGGAATTTATTTGATTGTTGCATTAACATTTAGATGTTGCACTAACCATGGCTAATTAGCCATTTTTTTTCTTAGTTTTAAAACTTTCTTTTCATATTTAAAATTTTTGTAGCCTAGCCTAAGGCTTTTGATTTTGCCACTTGGCATTTGAATGGATTGTTATGTTGGTTCTAATGTTATAATGTGTTGGAATAGGGTCATGGGATTAACCTTGGAGTGGTTGAACCTATGGACCCACTTCGTTGTATTAGGGTATGCCCCAAGGAGTTACATATGACTAGCGGGTTTTTGAACCACGAGTTATTATGTCACTTGGGTTGAGGTGATGGGGCTCTAAGTGCCCAGGGCAATAGAGTGACCTGACCTCATTAAAAGGAGAAAGGAGATGGGCCTCTATAGTTGAGTGACATGTTATTCTTTATGGAACTCTATGGTGGAGTGACTTGATATTCTTGATGGAGCTCTATGGTTGAGTGACCCGGCTTGGTTTTGACACTATGATTCTTTCTCTATGAGAGGTATATGGAGATTATTGGTGATGGTTTGGGAGGTATATGGAGTTGTTTTATGATACTTCAGGAGATATATGGAGTTATTCCTTGATATTTTTATATGTGTGGAGTTGGTATAATGAGTTATGTGCAATCTTGTGAGTCTCGTTACGCATTGTTATGTTTGAGGCTTTACTCTTCCCTTGGTTGGTATGGACTATTGGATATTATCTTGGCACTATGTTGGTATAGTAATGGTTTTATTTGGGTCTTGTGATACTTGTTATATATGTATTAGTGCGATGATTATGTTTGTCAGTCATATGTGTGTACTAGATCTATGTCTAGGACGTAGTTGTTGGAAATTCTTTGCTATGTGGACTACTTGTTATCATACCATGGAGGAATTAAAAGACCTTGTAATATACTACAGTCGTGAAAGTAGGTAGCAAGATGTCTCGTGGGTTGTTTGTGTTGTGTTATGTTTTGTGTGACATCTTGATGTTAGTTATTGTTGGACACCCACGAACTTAAGACAACTGAAAAAAAATTCTAAACAATGAATATTATAATTTTGAGATAACAAATACTGTAAAAGAAAATGCTAACTAAGTAATAAGGTAAAATAGAACTATCAATCTTCACAGAACCTTAAAAGTTAAAATTTCTACCTCATGTTCCTAGGGCCACCCCGTGGCCTTCATTTTGTGTCTGAAATCTTAACCTTAGAGAAAACCTTCACCCATATTTTTTCCTTGTTACTTACCATTTCTCTTTCTTCATTATATGTCATATCGAGGACGATGCTTTCTTAAGGAGAGGACAATGTAATGCCCTGTTCGATGTTTCCCTAGTTCTTGACATGACACCCATGTTGCTAAGCATGGGAGGGTTATGTGTGTGCTCTCATTGACTGTTATCGAATTTTTCCATGTCGCAATGAATATTTTGCACCCTCCCTCTCCTTCTTGCCTTTTGGGTCATTGTCGACACCCCGAACGGTGGACCTTGTAGTGTCATGCACGATTATCTGATTAAAGGAAAATCTAGTTCTCGCTTCTTCGAGTTTGTCTAGTCATCCCCATTAATGTGATTAATAATTATTATCATTATTTTAGTCGTAAAATCATAAAAATAATGTTTATAATAATATTATAATTTATATTGTCGAGTTATGATCATTTGTGTTTGTGTCGAAATTTTATCGCTATTGTAATGGATTAACTTTAAGCTATATTTTATTTATTTATTTACTTCGTTTTACGGTTTTTATGTTCCTTTTTAGATTAAAACAAACAAAAAATAATAATAAATAAATAAAATAAAAGAATTAAAAAACCCATGAATTTTGGGGGGGTTAGGGCAAAGGGGGCCTCCTTATAGGTTTTTTCTATCTTTTTTTTGAATGAAGATAGCATCCGCCACCATGGGAAGCTCTGAACCAGACTTTGGCACACCCACGAAGCTGTTGAAGGAAACGTGGTTTCTTCTCATGCAATGGTCGCAACTTTTTCTCAGACCCATTTGCTTAGGGCATTTTTTTTTGTTTTTTTAAAGAAATGCCTCGTCAAATGTCATCTCATGGAGTGCCATGGTTGTTGCCAACCTGTGTCAAAAAACGAGCCCCCAGGCCAGCATGGAATTCAATCAAAGCATAAAAGATAGAGGGATTTTGTCAGATGTTGTAGTTGTAAATGCTTTGGTGGACGTGGTTACAGTGTTTGACCAAATGAAAGAACAAGACAGCTTCTCATGGAATATGTTTGTAACAGTGTACAGAAGACATGGATTTCCTCGCGAGGCAGTCACATTGTTTCACTGTATGCAACAAACAGGGCTCCAACCCAATCAATTTACATTTGCCAGTGTACTTATAGCCTGTGCCAAAATGGACACTTTGGAGCAGGGTATGATATCCATCAAAGCATAATGGAGAGAGAGGAATTTTTTCAAATGTTATACTTACAACTACCCTGCTAGACATGTATGCAAAATGCAGAAGAATAGACAAAGCGCATGTATTGTTTGACATAATACCCCAAAGAAAATGTGTTCTCCTAGACTACAATGATAACAGGATATGCACAAAATGGATTTGTTGAGAAGGCGCATGAACTGTTTGATAGAATTCCTCAAAGAAATTTTGTATCATGGAATGCCATGATTGCAGGATATGCACATAATGGATCTATTCAAAAAGCTTTAGAAACTTTCAAGGAACTACACTCGCAGGTGTAGAGCCTCCTATCTTTGCCAAAATTCTCTTAGCCCATGTGCAAGAATGGAGCCTTGTGTAGGCCCTAGAAAATTGTTAGAACTTAATGGGTAACTTATTCTGTTGGAAAAACTTCAAGTGATCGGGAAGTTTGTGTGACGTTGTGGAGGTTAGATCGAGGCTCGTGAACTAGTTGACGAAGTGCCCAAGCGAGATGCAGAACCGAAGCCTATGGGTTTGCCCAAATCCATTCCTCCTAGGCATGGTTCATCTCCCCTTACCTCTCATAATTATCGTGCTTTAGTTCTCATTTGCAACTTAATATAATTTTAAAATATTAGGATTTTAATACAGTTAAATGTTTATATCAACTCGTTACAAAATAATGAAATGTTGTGTCGTAACTCACGAAGTCAAAATAAATCGTTTGCATTAAACCATGAACTTCCACCCTCATTCTGAGGTGATTTAGAAGACTTTCTACCCAACTAGATCACTACAATATTGTTTTATCAACAAGATGAAATTGACTTCCCATTATTAAAGTTGATCATCTCCCTGGTTAAATAGTTAATTTTTGCATTTTTTGGAGACTCGTTAAGTACCCTTCATAACTTTGAAAATGAGATGGTAAGCTTCATTCGTGTACCTTGTTATGTGAGGAGTCACCTGGTCCTTTGGATTGACCCCGAACGAACATATGTCATATTTTTTATGCTCTTATAGGAGCCCTGTTACACTGGTTTACAGCAGTAGAAAGCTGTCAAATCTAGAAAGTTAGATTTTGTTTTGAACCTCCATTTGAAACCTAGATAGAGAAGTTATTTTGTGTCTTCGCAAACCTCTAGTGTTTTTACTAAACAATTGCATGAAACTTTCAGTTTAGGCAAAAACACTTTTTTGGATAGTTTGACAATGGCATTTTGTAGGCCTCTGGTCATAGTTTGACAAGGTCGAACTAGACCAATTAGGAATGGTGGCTTCAAAAAAAATTCGTCGTTCGAAGAATGTTTTCCAGTTTTGAGTTTCGTCAACTCTGTTGAATTCTTCGTATATAGGTAAATTTGTGGGAAGTTTCTCGTTGCCCGTTCATCCATCCAAAGTCAATTTTGGACATGGTTTTCTGAGACCTCGAGCTAACTTTTGTTCATTTACAACTGGGTCAACTACAATCAGTGGCCCCAGAAAACTAGCCACCAAACGTAAACCATTCGCTATTTCCAAATTCCATCAGTTGCTATGAACTCCTAGTGTATAGGTGGACATATATAAATTTAATCGTGATATGTGTTCTCATCGGAAGATAACTTTTGGAAGCAGTTTCTTAGCCTCTGAGCCCATTTTGAACATTTTGTAGCTAGTAAAAAAATGTAAAAATAGAATGTTGCGGGACACTCGTTGGGTTGCCAAATCACCGAGGAAAATTTTAACACATGCAAATAACTTTTTAAAACTCTATAAGGTAATTTGTTGTGTGAAATAGAAATTTTGACAAAATGGTGTTTTCTCTCTCTTTCCCCCTCTTTCTCTCTCATGGGTTACAAAAAGAAGTAAAATGAAATGTAATGAATACATGTCTCTAAACCTTTTTATTTCAATTGCAAATTGTAATTATTATCATATGTAAATGGGAAACTGAAAAATGATAATTATGTTAGATTAGTGTGGATGCCATGCCAGTGAATTATCACTGATATCATGCTCACGTGGTTTTGCAGGATGAAAGAATGACGATGAAAAGGTGATGTGTATTGCATTAATTATCATTGTAATTTATATAGTTCATTGATAAATGAATAAATGGGTAATGTAGTCTCATGTTACAGAAGGTTATATTTGATAATTTGTTACTATGTTTGAGATGCTAGATTTAAGGACATCTAGGAAATGTGCATTTAATCATAGGTCAATTTGATTTATAGTACACATGGTAAAAAAGTTTGATATTTATATAAGGTAAATGGATCTAAAGTAACATCTTGTAGTGCATATTTAGTGTTCAATAAATGATTAATGAGTCATCTTGTGCATTCATACTTTGTAAATGTAATAAAGAGATTTAATCGAAATGCTATGACTTGGTGTCCATATAGCGATATTAGGATTTAACAGAGATTTAGAAACAAGATAGATTTTTACCAAAACATTCCTCGATAACAGTAGTTATTTCCCTACCATCATTATTCTAATTCAATGACTTGTGGAATTCCATTTTGATTTATATAAGTTTTTTTTTTCTCGAAGGTTGATCACACCAAGGCAATTCATTTTCTTTGAAACAAAAGAATATATTTAATTGAGTTATACGGTCTCCAAGAGTGGCATTATTTTGAACCTCAATCTCATTTTTACTCTTATATGCTTTATTTCCTACGTCACATTATGGTCTTATCATTAGCATTGTCTTGTAAAAGGAGTTATCAAATGTTGGACTAATCTCTTGAAGACATATAAGATTAGAAGACTTAAAGCTACACACGAACCCTAAGTTAACATCCAAATCAACTAAGTTTTAGATTAATTCCAACTTCATCTAAGGGTCTACCCCTCGACTATATATGAGTTGTAAGCGAGAGGACATATTTATGCTAAACCACCTTCAAGAAAGGACCAAGGTGTTATGTTGAGAGAAACCAAGGTAACACATTTAGCTGAGTGGATCTAAGGGGTTCATTAACAAGAGTTTAAGATCTAGAACAACTAAGTCACAACCTCCATCTATGTCATCTGGATCCAATAGGGATTTCACTTAATGAAGAACTTTAATTTTAAATCTATCTTTGGATGACAAGGTAGTCCACTAGTATATAAAGGAGGATTTAGCTCTAAATACTCCAAATAAAGTTTGACTGTGTCACTCCTATCTACTAGGTTTATGATAATGTCACTAACATACTGACTAAGACGATAAACCCATTCTTGGGCTCTTGTTTACTCAAACTAGAAGGTTCCATTGAGTGCAGAGTATAAGTTCATTCTACGGTTTTCAATGTCTTCTACGGTAAAGAGTATCACACATGAAAAAAAGTTATGCTCCGATATTATACGAGGGTAGAATCCACTTGAGTTGTAGGAGAAAAAAGGTAGATGTTGAATATATGTTCGAGAAGAATTTTTTAACATAAGAACAAGATAATTAAGTATTTTAAATGCATTTGAATTATGCCAAAAAAGTGTGTAAGTTATGGAAAATTTTGTAAAAAAATAAGAAGCCAACCTAAAAGGGTCGGATGGTAATTTAACCGCGGAATGAACTCAAGAATCTGTAGGTGGACAAACGGGAAATTTATATTTGTTCAATCATGTTTCTTGGAATGTTGATCATAACTAAAATACAATTAAAGAAGTGATGTGTTGTGGGTTGACCATACCTGAAGTCATTTTTCTTGTGGTTGGGTCATTACTAGTAACTATTCATTGGGAAAAGTGTGGCATCAACATGCCTATGTTGTTTTCATGTGTCTATGTGAGTTGATGACTTATGTGATTTTCGTATGCGAGTCAAGTTTCTATATTTGGTGCCCTTGTTGGGTTGTGTGTAGTGAGCTATGTAAGTCAAGAAAAAAATATCCTTGTATTTTACGATTGTAATTTTGTGTGTAAAATGTGGGCACTACACCCATGCAAAAAGTGACACAAGATTAAATGGCTCATAATGCAAAAGTGTAAGGTTCATATAGAATACACATCAACAAAATGGACTTAAAAATGAAATAACAAAAGAAAATTCTTGAAGATCGCCTTACAGATTTATGAGTAATGCCTTATGTAGAAATTATGAATGAAATACTAAAATGATCAAAGAGAAGTACATGAGAGTAATAGCTCAAAATTTACCCACATTTATTTGAGATGTAAATGAGTGAGTTATGCCTTGATAGACTAAGTTTTGCATTGCATGTAACTGAGTTTGAGAAAAGGAAATCACACAATGGCCAAGTTGTTTATGAACATACAAAGAAAAACAAACATTTTCATAGGAACATTTTAACAAGTAGCTTTTGGAGTTTACCAAGTTCCAAAGAAATCATACAATTTCAAGGTAAGGTTTATATTTCATATCATGCTCAAGGAGATCCCACACTTCATTATTTTCAATAACTACAACAGTACTTAAAAATATTTTGTGTTGCAAGGATTATGAAAGCTACAAAAGTATTGCATCAGGTTTGAAATCTCAAACAAGTTATACATGACAAGCTCATAGAAAAATATAATACAATACATATCTTATAAATAAAAAACTAAGAAAACAATGATCAGGGAAAATTTTAGTGGTGAATTTTTTGTAAAATCGAGAATATTAGGGATTTTGGTAAACTCAAGAATTCCTTGATGTAAAAAATTGCTGCAGAAATATTTTTAGCAAGTGGCTATTGATAATAAAGTGTCTTACCTTTCCAAAAATTATTTGCAATTTTGTGCACTTAGGTAGTTAATTATTTTTTTTCCCTTGAATTTATTAAGTTAGTTACTTATGCTACCTACCTTTATTGCAAGAAATGGGTTTTGTTTGTTTATTTTTGTGTCCATGTAAATTGAAAGTTGTGTATTATGAGTCATCCCTTCACATTTTTTCCATTATTTTCCTTGAAAACACATTGAAAATCTCCTAGTTTGTGCATGTTTGATGTTTTCCTTATCAATTTGTGTACATCCCTATTTCAGCAGTCTCCAAAAATCCATGGTGTATCATTCCTTTTTAAAAAAATATTTCTAACCCTCGCACCTAGTCAATTTTAGTTAGGGATATACTAAAAGGAAATCAACCCTTCGAACATGGAGATCCACCTCAGTTTTCAAGATACCCACATCCCATTAGGTCTTTCAATTGTATATTTGCAGAAGCAAGGAAAACAAGAGACATAAGATCTTCCAATACTCACAAGGGTGCACTTCTACTAGATAATATGGTGTATGCGACGATAGTAGGAAAATGTGACCTAAAGGAGAGGACTTGATTATGACCTGTAGGGGTAGGGGATGTGGATGGTAGAAACCAAGGCATATGCAAGAAAAATATTTTATAAATATGTGTTAACATAAGAAAATAATGTAATGGAAAATAATGTAACAAAAAAGTGTGCAAACAAGATAGACTACAAAAAAAAGGTTTCAAACATGGGACATCACTCATAATGTCACAAGACAATTAGGTCAAAAGTTTCTAAAGGAATGTTGTTACAGAGCCCATTTTTTCTAAGTAAAGGCCACATGTAAATATGTTTGGTACGTGTCCAGAATTTGCAAAGTGGTGCACACATGACAGAATAGGCGGCACACAAAGAATCATGCCCAAGTAGGAAATATCCAAGAGTTTTCTAATTTTGGAACTACGGGTTAAAAATAGATGATGTCAAGTTTGATCTCTAACCAAACAATGTTCAAGATTTAGAGAAAGTTTTGGAGGCTTGGTGGCCAAGTATGAGTTATTTTGAGATAAAGAACATACGAGGAGAAGATAAAAGATCATGCATGGATCAGGGTCATAATAGGATTAAAGCAGGGTTTATTTATAGATTAATCTATTATCATGATCAACATGCATGATTTATAGTTGTTTCCGTATGTACGCATGGCTATTTTGAGCATGTAATCTATTTTGAGAATGCATGAATAGTGGAGGGAAAATCCCCACCCCCTACATTAGTTTATCTTCATATTTTTGGACACCATGTATGAGATACTGAATGTATTGTACTGGTATGATGTTCTAGTATAATGTCATGCATAACTTTTTGATATTATTTATATGTATTCAACTTCTGATATGAAATACTTTAGTTATTAACAGGTCAATTTTGATGGATTCTAATAATTGACCTCTCTTTGTATGGTGATTTTTTTGGTGAAATTGGTATTAATTATGATGTGATCTATATGTTTCATTATTACATGTGTTTCCTTATGATGTTTATATGATCTACTCTTGAATGTATGGTTGGGTACTGCTAAATATGTACATGCATGCTAACATTTTGATCAGATAGCGTAAAAGAGGGACCTGGTAGCTTCACACAGTTTTGGTGAGTGTTCATATCTAACTGAATGAAGTGCTAACATGCATAACATCCTCAGGTGGTAAAAAAATACTATCTTTTGGTTCTATTGGCAGGACCTATTTTCAAACCATCTACTAGGATGTTGCATGCATATGGCATATCGACTAACTCTTGAAGGAATTGAAAGTTGGGTAGAAGATGGACAAGACAAGTTTGCGTAAAGATATATCATTAGATTTGATTTCAATGCATGGAGATGGGTGGAAGAAAACCTTTATGAAACTCTTGATGAGACTTTATTTTGCATATTTCTAGTAGAATTGTATGAGTGGCTATCAGCATATGCAATAGGGAAGTCATGGGGTTATAGGCCAAGGAACTGGACACATGAAGATTACTAGAAAATTTATGATGCTGAAGTGGATTCGATGAGAGTTTTAGATTTTTTTTGGGTTGGAGTATTACATAGTTATACATTGAAGTACAATATTTATACCTATATATGCCCCGAGGAAGATGGATTTTATTTTTTATGTGAACCCAAAATGGTCGTATTTATGTATTATGCCCTTGGGAATTAAGATCTTGGAAGACAATGTTTGATTTAGAGTGCCTCCCTATAGCTAGCTAAACCCCATTACATGCAAGCGAAGGAACAAGTGTGGTGAAAGATGGTAGAACTGGCAGAAATAATGGAAATAAAGAAAACACGACTCATATATAATGAAGCACGAGAGAGGGAAATATTGAAATAGAGGGAATTTTAGGAGTCCATGGAGTTAAGGAGAGAGATACTTCATTAAATATTTCCCAAAATTGGGTATGCACAGCAGAGAATCCCCTCTGGCTTTAGTTGAGAGTGCACCAAAGAAGAGAAGAAGGACCACATGTGTGCATCTTATCCCACCTAGCCATCCAGTCCTTATGCTTGGTTTTCCAAATGTAAAATTATTCATTGAGAAGCAGGATAGTACAAGAAAACAAGTAGAGATGAGTAGATATCATTGTGTGTTTAATTCAGTAGATAAAGTTAGTAGTGCGCCCATGACATCACATTTAGCATCCTTTTTTAGTAGTTTTATGGAAAGATTGTTCCTAGGTGCGTCATCATGACAAAGTCTTGGCGTATAGACCATTAGAAGTACTACAGTAGCTGTTGCGTCCACGTAGACCATTGGTGTTCCGTCCAGTACCATGAATGGGACATAAGGAAGCATGCCAACTGGTCCACATCTAGTTGTTGGTGGATCAAGTGGATCAGGTGAAGGAAATACTAGTGGAGGTTATGTCTCTTGATCTAGTGGACAAGGCATACATCCCCAACAACCCCCACATTAACCATAACAAGTATATTATGAGATGTCTCTCTAATTACTAGAATATATGGGAATTTAAGTTATTGTAGAGCATGTGCACAAGTGTGAGCTACTTTGGCACACTAAAGGAATTAGAACTTCAAGTTAGAAGGGTAGTCATTTTTCTACTACGCTTTAAGGACACGAACATAGCTGGTATAGAAAGTATGACCCACATCAGAGTATAGTAGATTATGATTCTTTACACTCTGCATTTTTAGTTGAGTTTCATATTCTGGAGTTTGAGCATAAGAGTATCAGTGCACTCAAGGACATCAAGAAAGGATTGGCTTAAACTGTGAGGGATTATGACGTGTGTTTCAAGACTTTGTTGTCCAAATTAGCTTATGAAATTCATCCAAGTCAACTTGCACAATGGTTCATTAGAGGTTTTTTGACCTCTTTTCAAAGAGCGTTATCTCACAAGACATAGACTAACCCATACGAGGCATTCGAAGAAGCTATGTACACTGAAGTGGTAAGGATCATTGATACTAGAGTGAGCCCATTTTCAGAAGCACAGATTACAACCATGGCGAAGAAGCTAGAGAATATTTCTACTAATTCAACTCATGAGATGTGCAGTGGAATATGGTGCACAAATAGCGATATTGAAGGACATACCAATGATAGTTTCCCACGCAGATTAGTACAAGTGTTATGACTAGGTTAATAATTCTTTCACCTAAACCCTGATGTTTGAGATTTCCCATGAGTGCTTATAAATAAGGTGTCCATGTATTGTAAGATTTGTAAGTCCCACACTCATGACACCGCTGATTTAAAATTGATTGACCACAATCACAAAGCCATCTTGACAGGAGTGCACCAGGGTACCGAGGCTAGTGGATTTAAGGAACACGAAGGCCATAACCATGAAGGAAGTGACAATGAAAATAATAGGAATGATGGCTTCCAAGGAGGATATAGAGGACGAGGCTGTTGTGGTGGTAGAGGTATATTTTCGCGAGGAAATTTTTATACTTGTGGATTTCCTGATCATTATCAGTTTGAGTGCCCTCAGAATATTACTTGATCATGGTGTGGGAAACCACATAAGCTAGAGGAACACCCACTTTGTATGAGAACATGAGTAAGAATAAGAAGTATGAAAATGGCATGGGAATGATTAAAGTGTAACATGCTGTTGCTAAGCAATGGATGCCAAAGAAGACACATGATCATAAGTTACATATTGTGATGGTTACCACACATTTTGAGGTTTTGCATGCACATGAGCCTCTATATATTGAGCCACTTATTTTTATGGGAGTGGTGATACATGTTAAGTATCCAGATGTTGTGCACCAGAAGGAATTCTATCAAGATGCCATGGAAGTTGTCACAGTGTTGCAGGGAGAAATATAATGTGTAAAGGAATAGGAACATGATAGGGATTGTGCAAGGAAAGTTGAACTCTCATAGAAGGATGTTGACAACTTGAAAGAGGTGTACATGATATTTCACTAAGGAAACATCATTCCTCTATTAGGGGAATGGCTACAAGAAAATATATTGTGTGTTGGATCTGAGAACAAAAGAAAGATACTTTATGTAAATCTACCACCTTAGAATCATGAATTTGACAAAGAGATTACAAATGATGCAGTAATTAATAGATGACTATTATGAAAAATCCTGATTAACAGTGACATGGAAGTAAATGCACCGACTCCATATGCTTTAAATAAGATGGGTAGGCCAACCTTGTAGCCATAAAAAAATATGTTATATATGAAAGACAAACTAGGGGCATGCTAATTGGGGTACTTCAAGATGTAACTATTACAAGTTAGGGAGTTAAGTTTACTTGGGATTTTGAGGTATTGGAGATTTCTGAAGTAGACAAGACCCCAACATTACTTGGATGACCCTGGTGATATGTGAATAAGAAAGATTTTCACTCTAATAAAAGGTATATCAATTTTGAGAATGATGAGGAACGTGTGATTATAAACTTGGTGAATAAAAAGGTACGACCTTATGTTGATACCTTAAGTAAAGAGAAGCTTAATATAATTTATGTTAAATCAGTACATGTTCCAAAGAATTTAGAACCATCTAAAGAGGGAATACTTCATTGGGAATATGTGTATTCCATGAGTGATACTACTAGTGTTTCTTGTGATAATTGGGCTCGTAGAATGTACGAAATAATTGGGATAAATGTGAAAGGACAAGTAACCAAGATGATTAGATTGCGCATGGTGAGGTGGTTGGAATTTAATAAGGTAACAAGGTATACTGATGAAGGGAATCTTGATATATTTTTGTGCTCCATGGATAATTAGTGGCATAATGAAGCAAATATAAGAAATATGTTGGTCGATGATTTCCACGGGACAATAACACGTTGGTGGGAAACACATAAAGATGGCCTCTTGGAATGGAAAGAAGTGAGAATCACATTCTCTGTCAGGTTCACTCAGAGAAATGTATCTCCCCAAACAGGAAAATTTCATAGAAAGCCTCCTTGTTGTCATCACATCCAGAAGTATGAGAGATCTTTGTCATAGGGAAAGGAGGATTTACCACCATCACTTTGGGTATATAAGGTTTACTCCACATTACATAGTTGTGTGTGCGTATGGTATATCCATGCAAAAATTAAAAGGGAGACTACGAATTAGCAGGAGATGACTACGAGTATGATTCAGCACTTTGATTACTTTTCTACTAAGCCTTCAGTCCATGAAGCATTACAGATAATGAAATGAATCAATTCAGGAGATAGTACGAAGCCTGAAGATATTATGTTAGAACTATTTGGAGAGCCAAATCTTGAGGCGTTCCTTCATCTTGAGGAAATAGATGAAGAAGAAATGGTTCATTTCTAGAAAGAAAAAGAAAAGGGAAAATTGGTGTATATGATTGACAATGATGAGGTTGATAACTTAAATTTTAATGACATTGAAGGTGTGCCCAAGGTAATGGAAACTGCATATGAGAAGGCACACACACATCATGCCCCTATGAAGACAAACAAGGTTAACATTGGTATAGAGGTAGAAAATAAGGAGGCCATTATTAGGGATTACCTATCAGAGCAAGAAGTGGATAAGATTATTAAACTCTTGCAAAAATTATAGGACTTATTCCCACACATTTACCATGAATTAAAAGGTGTGGATACTTCTTTAGTTCTTCTGAAAATCAAGCTGAAGGAAGTTGCACACCCGGTTAGGAAGAGGACTTATAGGACGAATCCTAATCTGCGCATGAAGGTAAATGAGTAAATTGATAAAATATTAAGTCTAGTATTATTGAGCCTATTGAAGAATTTGAATGGGTTAGCGCCATGGTTATAATAATTAAGAAGGATAGGAGGGTAAGGACTTGTCTAGATTATAGGAAATTCAAAACTTCTTGTGTTATAAATACTTTTCCCACTCCATTCATAGAAGAAATCCTTGAAGGATTTGTTGGGCATGAGATATATTATTTTACATATGGGTTTTAAGGTTATCACTAGGTGTGAATTGTGAAGGAATAATGAAAACACAACTTTCACCTCTAAATGGGG
Organism: Taxus chinensis; assembly: GCA_019776745.2. Lineage (NCBI taxonomy): Eukaryota > Viridiplantae > Streptophyta > Pinopsida > Cupressales > Taxaceae > Taxus > Taxus chinensis. The sequence continues at coordinate 168,131,044 of CM034154.1, read as the reverse complement.
TAGATTTTCATATATAGTTATGCCCTTTGCACTGAAGAATGCTCCATTTGTTTTCTCACACATTACAATGTAGGATTTTCAAGATTTCATTCACAAGTTCTTACATGTATATCGGGATGACTGGACCGTGTATGGTTTATTCAGGGATCACTTTGATAATTTTAGGATTATGTTTGAAAGGTGCAAGAAGTTGAGCATCTCCCTTAACATTAAGAACTACATATTTGAAACACCTTTTTACACTTTACTTGGGCACGTCATTTGCAAAGAAGGGTTGGTTGTAGATCAAACCTAGATAGTTTTGATCTTGGGTTTGGAAGAACCTAAAAATCAAGGTGAGGAGCATTGATTTTTGGTACATACAAGATATTATAGGAAATTCATCAAGGGATATGCATAGATTGATGCTCCCTTGGAAGAGTTCTTGTAGGCTAAAGGGAAATTCTATTGGGGTAACACACAACAACAGGCATTTGAAACACCTAAGGGAATGTTGACTATTGTACCTATTTTGCACTTACCTTCATGGGAAAAACCATTCCATGTTCATGTTGATGCCTCTTGCATGGTGATTCGTACAGTGTTAGAAAAACCAAGGGAAGGGATTGTAGATCATCGTATTTTCTTTGTAAGTAGGAAGTTGACACCCATATAGTAGAATTACACAACTACTGAGCACAAGACTTGTTCTATGATCTATACACTATAATTTTAGATATTACTTTTTGGTGACCTCATTTATTTTCTATATAGATCATATGGCACTTAATTACTTGGTTAATAAGTCTTTTTTGCAAGGGCATATTTACAGGTGGATACTTTTATTTTAGGAGTTTGAGTTTACAGCTATCTTGAAACCAGGAAAGAGTACTTCCAGGCTTGATCATCTATCAAGGGTAAATTGTGGTGAGGATTCACAGAGCATTGAGGACAAAACTATGGATGCACAACTATTTAGATTAAACATTTTGCTTATAAAAATGGAGGACATTGCAGTATTTTTATGCACTAGGAAGGCGCTAGAAGAAATGAACACATTGGAGAAGAAGCAGATTGTAATATGTGTGACACCTTACTAGTTTATTGGTGGAGACTTATATGAGTTGGGAAGTGATGAATTTTTTCACCATTGTGTGCTGGAGCATGAGCGTGATGATTTTATGGAAGAGGCTCATGGTGGAATTGTTGGAGGACACTATGTAGGTGATGATACATCGTGTAAGATTAAGATTGCTAGACTTTGGTGGGAAACTTTTTACAATGATACTAAGGAATATGTAAAGGCATGTGACCATTTTCAATGCCTTGGGAATCTTGGAACCAGAAATGAGATTCCTTTGAGGTTTATTGCAAGAGATGATCCTTTTGAAAAGTGGGCTATTGACTTTATAGGTCTTATTTCCCCACCCATGCATAGGACTGGCACACACTACATTATTACTTGTACAGGTTATCTTACAAGGTGAGCAAAGGAAAAACTTACAAAATATTGTATGACAACTACAACAACAATATTTTGTGGGAAAACATTATTAGCAAGCATGACTATCCTTTGAGCTTGACAAGTGATAGAGGAACTCATTTTTTGAATGAGACAATAAGGATCCTATTGGTAGAATTTATGGTGACACACCATAAAACTACTCCTTATCACCCTCAAGCCAATGGCATTATAGAAGCTTTCAACAAGATTCTGGGATAGAAATTGACAAAAATATGTGATGTTGGAAGAGAAGATTGGGATGATAAAGTCTTATCCGTACTTTAGACGTATAGGACCACTTGTAAAAGGTTGAATAAGGCCACACCTTTTCAATTGGTGTTTGGTGTGGAGACTGTACTACCTATTGAATTTATGTTACCATCCCTACATATTACGTGTGTAGGTGGACTTGATGATGAATAAGTTGTGGAAGAGCACATTGATAAACTCACACAGTTAGACAAGATTCACACCATTGTGTATTGGAGCCAGAAGAATGAGAAGGCCAGATAAAAATCATGGCATGATAGGCACATATGGAACAAGATATTTGAATTTAGTAAGATGGTTCTTCTGTATAACTCCAAGTTTGGGTGCCACCTAGGAAAATTAAATGTGCATTGGTTCAGACATTTTGTGGTAACTCAAATACTTGAATGAGTATCTTGTCAGTTGCAGGGGATGTATGACACTATGTTTCTTGGTTACTTCAATTAGAGTAGGCTGAAGCCCTACTATAAATAAGGCTTCTTGGTTTTGGTAATAAGGTAGTATTGCCACTTAAATTATATTTCCCTTTCATGTGTTTCCTTTCAATCATTTCTATTCTTTGTCAAATGAGTTCTTTATTTTGTTATAATAAGTGTTCTTGCAGGTAGGAAGATTATTATTAGTTATTGAGTTTATGCATAGAGGACCACACATAATTTTAGTGTGAGGTGAAGCTGGTATAAGAAAGAAAAATATATTGGTGTTGATATTCAAATGCAGGTTAGAACACAGGCATATATATGGGCTAGAATATGAATTTACTCTGGAGGGTTCATGCACAAAACAAAAAGATGAATGTACCCTTAATGAAATTTCCCATATTGAATACCATACAGGAAGAATGATTGTGCAGTGTAACATGAGGCAGGAAACAACATTATAAACTACTTGTTATATAATGCAAAGGATTATGTACTTTGTTGCAGGGAGGCACGTGAAGGATGTCTGTGGCTTGGAAATTAGTAAGGCACGCTAGAAGGTTATGATTGTAGCATGTGAAAGGGAAGTCACATAATAAATTTTAAAGTGGGAAAAGTTACTTTAGTGAGAAAGTAACTTAAAGAAAGATAAAACGTGGGTTAAATGGAAAAATTATGTCAATGAGGTATGAAAAAGTATAAAAAGGGGTCAAGTTGAAGCTATTTTCTACCTTGCATTCGAAGAAAATTTAGAGAAATTGAGCTATAGAATAACTTTATGTGAAAGATCGAAAGAAAAGAAGAGAAAACTAGAGCATTGTGAGTACAAAGTTGTGTGTGGTTTCTTGTGACGAGACAAGTTTGAGCCAATAATTAGGCCACAAAGAGAAGGGTTTACGTATGAGTTTACATATCTATAGTTCCCATCGCTTGAATAAAAAAGTAATTTAGTGAGACAAAGTACCTGGTGCAGATATTTACATTGACAATGGAACCTAAAACTAGAAAAAATCATCATACAAAGAGGGTTGAAGTTGAGGTGGAAGAACCCTTAGATGATATATATTCAGAAATGTAATACCCACCTTTAGTACTTAGGGTGCACACTTGGAAGTCTCGACTTCCCAAGCGCAAAATTAGCGAATAAAACCATAGAGCTCTAGGTAACAAAGGGAAATTGAAGGTATACATGTTGCGGGAGCTTCTGGGAATAAGAGAAGAAGGGAAATTATTGGTCAATGACTCAGTATTGAAGAACTTGGAGAAAGAGGGAGTATTGCAATTGTTTGAACTTCGCTTCTTCGCTAATCCCACACATTTATACCAATGGCTCATGTATAGATTACATGAAGATTTATTTTATTTTACGGGATAGAGGATGCGAATTACAACTCAACTCATTGAGAGAGTCACAGGTTTGAGAAGTACAAAGGAGGACGTAGACTTGGACTTGAAGGACAATACCAAAATTAATGAATTGGCCACAACACTATAGTATGAGAAGGGAGGAAGGGCCATGCTTATTGAAAACATCACAAATCCTACAACTAGGAATGTAGCCAAATTGGTTAGTTGTAATTTGGGTGCCTAGGAAAGATGGAATGACATGAATAAAAAGTTTTTATACATGCAGAAAGAATGGTGAACAAGGCACACCACAACATTTCAAAATACATTTCAAATGGAATCATTAAGGAAGCCAAATCACAGAATGAAGAAGGAGCTAATATAACTTAGGGCTTGATCCTCCTTCTAATAATCTTCTGGGAGATTGGAGTTCCATAAATCCATTGCGGTATAATTTACTCAATACAACTTTCACAATGCAATCTCAAATGTGTATAAGGAAATAATTTACAATTAGTACAATATATTCCAAGAGGCCTTTGAGAACTAGTGGAGCATTCTGTGTGAATTACCTATAGAGGTTGGGGATCAGACATAGTTTGTAGTAATGCAACATTGTAAAATATTTCTCATTTTAAAGTGAAGGATGGGGAGATGAGCCCTTGGTGCAAGCTAACGTTTGCATTCACTACATGGTACTTCAAGTGCACCATGAACAAAATAAAGGACATATAATTTTTTTGTGTATGTTGATATGGTTGATTCATAATTGCATATTTTGCATGTAACCTATTAGTATGACAGAATACCTACATAATAGGAGATGATGGAACCTAACACTTTGGATTTGAGCCCCTAGATGAATGTTACCATTAGGGGGATGATATGCAGAGTCTTTAGGGTGTTAAGGCTGAAGACTTAAGATGGAGTGGAGATGGAGATTTCATATTCTACCTTCCCACATCCTTGAATAACTGTTGTGCCACCCATTAAAAGAACATTTGAGGCTACTCCTGGGGGGGAAGAGGAAGAGGAAATATAAGGTGGAATCGACCAATCAATAAGTCAAAAAATGTACTATACAAGGAGAAGTAGTAGTGGCACTAGAACATCTCAACTAGCTAAGGACAACACAAAGGAGAAAAAGTCAAGCATGGAGGGGTGAAGGTTGTCTCTAGCCAAGAAACGAGTGAGGATTCTAATTTAGATATGAAAATATAAAACCTTACATGGGGAGATTGAGAAAGAATCAATTTAGTAGTTGAAGAAGAAGAATATTGAGGATCAAACAAAGTTGTGCGCCACACATGAGAACATAAACAAAATTCTACCCAAGGAAGAGACACCTATGTGTGAGGAGGTGCGTAAGGAAAAGGAGATGGATGACAATTATGTTATCAGGGAAGATGCGGGTGTAGAAACTGGGATAAGTACATGCATCTTCACTCCGAAGAAGAAGAGAAAAAGGTAAAGGTGTTGAGAAAGTGATGGATGCCTGGGTCACCACATATGGATTTTTTGGATGATCCTAAGAGGATTATAAGTGCATGTCTCTAGAGCATGGTTTCCAATGAGAATCTATATTCCTGGGATATGATAGATAAGCATGGAGGAGTATCAAGAACCATGAATATGTTGAGCTGGAATCTGCACTCACACTTAGAAGAACTTGAGTTTAAGGTAAGAAATAATTCCACAGTGTAATTAAGTTGAAGAATGAGTCACAGAGGAAGTGTAAGGCATTTGACCCCATGTACCTCATTGATGAATAGGCATCTAACTCCTTGAACAATTTGGTCTCTTATGTTGGGCATAGGAACTTTGATGCAAGTGTTACTATAAAGGTATTAGTAGCATATAAGAAAGAGAAGGAGTGCGAGGTAGAGGGTTTGAAGAAGGATCTCAAAGGAGAATTAAAGCACAATAAGTAATTTTATGATAGGCATGATGCTATGGTGAAACAGATCTTAGGTCAGTGCCCCGCCCTAGTGAGCTAAGCTAGATGCAATTATAATGATGAGATGGAGTACCTGGAAGACCTAGTTGGCATGTTTCCAATGAAAATAAAGAGTGGTAGAGGGCCAAAAACATAAGAGATAGCTAAGGATAAGGAAGAAAAAAAGGTTTTTGTTGAAGCCAAAATTACATAGCTTAAGGATTTATTCACAAAAATCAACGATGAAAGAAATAAAGCTGACATAGCTTTCAATAGGTGCCAAAAAAATTACTCAATCCTTTATCTATGCATAAGCGATGAGGAAGAAGTGCTCAAGGATATCTAGGAACAAACAACCACTAATAAGATAGAGTGCACCAAGGTGATGGCTGAGGTGGGAAAATAGAAAAAGTCAATCGAGGCCAAGAAGGATAAACTAGAATTTTGGATTGGCTACTTCCAAAATATGGTACTGGAGAACATGAATATAGTTGAGGGATCTATTATAGAGATGACAGTGGTTATCCAAGAGATCAAGAGTAGAGTTTAAGAGGTTGTGCAAAACTAAGTACTTGGAATTGTAGAGGCAGAATCTGAGAAATCATTAGTAGATATTGATGAATAGAAGAAGGTGGAGAGTGAAATAGATGTTGAGTTCCCAAAACTCTTCAAACAACCTTAAGATTGATCTAATTTTGAGTTAGGTAGGATGAATAATTTTTGGCATTGAATTAACTTTTGGTGATCACTTGTGTTTTTTGGTGACTAAGATAATTCCAAGGATGGAAATCTAATTTAGTGTGGGGTAATGTTTCACGGACCATCTTTACTAAGAACATGTCGTGCATGAAGATGTGGGTGTGTGTGAGGAAGGTGCAAAGGGGCACACACAAGATAAAATAGGTGATGAATGAAGGCTCATGCCCAAGTAGTAAATAATTAGGACTTAGTTGATCTTGGATCCATCAGCTAAAAATATATGATGCCGAGTTTGAGTACCGATCAAACAATTTTCTAGAGCTATAGAAAAGTGTGGAGGCTTAGTAGCCAAGAAAGAGTTATTTTGGGATAAATCACATGAGATGAGAAGATAACATGTCATTCATGGATTAAGTTAATAATAAGATTAAGGCACGATTTATTTGTAGATTAATCTATTATTAGTCTTAACATGCATTATTCATAGTTTCTTTTATATGTACGCATGGCTATTTTGAGCATGCCATCTATTTTGAGAATGCATTGATGGTGAAGGGAAAGCCCCCACCCTTTATATATATTGGTTGATCTTCATAGTTTTTGACACCATATGTGAGAGACCGCATGTATTGTACTGGTATGTTGTTCTAGTATAATGGTGTGCATAACTCTGTGATATTATTGTTATGTATTCATCTTTTATGATGTAATCTTTTGGTTATTAATGGATCAATGTGGATGGATTATAATGATTGACGTATCTGATTATGGTGTTTATTTGGTGCAATTGGCATTAATTATGATGTGATCTATACGTTTATTTATTACATGTGTTTCCTTGTGATGTTTGTATGATCTAATCTTGAATGTATGCTTGGTTACTGGTAAATATGTACATGCATGCTAACATCTTGACAAGATAACACAAAAGAGGGACCTAGTAGCTTCGCGCCCTTTGGGTGAGCATTCAAATATGACTGAATTAAGTGTCAATGTGCATAACATCTTTAGGTGGTAAAACAATGACTACAAGGCATACACATTAGCAAAAAAGATTAAGAAAAATGTATCAAACAACCATTGTAGCATATAGTCCTACAAAGAAAATGCTACACATGAAACACCTATTAGCATGTTAGAAATATAAATAACATGTTAAATAGTGTATAAATCAACAATAAGTAAGGTAAATTGTAATGAGAATTATTGAATAATGTAACAATAGAACCGAGAGTGTGTAGAATGTGGGAGTAGTGAAAGTAGATTCCCCCAGGAGCCTCATTGAGACTGGTAAAAGGTATAATGCCAAGCATCATTGCAATGTGATAAAATCTGTAAGAGATATACATTCACATCTAGAGACTAAGTGAACGCGCATGCGTTTATGATAAAGATAATGGCATACTGATTATCCAGATAACATAGTAAGCATAGTAAAAAATGGAAGTAAAAAATATAGCAAGAGTAAATGCAACCAAGATATGAAAATGCTATGATTGTGTGATGATATGGTATACAAGATGTGAAGAGGATAGGAACAACATTCCCCCGAGTGGATGTGTGTGAGATGAGGTTCATTTATAAAAAACTTTCAACAGTCAAGAATGAGCCATAAAACAAGAGTGTGTCATCGGGTAATACATGCAGTGCGTGAGAGTAGATACTAGAAATATAGTACCATGAACTACAACGTGTGAATTTTGAATGATGTAAGGTTCATTTCAGAAGTATCCCCTCAGCAATTGAGTATGAATCGTGCAACTATACTGTGTCATAGGGTAAATGGTACAATTTGTGTATCAAAAGGTGTGATAATTCTTAGTAATGTACACCAGAGAGAAGCAATTGGAGGTGGGAAAGAAAACATGATGCCCCCCAAGTGTGTAGGTGATGGAAGGTTATCCAATGATAGTGAAAGGAGAGGTCCTCCCGCCCAATATGTGAGGATAAAAAGGCATGTGACGTGTCAGGTCCCTACTATTTTAATTTAGAATGATTGATAAACGAGCTCTGATATCAGGAAGCTCGTAAGACACAAAGACCAGTTTCGGTATACTGACCATTAGCATGACAACATATCGGAAATTTCCATCATGTTCCGCATGCTTCCAGATACCAAAATATTTCTGGTATACCCTATGAGTATATATTTTACTTGTTATAGATAATAATATGTTCGGTTATCTTACTTTTGCATGATGTTTTGGATTGTAATCAGAGTTATTCTTTTGATATTGAAATTTAACTTGACAATGAAAATAGGTTGATTTGGATGACAATGAGCTTGTTATAATTTAATTGTTGATTGTATATATCTTTTGATATTTTACTACTATGTTTATAATATTTTGGTTCATTTCAGAATTATATAGCAATTTCTATAACAATTTATGTTGATATAATTTTCTCTAATGATGGATACAACATTACCAGGAAAAAGTATGGAGCCTTAATAAATTAGGTTGGTAAGAATGACGTTGGTAAGGATAAATTCCTATTCCTTTGTTTATATCTTGAATGGTTTATAGTAAAAATGTGATAGTATTTGTTATGATCTAGAGATCATAATACCTTTAACGAGGTTACATTATTTGGTGGGTTATCGAGTTATCAAATGGTTATGAGGAATTGAAAATAATTTACAAGGCGATATGCATAAATTGGTATGTGCTTAACGACTATATACGATATTAAATATTTAAATGGTCAATTGACTATACTAAGGTCCTTTGCTTTATTGATTTAATCAATATTAAATTATAAAAAAGTCGAACATCGACCCGAGCTTATACATATTAAAAAAAATTCATTGGCCTTTGATATGGCCACCTAAGCTACATTTAAATGTAGGATATTTGATATTGCATGGGCCACTGGAATGACCATGCTAAAATTTAGTTATTGATTAAACAGTCTTCGACCATTTGATGTTATCTCTCCCTCCAATTGTATGGGTGTGATCGGATGACAGAGTCCTTGGAAACTAAAATGGGTTGTTAGTTATTGCTAAGTTTAATGAGATGTTTTGGTGGGAAAAGTTGGCACTGAAACTAATAGAGGTCCTGACATACATTGAATGGGAATTAACTCTTCTTTAAAGAAGAAAAAATCTTCTCGAGGAAGCTACCAAAGAGATTATTAGTATTTTTGGTTTCATTTCTTTTTGTTATCTTTTTTAGCTCTATCGATCTTTGCATGTAAGAAATAATGGAGCTATTTTCATGTTAATTGTAATTACATTACATGTATATTTTTGAACTCTACATAAACTGTTAGTGAGATATTTTATAGGATATTCATGATGGTTGTTATGATAAGAATGGGGTTTCTCGGTAGATTTGGAGATAGTTCTTGTTTGGGTTTCACGAGAACTTGTGAAAGTTTTCTGGAAAAGATTTTTTTTCACTCAATCAACTTAGAGAGGAACTGTAAGGGGTTCTAGGAAATATGTTTCAGGAATGAAATCATTATTCCCCCATCTTTAGAATTTATAGCATTCAAATATTTTAATGTCTTGAGGTTTTGAAAATCATCCTCTTGTGTTAAAAATTTGGACGAAAAATGATTTTCAAACGGGTATTTGCTTGTGATATGGCTGTGTTTTGGTTGTGTGATTCAGCTATGGCAATTGGATAGGCCAGTGAATGGCTATGTGTTATGTTTCATGACTATTTTCACTTATGCTTTTACTCTCTAAAGTTGGGTCAAATATCTAGTTTGATTTTAAGATTGGACTTGGTGGTGGTATATCTAGGTTAATTTTTTTCTTCCTTGAATAGTCCATACGAGGGAAGTAATGTCATAACAGTTTGGTTTTGTATCTTGAAATAGTTATGTTGTTTTTCTTGACCTGCTATTTAAAATGAATGGTGATTTTGGATTAGATATGGGTATGATATAATAATACCATCAGGATCTATGACATGCGTATGTGTGTAATTGTTTAGGCATGAATAGATAATATAAAATCGCTATAAAAAAAACAAAAGATATTGATCTTCAGGTCAAATGTTTTCTCGGTATGATAGGAATGCTGAATGATTCTGATCATGTCAAATGGATAAATATGGAAGTTAGTTTTAAAACCAATTTGGGATTTATTTTATATTCTCACCTTAGCAGTTGCTTAGGTTTTATTATACATTGAGCCATCTAATGTTTAATCTTTTAAATCTGTATATAAATATATGTATATACTTGACTATTTCTAAGGGAATCGTGACCTAGGGAGGTTACGTGTAATATATTAAGTCAAACATGTGTATAATTTTACATTTACTTTGGACCACTGTGTGTCTATAATGGGAATGGTTTTAATCTTGAAGGCCCTAAAGTTGACTGTGTGGGCTTCGTCGAATCACTGTGTGGGCTTCGTCGAATCACTATGTGGGCTTCGTCGAATCACTGTGTGTCTATAATGGGAATGGTTTTAATCTTGAAGGCCCTAAAGTTGACTGTGTGGGCTTCATGGAATTGTATTATGGTTTTACTAGGAAAGGTTTATATGGTTCATATTGATTAAGGTAAGTTTGATGATTTTAAGGTTTTAATTACCAATTAGCTACTTTAAATTTGACATTTTTTTACTGTTATTAGTAATAAGTTCAATACAAGTAATATACCTTCCTTTGAAAAGGAAAATGAATGGTCTAATGTTTACGAATGATTTTTTGGATTTGCTTAAAATATATTGACATCTTTAGACTTATCAAAATTAATACTTAATGATAATATAATATAAAATGTAAAGGAATGACTTGTTAAATAGCTCGATGAATACTTTATTGTTTCCTTTACAACTACAGTGTGTGGAAAACATAGTAATATGTATTGTGGAAACTATTTTATATCCAGTCATGATTACTAGGTGATTATGAATTGGGAAATCATAATATATAATATTTACTTTTTGGTAATGTTATTATGAAAGATAGGATAAAGGAAAAAAGGGGAAATGGTAAAATGTTCTCTTTGAGTAGAATTTGGAAAATAATTGGTTAGTTGGATTTTGATCATTGAGATATTTTAGTGCTATAAATTGTAAGGATGAGGTGGATAAAATTTTCATTATAGTTCTTTTGAACCGACCTATTTTATCATTTTTTATAGATGGTGGAAAGTAATTCATTTCTGGCGGGTGATTTATAAGATTATGTTGATACAAATACATTTGATTGTGATTTTAAGTTTTTTTCATTTGAATGGCATAATTATATAAGCAAGCACGATCTTTGTTGTCTTATTACGATGAAATTCAATTTAGCCTAAAATATTATTGTGCTATTATGAAAAGGGATATTAAACATGTAATATTATTGGGAAATTACTTATTAAGTGTTCAATATTGGTAGTATGTTATATTGAGGTGTTTATCGAATTCAACATTATATGACATATGTTTGATTAATGCTTTATGGATTTAATGTGATATGAATTATACAATTAAAGTAGACATGAATAAATATGATATAGCGATACATTTGGAACAATTAAAACTACAAATGTTAGTTAACTAGTTTGATAGTAAGATCAATTAAATGTACACTTTTGGATTAATATGACAATGTTGTAAATAAACAAATTATGGGATGCGACAATAACACAACAAGCAATCTTAAATTACATTTAAGATGCAAAATGAATGCAAATAAATAAATCTGATATGTTTACGACCTATTACATAGGCTAAGTTTGAAAACCTTAGAAACGTATTTTGATGCGATAAATGTATCGTTGTTGTTTAAGGAAAACTTGTCGTAAAATAATTAAATTATATTTATATAAACTAAATGATACAAATTTCCTAATAAATAGAACTTGGCAGGATAACTTTGAATTGTTGTTGTAAAGAAGTATCCACATGATGATGTAAGTCATTAAGTGAATACTGCTATGTAGAAGATATCCTAACTTGTCCCTTCAAAGTCCATATATTAAAATTGTCATATCCAGAAAGGATATGTGTTACACTAGAGTTTAAATTTTTTTTATCTAGTTTGATAAAGTCACCTCTGTACCAACTTATATTGGCATAAAGGGAGGAAATGGTTGCGAAATGATGGAAGAAACTTCTTAAGAACTTTCTCTCCCATAGGAAACCTAAGTTGGCATAGGTGTGATTCTTCGCACAGGTTGAATAGGTTTTGCACCTTAAGCATAGCGAGAACATAATTAACTTAGCTAACTAATACAATTTTGATAACTGAACAAAGTGATATGGTGAATGGACATGTTTCTGTTAACATATGTGTTGTCAAGAACTGAGCATGCTTGCATGACTCTTAATATTTGGCTGAAGTAGTCTATGTTTTTACACTGTGAAGTTCAAAAATTTGTAAGTAATAGTGTGAGATGTCATATGGGATTCGATTAACTGAACTCTAGGTAGAAACTTAGAAACATAACTTTTAAATCAATTCCTGGGGAAGGTACTACTTGTATACTTTGTATAGAGACTCGAAAGAGTAACCTATGGGGGATCGGGTAGATCTAATTAACTCGTAGTTAAGAACATGATTAATTTATTTGTTATATGATGAATTTCAATTATATGGTTGTTGTATTTAAATAGTGTTCATTTAAATCATTGAAGGCAATAGTTAGTATGGGAAATTAAAAAAGCCCGTGATTTGAAGTATTGAAAAGTAGGTGTTACATGATGATGCTCTAAGATTGGTGGTGTATGAGAGTAAGTATGTGCATGTGAAGGAGACATTTTTGGTGAAGGAGGAGGTAAACACCTATGTGAATGGGATGTTTGAGTAGGGGAACTAGGTCGATGATGCAGACTAAGAGACCGATGAGGACGATAAGGTCATAATGTAGGTCATGTATGAATAGGAGAGGTAGGTGCCAAAGTATCTTTAGGCTTGAGATGTATGGGAGGCGTAGATGGTATGAAGAGTACAAAGATATTAGAAAATTTGATTTGAGGCCATGGTGTGCCTGGTGGAATGCCTTTGATAGTGAATACAATTTTATTTCAGATGAACTTGAGATGAAAATGACTCATGGAAGGGATGACTTGTATAATACAAAGCCAATAGAGACCTAAGAACATGTCACAGCCATTGATTGAAGATGTAAAAGCAATTGTGTAAGAATAGTAAGGGGCTCAACCATAATGGGATGCTTTACATAGCCAAACTAATGAGGCACTGAAAAGGTGACATTAGACAATGGACATTCAATAGCTAAGAGGATTGGAACGGAGAATACATCAGTCGGATTTGAATAGATGATAGTATTATTGATGGCATATGAACCAATAGAAGCATTCAGATGTAAGGAATCAGAAGTAAATATAGCATAATAATTGTGATCCAAGAATGTAATGACTGGTGCTGTTGATGCATCCGTAATAGCAACGAACAAATCAAGAGGCCTCGATGAAGGAAGAGGCACAACACGATATGTATGTTTGGAAGAGGAATTGGTAGCTTGTTTTTCATGGTTGGGAAAGGGTTATTAAATATTTTAGCTAGTTATTATCATTGAATGGATCAAAAGTAGATGGCTTAGGGAGCTTGAGTGCATTTTTTTCAATGAGATCTTGAATAACATATTTGAATTTGAAAAAATGATTAGTAGAATTCCCAACGCATTGGTGATAATAAAATTGTGTGTTTTAATCATAGTTTTGGCCATGGGGGTGAGAGGGATCAAGATTGAGTGGAGGGGGAAGAGTAATAATATTGTTTTCGATAAGTTATGGCAATAAAATCTGAGGTGCATAAGGTAGATTGGTAAAAGTATGCTTGGGAGGCTACAATTGAAGCTTGTTAGGTGTAGAAACATCATTACAAATGGGATTTTCTTTGGTGGGATTATGAGATGGTTTCAAAGTGGATTTATCTTGAAACTGATTAGAAGATGAGGATGAACCATTGTCAAAGTATTTTAATTTTCCCATAGATAAAATTTTACCTTTGAGCATTTTGAGTGTATGGCATAATTGAAAAATGGAGGGAGAGGTCTCAAAGTTAACACTCTTTTGTCATGGAGGTAAGATAATTAAAACAAAAATATCTTGCATTTAAGATTCAACTAGTATATTTGTACCCTTAGCAAGCTTGTTCTTGTAACACAAAACATAGTCAGCTAGATGCTCATTAGATGCTTTTTTGATTTGATAAAGTTGTGCATAAGAGATCTTAGCACCAATATTGATGTAAAATGTGCACGGAAAACATTTCTAACTATTGGAAGGAAGTTACTGAATGAACATGTAGATCATAATACCAACGCATGGTGTAATCTTGTAGACTTCTAGGAAATAACTTAGATAGTAATGTATGATCATCCTCATAGTCGATACATGCCACATGGAAAGATAAAAAATGTTCTTGAGGGTCACCATTTCGATTGAAGGTGTTAAGCTTAGGTGTAATGAATTTGGGGGGAAGTGGTTAAGTAGAAATGGAGGGTGTAAATGGGTAAAAAGGAGTAATTATGAATTAAGAGATGGTGAGGAATGTGAAGTATCTTGTTGTATTATATGGATTTGAATTTGCACATTTTTGTATAAAGAAGCTAGGTGTTGAGTTCTTAAAGAGGATAATTTTCGTGTATGAGAAGTAAGAGGTGGGGTGAAATGGTTAGTATGAGTAGGAATAGAAATGGGAACACTTGAGATAGGTGGAAGGGTAGAACTAGGAGGTTGTGTTGTAATAGGAATGGAAGCAAGCTTAGAAAAAGGAGGGTTTAGCTTAGCTAGGTTAGTTGCTTCCTCATGAGTAGAAAATAAGAGAATATATATGTCGTTAGGATGTTCAATAATATGGGCTTGGATATCATGAAGGTATTCATCGATAAATGATTCATAGGTTCCAACCATGGTAGAAAGATCACAAGAATGCATAGAAGGAAGCTAGGGTTTGAGTGAGTGGGTTCACCAAATGGTTTCATAAAAAAAAGAATTAAATCTTATTGAAGAGTAACTACTATACCTAATGATAATATACAATAGGAAATAAATAATAAGCAAGAAAATAATATGAAACCCTAAGAAAGAAGGAGAGATAAGAAGTCTTATATGATTTTCTGAGAAGATTGGAATATATATGGGAAGGTAAAAGTGTTGAACAAAATGTAGATGGAGTTGTTAATGCTCATTGTAAATTATGCAACTCAGGAACTATGCAAGACAAGGGCACCCGCAGCAAGACAGGGGCACATGGGCGTTGGATACTAGATCTAGGCATTGGTGGTTGTGTGAATAGTCATAATCTGATTTATTCTATGTCACAAGGGTTTCAGAGTTGGTATATGTCTCTCACCTCATATTCACTCCTTAATTGTCGAAGGTACATGTAACATGTAAGAAAGAAGTTCCCCTGCACATACCCACAAACCCCATCAAACCTAAAAAATAAAATGTAGAATTTGGAGGCGGACTGACCCTAGAGGTCACCTGAAGAGTGAACTTATGACCAAGCACTACACTACATCTCAGACCCCATGTAGTTCTTTGTGAAATTGTGTGTAATGATGCCCTAAGATGCCATTGTGCAAGTTACACAAATGGTAGCAGGATAGATCAAGAATGTAGAACTAGAAATATATAAAATGTGTGGATGGAATATAATAGACATCCCTCTCCTATACATTGTATGTAGAAATTATGCAACCTTTCTCCCTTGTATAGATGTTAGATTGTTTCCTTAGAAATGTTTTAGTGTCTTTTGAATGCAAGCTTAGGTGATGATAATAATGCTTAGTGTTTAGTCTCTCATTTTAAAAACATAAGTATGTATTTATATGATTCCCTTATTTAAATTTAATAATATACAACTAGAAGTATGATACATAAGTGAAAAATATTCCCAAAATATAAAAAAATACCCAAAAAGAGAGAGTAAGGTAAGAAAGGGTTGTGGGTGCCCATGAGGGACAAGAGCACCCAGGTGCTACTGTCCTAGTTGGGCACTAGTGTCTAAAGCCATAAAAGATAACTGAGTTTACTATTGATTTGGATATAGGGTGTGTAAGACCAAATAAAAATTAAGAAATAAATAAAAGACGTCAAAGATAGTTTTCAACCATTAGTTTTCTTTCTTAAGAATCATGTAACCACTAGTATGCTTTAGGACCTTAAAATGTACCCAAGTGTGTGATTTTGTGTCTACGGATAATAGTAGAGAGATCCAAGGTATGAACCATAATAACATGAGTACCATTGTCATGGCTATGTTGATAAATCAATAAATTTTCAAGGAGATGTGGTACATGAGTGGGATTATCACGTAATGTGGAAAAAAACGTGGTGAGATAATTGAGTTGTGTCGGATCCACATTAGTATCTTCATCATAAGACTTTTAACTATTATAAGTGTCTATATAATGGAGGGTGATATGATGGGAATTTAATATATGTTTATCATGTGTGGTTGCATCCATTTTGTTGGAACAATTATGGGTTTAGATGAGGAGATCAGTATGTTTTGGGAGACCAAAGTGACCATTACAGGTAATTGGCATAAAAGATATATCCGATAATGGGTATATAAGGACAGGGTTCACAAAATGAATTAATAAAAATTAAATATTTATCATAGGTTTTGGATGAAATGAATATAATAGTAAGAAGAAAGATCTATCCTACAAGAAATAATCAAGTGTCAGCAATAGTGAGACAATAGTGACTTAGCTTGTATTCAGAGTCATAGGCTAGTTTTGGGATGGAAACTAAGTGGAAGATGTTGGATTTGGATAGAGTAATATTATTCTAGGAAAATGGTACATGAAAATCATTTGGATGGGACCCCCAGATAAGGACATGACCTCCCGAGTGTTATTTTCTATGTTGGGCACTAGTGTCCTGAAAATAAATTTGGATATGATATTTTCAGGGTCTGATGTTGTTTGTTTCCTTTTTCTCTTTTTTGTATCCAATTTTCTATAGGTTTTCACTATCACACATGTTCCTTAAAACAAACCCTAACTACCTACAAAAGGGTTTATAAAACATTATATGAAATAAATAATGCTTATGCTTGAGTTAGACTAACCTAAACAGACACCATAATGTGATTATCACTAAAATATGCACTACATTTAAGACTATATGTGGTTATAGTGTGTGTGTGATTGAATTGTGTCACTTAAAGCTAGGATGCCCTTGTGTTATTCGTACTAAGATATGTAGATACAATTATTTTTCCCCCAAGATGAATGTGTGACTTGTGACATAGAATTCAGAAATATCCCCTCTTATGCAGTGAGTAATGTTGCCTAAATGCAATCCTTGAATTTGTTAGGAAATAAGGGATAAAATATGGGGAACAATCCCAAACTTAATCGCTATAGTAAAAACTAATATACAAAATAATATCACATATTTGAAATAAAGTGCAGAAAATAAAAGAACACAACGCAGAGAGCATTTAACATGGTTCATCCAATTTGGGCTACATCTACTAAGAATCACTTGTTTAGATTTATTACAAGCCACCTCTTTCTCTCAATACAATACCCATATCTGTTTGGAATTGTGCTAAAAAAATCTCTTGAATTCACACTCTAACTCTCATACATCTACAATACTAATATCTCACCTATAAAAATTACATCAATAGGAAACTACTTAAGAAGTTTTATAATACCGTGCGTATCAAAACCATAGAAAAAAACAGCCCCATAAACCTATGGGTTAAAAATAACACCCATATGAGAAGAGAATGTTTCCCAGTATATCAGGCATGTTTTTTTAGGCCAAAAAAAATTCTCATAGACTACACCCACGAATCTCGGTGAGAAAACTATGGATAGTGTACAGTACTTTTAGTGTATAGTCTTCAACACTTATACATATGGAAATAGGCTCAACAACATAAAAATCTCCCACTTGGAGAATTTTTTTCCTATGATAAACCTTCTCAACCCTTCACTATCATTTGTGAATACTGACCAAAGCTAAACATATCTTTAGTTTCTCCCTTGTGACCACCTTGGTCATCATATCTACAAGATTTTGGCTAGTATGACTCTTCACCAACTTCAACTTCTCTTCCTCTAATTTCCTATTGAAATGGTACCTTAATTATATATTCTTCATCCTAGACTAGAAAAAAAAATTCTTAGCTAGGTGTATGACACTCGAACTATCACTATACAAATTTTGTTCGTCCTACTTATGCCTAAACTCCTCAAGCAATTGTTGTAACCAAATCATCTCTTTGCTTTACTCTGTGGTAATAACATACTCAACCTTTGTGGTTGACAAAGCCACAAGATTTTGTATTCATGAAATATAGCTCACTTTTGTCCCACCTACAGTGAAAATATAATATGTTGTGTTCCTCCTATTGTCTACATCTCTAGCCATGTATGAATCTACATAACTAGTCAAGGTGGTGTTCGATCCACTATATCAAAAAACTATCCCTGTGGTCCCTCTCAAGTATCGAAGGATCCATGTTACTGTATGTCAGTGATCTTTACTTGGATCACTCATAAATCTATTCATTTCTCTCATTACATGGGAAATATCAGGCCCAGTGCCCCCTTGGCATACATCAAACTACCAACCGTTGATGAGTGAGGTACCTTTTACATCTGGTTTCTCTCCTACCCTATCTAGAAATACAAATCCTTTGATAACATGAAATGTTCTGCCAAAGGATTTCCATCATGTTTAGCATCCTGCATATTAAACCTCTCTAACACCTTTTTAATGTTATCTTTTTGAGTTAAAGTAATATTTTGTTCCTTCCTATCCCAAAATATCCTCATGCCAAGGATTTTTTTGGTTTCCCCCAAATCCTTCATAACAAAGGAGTAAATTAGATATTTCTTGATTACTTTTATTTCTTGCATGGTTTTTTCCTACAACCAACATGTCATCCACATACATGCACGTGATAATATAAATGTTATCTTGAAATTTATTTATATACACACAATGTCTAGAATGGCATCTAATATAACCTTGCTCCATCATGAAGCTATCAAATTTCTTATAATATTAACGTGGAGCTTGTTTCAGACCATACATGCTCTTCTTTAGTTTGCACACCATATCCTCGTTACCTTTGACCTCATAACTCTCTAGATGCTATATATATAAATCCTCTTCAAAATCACCATGGAGAAATGAAGTCCTTACATCTAGCTGCTCTAAGTGCAAGCCTTCTGCTACCACCATTCCAAGAATAGTTCTAATAGAATTCATTTTTACTACAAGAGGAAAAATCTCATCAAAATATATACCCTTTTTCTATGATAACCCCTTCACCATCAACTGAGAATTGTATCTTATCTTTCCTCCTTCCTCTTTAAATTCGTACACCCACTTGTTATGTATTGCTATTTTTCCTTCAGGTCTATTCATCAAATCCCAAGTATGGTTCTCCATGAGATTCTGATTCTCCTCATCCATGGATTTCTCCCACTTCTTCCTGGCATCTTTCTACATTTCTTCATCAAATCTCTCTGGATATCCATTGTCAGTGAGTAATAAATAATTAAGAGAAGGAGGAAAATGTTCAAGTTCTCTTTTTACCCTAGAATAAATCCTCAATATAGGAGTTTGTGGTTCCTATTGAGTAGGTTCCAAAACTTATTTATGTTCCAATTTCCCATCTGGGAGATCCTCTAGCACTACATATTATTTCTAGGATTCTTCTCTATCTTACCAAAACTATTTCCTATACATAAATTTCTCATTAAACACCACATCCATAGATTGAATGATTTTATTTTTCTTAATACTCCAACATTTATAACCAAAGTAATCACCACCAATACCAATGAAATTACATTTATCTGATTTAGCCTCTAACTTGTTCCTATCATCCTTGTTAATATAGACAAACACCTCACATCCAAATACTTTAAGAAATAAGTAATCAAATTTCTTACCAAACCAAGTCTCCTTAATTATACCTCCATCCAAGGCACATGAGGTTCCTCTGTTTATTAAGAACACAACTGTGCTCACCTATTCTACCCAAAAAGAATGAGGCTGACCCACATAGGGAATAAAGGGATAGTTGAAATAAAGGTGGGAGAGAATCATGTTGGAGAGATAAGTGGGAATGTGATATTGTTTGACTCCATATTCTAAGGATGTCATTCTCCTATATAATGTAACCTCTACCTGTGAATAAAATATCCCTTTATTCCCTCATGATAAATTGTCAATTACAACTCATCAGTTCAATCACATAATGTAATATCTAAATATTACATTTTACAAATAGTAACTCATACACACTATTAATAATGTTACAAACAATATATTCATAACAGTAATCTCATGCTCCTAGATCATTCAATTATTGTCTTGTTCATCCTTTCTGATACCCCATTCTACTATGGAGTTCCTGGAACCATATTTTGCATGTGGAGTTACATTATTAGAACTATAATCATCAAACTCATTGCTGCAATACTCCCCTCCATTATCTGACCTAAGAAATTCTACCTTAAGACTTGTTTCATTCTCTAATAAATATTTTAATTTTAAAAAAAATTTCAAATACATCATATTTATTTCTAATATAGTATACCCCAACATTTATTTTTGCACCATTAATAAAGATAACATAATAATATGAGTGACCAATGAGTTGATAATTGAGCCAACTCATCATGAGGGACATTAGAAGGGACTAGCTCTGAAATTACTATAGGTCTTCAGAGAATCCAACTGTTGGAGAGATAAGTGGGAATGTGACTAATGTTTGACATAAACACATATTCTCATAGGAATCCAAACACATTCTCTGTATATCTATGTAACCTCTACCTGTGAAGAAAATGCATGCCCTTATGCCTCATATGACTGAGCCTGATAGTGCCATGAATGTTGTAATAGACAACTCAATCCATAGGGATTATAAACATTATTACCACCAGTGGTTAAATACAAGGTGGAGAGAATCTTACCTGTTGCCACCACAAGGTAACCCTGGGTAACTGTGATATTAAGATTTGACTCCATATATCTACAGGACAACCTGTCATTCTCCCAATATACCCCACTGATACCAAGTTTTGTCTTAAAGTAGGCACATGTATGACATCCTTCAATGGCCAAGTATTCCCATTCTGCATCTTATCTTGAACAAAAATTTTGACAATTATGTTTGAAGGCTCATCATCACCACAATAAACATGCCCAAAATACCCTTGAACATAATCAATAAAAAATGCCTATGTGGAGTAGCATGGAAAGAAGCCACTACATCTGAACCCAAAATTTAGCAATATTATCCAAAGAGAGAATCAAAGCATCCTGAAAAACATTACCTATTGTTGCATTCACCTCCTTATTTTATTCTTGTTGGTTCTTCTTGTCTTAAATATGCCAACAATCCTTCTTTACATGACCATCCTTTCCACAGTGCCAGTATACAATCTTGCTTTTGGATTTTGACCTTGCTCGATCTTCTCATTTTCCACGGCTTCCTTTATTCTTTTGTCTCCCTCTAGTTTTCATTGTCAAAGAATTCTCTGAAGTAGAAGATACCCCAGAGATTTTTCTTCACATTTCCTTCCCTACAACATCCTCAAATTTCAACTTTGACTTAGCTGGAACTAAGTTTCTTACCACCATAACTAGGCTATTCCAACTCTCAAGTAAGGAGCACAAAACTAATAAATCCCTAAATTCTTCATCAAGTTCTATTATAACCAAAGCTATCATATTCAAAACCATATTTAAATCATTCAAATGATGTACTACTGAACTATTCTCATACATCTTCATATTAAAAAAAAAATCATTAAAAATAACTTGTTAGAGGCATAGGGTTTTTCACATAACTTCCCTAATGCATCCATAAGTTCTTTTATAGTATTCTCCTTTGAGACATTAAATAATACCAAAGATGCAAGACATAGCCGAATTTTTCAAAGTGCCTTCCTATCCATAAAATCCCATTCAACATCTGTCATGCTTGAGGGTTTGTTCCCTTTCTCGCATAGTAGAATATAAATATCTTTTTGATAAAGGTAATCTTACATCTGTATCTTCCAAAGACAAAAACATTTCCCATTCAATTTATCAACATTTGATCTTCCATCATCTACCATATCTCCCACTCAAGATAAAAATTTCCTTTTGATTCAACACTTTAGCAAAAAAAACTAGGTTCTAATACCAATTGTTATGAAATAAGGTATAATATATGTGGAACAATCTAAAACATAATCACAATAGTAGAAACTAATATGCAGAATAATAATGCAGATCTGAAATAAAGTGAAAAAAATAAAATAACACAACATAGAGACAATATTTAATGTGGTTCATCTAATTTGGGCTATGTCAACAAAAAATCGCTTGCTCGGATTTGTTACAAGTCACCTCCTTATCTCAATATAATACCCATATTTATTTGGATTTGTGCTAAACAAATCTCCTGAATTCACGCTCGAACTCTCACAGATCTACAATACTAATGTCTCACCTATCAAAAGTACATCAATAGGAAACTACTTAAGCATTTTTACAATAATGTGGGTATTTAAACCATGGAACAAAACTACCCCATTATCCTATGGGTCAAAACTCCTATCCATATGAGAAGAGAATGTTTCCCAATATATCGTGCATATTTTTTATGCCAATTTTGTTCTTAGGGGATGTGCCCCCAAACCCCAGAGAGAAAAATTTGGATAGTCTACAATACTTTTAGTGTATAGTATTCAACACTTGCACACATAGAAACATGTTCCAAAACATAACAATCTCACACTTGGAGACTTTTTATTCTCTGAGTAAGTTTCTCAAACCTTCACTGTTGTCTATGAAGATCGACTAAAGTTGAGCATAGCTTCAGATTATCCCTTGTGATCACCTTGGTCATCATGTTTGCAAGATTATGACTAGTATGAATCTTCACCAGATTCAAATTCTCTTCCTCAAAAGTTTTCCCAATGAAATGGTACTTTAACTATATATGTTTTTTCCTAAAGTGGAAATCAAATTTCCTAGCTAGGTCTATAACACTCTAATTATCACTATGCAACTTTCATTCCTCCTACTTATGTCCGACCTCATTAAGAAATTATTGTAACTGAATCATCTCTTTTCTTACCTCTGTAGTAGCAACATACTCAGCCTTCGTGGTTTACAACCCACAAGCTTCTGTAGTCATGAAATCCATCTCATTATTACCCCACCCATAGTGAAAATATAACCTATTGTGCTCCTCCTGTTGTCTACATCTCCAACCATGGATGAATCTACATAACCACATGAAGTGGTGTCCGATCCACTGTAGAAAAAATACTATAGATATTGTACATTCTTCAACATTTCCACACATGGAAATAGGCTCTACACTATAACATAATGTTTCTCTTTTTTATAAGTAGTAGATAAGAAGTAATAGCCCAAGTTGTCTAGATCCTAATAATAGTGAGTAAGTCATTTATATATCTAACTCCCTTGTTTAAATTTTGTTATGAACAACCGAAAAGGAAGACCCAAAGTGATGGGTAGTAATTTAAAAAAATATGAAAAATGATGTGGCATTTCAAATTTGAGAAAAGTATGGAAAATGACAGAAGCACGAAAAGGGGATAGTAGCGCATGGGTACTCCTTTCCCTAATGGGAGTTAGTTTTTGGAATGCTCAGAGGATAAAATAGAAAACACATAGATGAGTTGCACATTTTCCAATTCTCACAAGCATAGTATTCATTCGAGAAAAGCAAATAATAAGATTATGAAAAGGATAAAGCAATGTAAACAAAAACAAGTGTTGTTAATGTCTAGTTTACGTTTTTAGGAATTATGCATTTAATGACATACTTAGAGGCATGATATAAATAGAAATTGTGTGATTTTGTGACTACAGAGGACAAGAGTTTATTTATCTTGTATGGATCCATGATCAAAAGTGAAATCAACTCTCTATCAACAATTGATTGCAAATCTCATTTACTTACTTACACTAGGATAAATATCAACTATTTTGTAAGCTACCTGTTATCCAAAATTCACCCCTCAAGGTGATTTTGATAACATACTTCAAGCATTTTTACAATACTCGTGCAAGTAGATTAATTCAAGGCCATAGAATCATGTTTTTGGGGCCCCATTATCGGCTATGGGTCAAACTCTCCTATCCATATGAGAAGATCCCAATGTTTTAACAATATGGACCAAATGCAAAAGTTAAGTTATGCCAGGATTGTTTTAAAGCATTTCGGGTCTGAAGGGCGCGGATTGTGCTAGTGCGGGTCGTACCCCGAAGTTCTTTGAACCAATTTTGGGACCAAAAAGTGGAAGCAAATACTGTTAAGTCGTATAGTACTTTCAACTAGGCGGTTCGCAGGACAGTTGGAACGTCATGTTGCGCAGGACGCGAACATAAGCGAATCGGCCGTAGGCACTAAAAATGGATCACTTTTTCTTCTCTGACATAAGTTTGGGACAGCCGGGACAACCTTCACGTGTTGGGCTCTGAATCAGCCGACTTTCCACAAGTTGAGTCTATAGCGGGCAGTTCAGAGATTTATCGTCCTTGTGATCACCTTGGTCATCAGTACGCGCGGGACGCGATTAGGTGAAAAATCCGCAAAAAGGGACAAGGAATCTTCGAATCGGCAGATGTGGGAGAATTCTCTTCTAGGACAGCCGGGAAAAAATTTCCTAATGAAATGGTACAATTTAACTGATATATGCTTTGTCAGCTAAAGAAGGAAAGAAAATGTTTGACCCGTGAGCTTCAAATGGTCTATAACTTTTGACTCTAAGCTATAACTATCACAACTTTGGAGTTCCTCCTACTTATGCACGATGACATCTACGCTCAAGAAAATTGGATTGTATTATTTTTAATCATCGCTTTGCTATATCCTCTAAATAGTAGCAACATACTCAGTGTTCAGTCAGTTAATGCTCATTCCCATCAAGCTTCTGTAGTCATGAAATCCATCTCATTGTTAGTCCCAAAATAGCTAGCCTGCACTCAAAAGGCCATAACCTATTGAATTTCTCAACAAAATCACACAAAATGTTGTACTACATCTCCAACCATGGATCTAATCCTGATGCATAGACCTCATGAAGTGGTTTCTGGATCCATTGTAACAAAAATACTATGGATATTGTTTACAAAATGTGGCCGGGTTCATAACAGTGTTCCACACATGGAAGCTAGGCTCTACAATATAACAGGCATGTTCATCATTCTTTTTCTAGTGCAGCACCTGGGACAGTATGGGGAGCCTTTTGCAAGTAATAGCCCATCAGTTTACTCCATTTAGATGCCTAATGCAAGTAGTTGAAGTATAGATTTCAGGATTTCCATATATCCCTAACTCCCTCTCTTCTAAATTTTTTCTATAAATTGGACCGAAAAGGAAAATTGTAAAGTGATGGAGTTTTCAGATAGCAAAGATCTAAAAAAATATCTTTGTGAATCCAATGTGCTGTAGGCATTTGTAGTGGACTCCTTGTATGGTGATCCAGGCCCTTATCTTGTAATAGATTGAACAGAAGCACGAAAAGGGAGCAATAAAATAGAAGCATTTGGATGCACTCCTTTCCCTAATGGGTTTTTTCGTTACATTCATCTGGCCCCTCCAATGCTTAGAGGATAAGAATATTGAAAACTACATTATGTTCATGTAGTTGCATCTATTTTCCATGGTGTATGTCTCACAATGCATGTTGTGATTGCATTTTTGCTAGATCGTGGAGAAATGTCATCACCACTAATAGTGTGCACTTTGCTTCTGTATCTCAAAGGATTGAAAGCATACTGTAACACAAAAACAAGTTCTGGTGTATCACTGCTTTAGTGAAGGCTTATGCATTTAATGCATTCTGTACTTAGAGGTCCCTTGGAATATAAATTAGAATAGTTAGTGTCCTTTGCATTTAAGTAGACTGTGGTAGGTAGTTTAGGAGCAAGAACCAGCTTTATTTGGAGGTCTATGTACAAATAGCAAGTGATCAAAAGTTGAAGATCAGTACTCATCTTATCAACAATTGCATTGGATCAATCTCAAGTATATGCACTTACTATAAACATAGGGGTAAATATCAACTATGTTCGATAACACTACCTTGCATGATTCGTGTAGGAACCAAGTACATGTCATTAAAGAGAGAAAAAGTGTATTTTGATGTAAATCAGCTGAACCATGGATTTTTTCCTAAAATAGAAGAGGAATGAGTAGTTCTTCTTGAATGGATATTCAAAATATGATCATACAAGTAATATCGATGACAAAAAATCCACTTCCAGATATGTATTATTTTTAGGATATGGTCCAATATCATGGGGAAGTAAGACATTTTTTTCTTAATCCTCCACAAAATATGAGTATTTCACTATGGGAGGTGTTGTTTATGAAATGATCATAGGCTACGTTGTATAGTTTAGGTAATAGGAATGCCCGAGGTAGAAGATACCATCTTGTATGTTGATAATGGAGGTATTCTATATTTTTCTCACAATCTAATGTTTCATGAGAGAATGAAGAAAATTGAGGTATAAGTACATTTCATACATGAACATATTCTATAGCATGACATTTAGCTTTAGTTTTTCCCAAAACATGAAGAACGTGTTGATGTCTTCACCAAATCAATCGCAGGAGAAATTTTTTAGGAATTCAAGTAAATTTTCTTTTTGTTCACTTGAGACCGTACTGAATTAAGGGGGGAATGTTAGAAATGTTAATTCACTATGGTAAATGTAAGTGATTAATTATTTACACATGTAATATAGTTTGATATGTACTATATTGTTTTTGTATTACGTTGGGAATAATAATTCTCAAAGTTTATTTTTTAGCACATTGGTGAGTTTGTTCAGCCAATATAATAGTTTGCTTTTATGGTACGATTTTGTTCTATAGTACCTATAAGTATTACAAACTACTCTATTGCTAGAAATGATAAAGATTATCATGTCTTATTTCTTGGTTTCAAATATTAATGAAGACTTCAAATGTGCATCTTACACCAAAACTACGAGTGTACTTATCTAAACCCTTTCATGATTTTGGAAGGGAAAATGAGATATATTTTACCTAAAATTTTGATATGATAAAAATCACAGGGGAATCTTAAAAATCCATAAAAATATCGAAGAAACCAAGCACAAAACTCCATAGATCCAATTTTACACCTTAAATTCCTAATGAAGACTATCAAAATTTTCCCCTAGTTTTGCACCTAAAAACTCTCCCAAAGACCTTTGCGGAGATTTAGGAACTTATAAATTGATAAATTCAATTTGTAACTTGTAATTTGACAAAGTAAATATGTATTAAGAATTTGTAAATTGAAAAAGTCAACCTATAACTTGTAATTTGACAAAGTCAATTTATAACTTGTAATTTAACGAAGTCAATTTACAACAAACAGTTTGAGAAAGTCGATTTACAACATACAAATTCTGAAATCCTATTTGTGACTTGAAAATTGAGAAAAATTATAGGAAACTTACAAATTGAATAATTCAATTCACACATGATAGAAACTTTCAAATGTAAAAAATCAATTTAGAAATAATATAAACTTGTAAATTTAAAAAACAAAGAGGCTAAAGGAAATCAAGGAATCAAAGGTCTAGACACAATTTACATGAAAATTACAAACATGCACTAAAAGTATGAAAGTCCAACACACTATATTTTTTAATGCTTGGAAAAATTTCTTGTATATTGAGGCACATACATTTATTAAATCCATTCCGCCACTTTCATTTGACTTGATTTTATTGATTACAACTAATTTTGATGGTGTATTTCAATTTTTTCTTGAGTTGAAATGTTTGGGACACTAATTGGATCCATCTTGAGAACATGAATTGAATTATAGAAAGAGAAAATGACGCATGAAAGAGCTCTAAAATAACCTGTATAAGTAGTTGCTTATTCATTGGGCTAAGGATTCAAAAGTATAAACATATTATTGACCCATTTTCTTAATTTTTATTGTAGAGCAAAAGAAAAGAGGAGATTAACATGGGAAAAAAGGAAATTGCATGGGAAAGGGAAAGAAACGTGTATGAAATAAAAAACACACAAACCTAATCACCTCAAAATTGCAGCAACAACGTACGTTTATGATTTCCTCATTTCAGATGTTACATGAGTAGGGTTGACACAAGACAACTATGATCCAAAAACCCATTTATGATTTCAATGAAGTAATATCCTTTTCTCAATCATTTGAGATAAACATGCGAAATAAAATATCCCCAAGCGCCAATGCAAGTGAATGTTGTGTGCCTTCTCCTGGAAAACATTGTCTAATCCTTTTCATAAGTAAGTATTCCTTTAAATGTCTCATTGTTCTTGTTACCCTGAAATGACAGTGCATGCTTCTAAATCATACTCCAATTAATCCTCACATGTGATTCCATATCTTGTACAGTTTTGCCACAAACAATTATGCTCTTAGTCACCCGTTGCTCACAAAAATCATGGTCTTGACCGAATTTTGTGGAAAACCTTGATTCCCTATTTTTCATGTCCTCACTAATGATTTTTTTTGGGAATGGATTCATGATACGTTTTCCAATATGTTCAAGAACATCAAAGACCTCCCTTTGATAAATACATGTGGTTATTAATTACAACCACCCCCTTTCACACAAACCACTTCATTTTTAACTTTTATATGGTATTATGGCTATGGTATTGAGCATGTAATGTATCACCCTCTTGAAAGGAGAATGAACAAGAAAAAATAGGATGTTGCCAGCCTCCTGGAATCCATCATAGGTTGCAAGACTGATTTTCATATAAAAAACAGATTTTTCTTAAATAATATTATTTTTTAATGACTCAAACATTTCCCCTTTTTGAACTTATCATTAAATAAGTTGTCTTCTCCAAAAGAAAAAAAATATCATTCTTCTCAACAAGTCTTCATCATTAAATTTATGAGATTTTCACAGTTCATTGTTGACATAATTATTTGTAGTATTGTGTAGTAATTTTCAAAATCCGATGTTTCGAGTCAAAAAACTAGACCCATTAACAATTATTCATCATGCATATCATGGAAATGATTGGAAATCAACATTCCATTTTGAGGAAACATCACCTTGTATCTCGCCTTTCTCATTGTTAGTATCATCCATCATTTTTTTGCTACCCATTTAGATTAAATTGTTCCTATGATCCACTTTGATCTATTATGAATAACATATATGCAAAATAAAATAAAAAGAACATTGTCCATTCTAGGGGCCCTTAAATCATTTTTATGGTCACCAACTACTTCTAATGCACTTGATAATTCCTTCGTTATCACCATGTAAGACCTAGAACTTGTTCTTTAACATAAAATTTTAGTTATAGGTTCTTTAAGTCTCAACACTAAGTACTTGGTTTCAATCCTTTCATAGGGATCATAACATATGATCAGTCTAGTTGAACCACTCATCCAAGCTCCCTTCAAAAATATATACTTTGTAACACCTCATAGGAATCTAGATGGACTTTAACATCTTTAATTTAATCAATAAATGGTTTTATTTGGTATCCATAGTTAAAACACTTCTATTTATCTTAGTAATATTCAAACCAAGGGCATGAGAAACTTCAGATGATATTACATTACTTGAGGATTCAAATTCCGTGATATAATTACTAAGTTTGTATTTAGGAATGAATAGAGAAACATAGAGTGGATAAAACATTTAAGAGGTTGATATAGATAAATCCATGAGATGCTTATAATTTGTGAGCTCAGGTATATCCATAATAGTCTTTTTGGGGGATTAGAAGTATTAGAGATAGCCCCTTTGAGGAATTGGACTAATGCATCAAGTTGATATGGGTTGGTTTATAAGTTTTCAGCCTCAGACATTTAGACCTTACAAAATTTTATATGATTATTGATGTCAAAGGTTGGAAAATAGGTAGAAGTTGAATCTTTGAGATTTGAATAAGCTTGGGGATTGGTCTACATGGTTCTAGTGTTTGTAATACTTGCATTATAAGTATGAGATGGTGAAATTAACTCTTTCTATAGGAATTTTGTCCTTAGGTTGACATGTTAGAGGTGTTCCTCTATGAATGATAATTTTTGGTGTTGTGGGAACTTTATATTTTTATTTCTTCTTAGATTTCTTGATTTCCTTTTTTTAATTTTCATCTCTTATAAAGATATCATGAGAGTGACTATTTATTTTTTAACATCATCATTACAATCTTCACCAATCGATTTATATTCCAAATACACCATATGGTAGTTTTCATCGTACTCAACCTTAAGTTATAAAAACCAATAAATTTATATCTCATATACCTATTAACCTTTAAAGGAGGTAAGGATGGTATAAACCATATGATGAGAAACTTTAGCTGTCAAGAGTCGTTAAGGTGTTACTAGGTGGTTATATTTTTTATGGTTTCCAAAATTTCTTGTTGGTACATCCTTATATGAATGAATGGGTAAATTTTGAAATAATTTCTTTTTTAAGGCATTAATGCCATTTTTGAACTTTTTAACCATATATTCTATAGTATATCGATCTAACATTTTACTCTTATGTTTTACATGATTTATTTTTCATCTTTCCATCCAATATTAGATCATCTTAAACTTTCATGGAAAATGATTTGGAAACATATAAGTCTAAAACTTGTGATCTGCTCAAGATAAAGCTAAGTTTAGGGAGATGAGCATCAATGAAAAATAGCCTTTGATTTTTTATGTGAGTGTAGATGTTTGAGGTATCCTATGTAAAAGTTTGAATTTAGAAACAAAATCTCTCATAGGTTCATGCACCTCTTAAATTTCATTTTTGTTAATTGTGTTAGGAGAGCATGAAAATGTTCTACTAATTGAAATATTTATTCAAACTTCATCTTCGTGGAAGCCGAGTTGGTGATGCAAATACCCACTAAATGATAGAACCACTTATTTTTTGCATCTCTTAGTGTTTCCAAAAAAAATATGATAGAGGCATCTTCATGTTTAAGACCCATAAACCCACATACAACAAAGAAGGTTGAAATGTGTTCATATGGGTGTTTTTTCCATCACCTTTATATTTTAGAAGAAAATTCCTTGATCCACTAGGAAGTTCATTTAAGGGTATAGCTAGAGCCCATGGCCCTCTAGTTGGTCTACATGGTATTATTTCTATTGCTATCATACAAATGTTTGTTTTTTATAACAAGGAATTAGTGAGCCTTGTGACCCCGAGTAGCGTTGTATGTATTTCAAAGCATTAACCTCAATGAAATAATGGGAAGAGAACCCCTTATAACCTTTGGAAATACTAAAAAGGCCCCATAACATGTATCATACTTAAATTAGGAATCAAACTCAAGACCTAGGTGGCCGAAGCCATTGAAAAAATTCAAATGAGACAACCATGTGGGATAATCATTGGATGGTAAATGATTTTACTATACCAAAGCTATGAACTGGAGTGGTGGAGGAGAAATTTATCTAAGTGGGACATGGAGGTGGTCCTGGGTTCTTAATTCCTGCTAAGTAATCCACATTTAGAGTTCCTCATAGTGTTCTACTTTGTCCACATAGAGAAGTTTGACCGCTACCTAAATGTGTCCCCATAGATATTTATTACAAATTTCCAATGGAATCAATGGGAATATAACTTGGGTTGATGATCACAAACTACTTGTAACTCATCAATAGCCCAAGAGTTTGATTCCTCTATCATACAGAGAATTAATACTGTTATTAACATATTTGTTTTTATCAAGATTAGGGAAGCAAAAATTATTGGAAAAAAACAATATAAATATTTAAGTTACAAATGCTATGTTTAGGCTACATGTGAAGCATAAACATTCCCCATGAATTGAGCAACAAGTATTAGAAAAATATTGTTTTTTTCATGATAAATGTCTAGCATGTAAAATTTAAAATTTTGGTCATGACGACCAATCCCACACTTGAAATCCGCTTTCCTAGTCAATGGAAAACTTTCCTCCAACTATAATTTCAATGGTTTCATCCTCATTTTGGCTGAGAGGAACATGCTAACACGATTTCAAGAGTGTTTCATTTACAGATAACTGTACCTAGCTTGATTCATGATGGTACTGAGATCTAAGAAATAAAAATGCTATCGAAGGTTTCAAATGGGTTATTTTTGGTCTTCTTGTCGCATGAGGACATTCTCTAGAAGCTAAATATAAGAGAAAAAACAATCTAGAGGTGTTTTGGGAGAGTAATAGAATTATCCAATGAAGTTTAGGAATTTTTTGTAGAGCGATGCCAGGTCAGGAAAATTTCAAGCAAAAATAGGTCCTTTTTCGCAAGGCACTAGGACATGCATGTTTCAAACAAGCTAGTCACATTGTTTGAATGGTTTTATACGCCTCAAGAGTTATTGGGAAGGGAGATCACATGAATCGGAAAGATAAAAAATCCTACTTCATGTTGCAAGAACCAAGTTAAAATTATTGGAATATTAACATATGGAAACATGTCCATTAGTGTATTACAACAGTCTTTGTATAAGGTTAAACTTTCTTAAAAGGATTTGAACACCTTAGTAAAATTTAGGAGCCTAACCAAACATAAAATTAGATTATATTGGACCCTCCTCATAGTACATGTGTTGGAGTTTTTCATACTCATTCTAGACTCTTGTTGAAACTCTTCTTATTGGCACGCATGTGTAGGAAAGAGTGGAAAGTGGACTGAAAAGGTTAATGGAAAGTTGAATAATCTCTTTAAACTAGTGCGAACGGACTTAGTGGGTCATTTAGAGTCAAAATAATATAACTTTGGCTCTATGAAATCCATGTCTTGCTCTTGGGACTGAAAATACACTGCTTAGTCTATTTCCATGTTGAGTTTGATGACAACACCACAACTAATCAACTTTGAGAGGAGTTTTGGATCATGGATGTACCTTTTCCCTTTGTCCCTTGGTTTAAGGGGACACATGGATACCAAAATGTGGTCACCTATGGAGGATTTGGTTTTGTTGTTTAAAGTGACAAGTTAATTGGTTAGAAGATGTTATAAACTCACTTTACTTGTTTGACCACTTTCTCATGACATCTATAGTGATGGAAAATATTTGGATGCTTGATGTCACTTTTTACCTTTATCCCAATAGATAATGGAACGTGAGGGACAAAAACATTCACTCCCCATATGGAGGAAACTTTTTGACACTCAAAATGATAACTTGGGTATTAGAGAAGTGATAACAACTCACTATTATCATAAAATCTAGCCACCTCCTCATGAAAACCTCACCCTTGGTGCTTTTTGGAGAGGTTGATGTTCCTTTATCCCTTTCCCCCTATTTTTTAGGGTGCAACCATACTTCTAACCTCTACTAAACCTGGGATATTTAGTTTGGGTTTAAGGTGAGTTAAATGGAGCAAGTGAGAGGGAAAATGAATTTGAAAGATACATAGCTCAATACTTAGCCATTTTTTGCATTTCGTTGTAATTTTCTCTTCCTAATTTCTGTTGTTATGTTTTTATACTACCAAAATTTCTTTATACATCCTCCATGCCAAAATTGTTTTTCCTCATATCTCCCAAGCCACATGTTCATTTTCCACGAGATTTTGATAGTATCTTCCTTTAAAAATTGCTTTAAGACATATATTTTCATTCCTTCATTGATTCTTTGTATCATTTTCTACAACAATTTGATATATTCATCCAAAAAATTATGCTTTCTTATATTTATGGAAACATGGTGATTAAAATCCTCTAAATATTGGAGCAAAACCTCCTTGCGAAATTAAAAAACTTTAAACACCTCCTTCGTTCCATTTTGATACTAGGAAGACCCATTTCTAAAAAATAGTAAGCCTTCTTAAGCCCTAATTGCTAAAAATGGTAAGTGTTTAGATTGATCTCAAATTGGTCACGTTCATCTCTTTCCCATCTCACTAGTTCTAGTCATGGTAAAGATCACATACTCAGTTTACAATCCAATTCCCATATTTTTGAATGTAGGAAACATGATGTATCTCATAGTGAATCTGAAAAAATGGAGAGCATGGGTGTGGATTGAACCTCATTGAACTGTAAATGCATGAATTCTTCTCAAATATACTATGTAGAGAAAATGGTCACATGTTTCATAACACAAAGCTAGTTCTATCTTATGCACCACATTATGACTAAATTCTAAAAATATCTCTAGAAAACTAAAGTCAAATTCTGGAAATCCTCATTTCAAGTGGTATTTCTAAATTCTATAAAATCCCCACCTTTAACAATGTGGTGATCACCTCTTAGTAGCTTTCCTCACAGGAATGGACATGGAAAATTTTATACCTGTAAAAGGATCGAAAGTTGATTTTTGGCTCAAATGGAAGGGAAGACCTTGCAGTTCCCTAAATCTAGTCTCAACGTGATTCTCGTATCATTAGATGGATTGATCAAAATTTGGAATCATTCTTCATTTAGTCTCTCTCCTTCACACATCTAAGATCAAAGGATTTTTCCTTGTAATTCATTGTATCTCAAAGTTCACCATGCTCATTTAGTAATATAATCACCAAGATCACGCCATGCAATCAAGTTGATTAATTGTGTACACGAGGTGCATCAAATGTAACAAATATTAGAGAGACATGACATTGTTTCAAATAGTGGAAGGTTTTTTCAAATTGAATAAGTTTTTTCTCTTGTTTTAAGTGGTATTGATCATGGGTTCTCACCCCTTATCACAGAGTACCTGATCAGATACTGAAGTTGATCATTCAAAGGAGTACCTAAAGAGGATGTTTGTGAAATAATTAGTGCACTAATATGCTTTATCAAGTTCAAGAAGTGGCCAAAGTAACATGATTTCACTAGAGTGGATATCTTCAATGTAACTCGAAGACTCTTCATTTCACATATCTTCTTTGGAAATTATCACTCTACTTTCTAATTATCCATTGTAAATTTTACATTATAGATCTTTCATCCTATTCACTTAAGTGACAATTGTAAGTTTTCATTGTAAAATTACCCTTTTGATTAATAAGAAAGGGGTTTCTTTTTAATTCCTAGACGAATGTGAAAGGTCACAAATGGTGGGACTATGAAATGTCATGCGTGGAGTAGATGAAGAGATGGATTGTAAATCTATAAAATGGAATGGCTTGTCCATCCTAAAGGGTTATTTTTTCTTAGTTGATAGCTCCCATTGTATTACTACAAGAAAAAAACTAAAATTCTTCTATCTCCTTTTGCTATGTTTTCTTATTGATATCAACGTTACTCCATGAGCATGGTTACTTATGAAATATTATGCAAATAAAATCTGATTTACTTATGTTTTGTTCCCCTTTCCTTGACATGGTGTCTTCTCATTGTTAACTTGGAAATATTTTTGTTTTATGTCAATAAACCCATCTTGATATTTATTAAGTAAATCCCCCTTCTCACTTTCTCCCCTCTCTCCATACACAGACATTTCCTCCACCTCCTCCTAGCACAAATGTTTAGTGGATTATTCCTGTCTGATCCCTGTTCGAAAGGCCACCCATAATGGTTAAAGTAGTGTATATATATTTGAACAAGTTTCCTCACTGCCTATTTCAGATTACTGAAATCATAATAAGAAATCTAGCAACTCCAAGTATGATAGGGTTTATGGTACCTCTTAATGGCATGAAAATGGATACATGCACAAATGAGATATAACCTCCTTGGAGCAAGCTATACGACCTAAAAATTAAGGGAAATCAACACGAAAAATGGATTAGTAGATAAATGGGCGGGTTTCCTAATAATGCCAGTCCCAAGAAGTGAAAACTATTAGGATGGATTTCAACCCATGATTTAATAAAGATAAGATAAAATAATGATTATTAAATTGGATGTAGAAAAATCTAAATTGTAACAGAAACCTGAAATGAAATAAAGATGATAAAATGAAAATCTGATCTAAAAAAAATCAAACCAAACCTATGTGGGTCGATGGCAACCAATGACTGCAAGGACCAGTTGACAAACAATGGAGATGATCAAGTGAAATAGTGATAGAAAATGCAAATCTGAAGGCCTTTGGGGAAGATATGGAGCTGGTGATGAACTGAGATGAACAAACATGAGCTTGTAAGAGATATGGAATTGAATCTGACATAAAGGATGTAAGAAAATTGTGAAATATGAAGGTGAATGCAATGAATATTGGTCTGCTTGATGGAGACTAGAGGTGACATTATGTATCTGAATTATTAGAAAATACAAAATGAGAAGATCTAAAATTTGAAGGACCGTGGGATTAGAAAAGGGATGGTTGACAAACTGAATGACAGAAAAGTCCACAAAATTGCACCCAAGTTGATGATGACCAAGCAGGGTTGACAACGACTGGCAATGAGCCATGGTTTGATGGAAAATGATAAACAAGATTGGAAATCTATAGATGGAAAATAAAGATCTAAGAAGGCAGAGACAAGGCTCCTCAATGATTGTTGAACTTGAAAAATATCTAATGAGCAATATGATGATATAATTGCAATGGTAGACCCAAGCATGCAAGAGATAAAAATATCTCAAAATTTCCAAAATTGAAGCACAAGATTTCCAAAGTGATGATGGAAGCTTCAAGAGACATCAACAAATGAAGGAAAGATCACAATAAAACTTGAAGTCTCCAAAATTGCATCCTTGGGAAAGGAGGGTAGGGCGGATTTATGGGGTCAAAAACAACTTGTATGGGTCACCGACGATTGCGTAGATCCATCCATTTTTATGGCGAAAAGGTGAAGAGATCGATAAAAAGATACCATATGAGGCGAGATTAGTATTTTGAAGGGTGAAGATGACTTACGGTGTCTTAGGATGGATAAATGAGTAGGTGGAGAGTGTAAAAATATTAAATAAAGGAAAAGGGGAGGTGAATTTATTAAATATGGGCCTAGAGATGATAAAAATATGATTTATAGATTAGATATGGATTAGGATTAATTAATGATGATTAGAGGTAATTAGAAATGATTTACAGAGGATAAAATAATGGGATGATGAAGATGGGGAGTAAAGGTGGTTAATTAAAATTAAATGGATAAATTGAATTTAGGATGGTAAGTGAATTCAAATGGATGGTCATGATGATAAAAGACAGAAAATGTGGAGTGAGGTATAGCGATACTGAAAATAGGTGTCTACATTTTCCCCTTTTTTCAATTGGTCTGTGTTGGGCACACCATGAGGCAAAAATGAGAAGGGATGAAAAGATGATTGATGAGGTGTTCCCCCTTAAACTATGATCAATGATATGAAGTGAAGTCGATCACGAGTTTTAAAGAGATAGATTAAGGAAGAAAAGGTGGAAATAATAAGAAAATTAAAATGATGAGATATGATATCCCAGACAAGGATAAATAAAAACTAAAAATTAAAAAAAAATATGGCGGTGATTTTTGTATCACTATGGTAGGGAAAAAGTATGGCCTCAATGGAGATGACATAAATGTCCTATGGACGTGTGAGTTGGAAAAACCCACTACAATATGTAGGGAATCTAAGGGGAATCCTCTCAAATTTATGTGCAAGCCATGAGACCAATGGGTCAAAGGAAGACATCAAAAATATGCACAAGAAAATGTGAGGATGGTAAAGAAAAAGATTTGACAAGGATGGGGGAAAACCATGTGATATCCTTCATATATTAGGAATCAAGAAAACATGCATCCGGGTGGGATGAAGATGAAAAATGGCCTTGAAGGTAGACTTAAGATGATATATGGTTCCCCGAGAGGGAAGAAAAATATGGATATAAAGGTGGAATTATGATGAAATATGGTTCCTCGAGAGGGAACGCAAATATGGCCACAAAGGTGGACTTAAGATCAAATAGATTGGATGAGAGTGGATGAAATGTGAGAAGGTGAGAGAAAAGATGTGACTTGATAAGAAGTGACCAAATGAAATTATCTCATAGTAAGGAGTGCACGTATTCCATTGATGCTTTGAACTGGATTGGAATTAAACATGAAAAGGAAACAATACAATGTAATGCACTTGCAACCAATGGTATGTGTTCACACATAACCAACGATAGTTAGTAATTCCAAGGATCATGAGAAAAATATTTAAGGTGAGCTTCTGAACCTAATTTTCAACACAAAATGGGGTTTAGATGTGACTCGTATGAAATAAAATAGGTTCTCCTTAGGTGGTAGTTCCTTGGTCTATTCCCAAGCTCTGAGAAATATGGTACAAACTGATCAATGCGGGAAATTTGTGGTAGATGAGAAATTTGATCGATATGAGAATATTTCATAGGATGCATGCTTTTGAACTTTATGCTTTTAATTTTGAGTATATAGAAGGTTGATCAATGTAGAAATCCTTCACTCCAATGAGATGGTAGCCATCCTTCGAAGGAGTGGTCTACACTTTCCTTTTTTCTTTTTGAATTTTCTTTTATAAATATATGGATGAGAGTTGTCCTTCAATGGATCATTCTATTATTTTTTATTTTTTTTGTTTTATGGATAATTGTATTTCAAGGGAGTAGTCTATTTTCATTTGAGTAAGATATATTTTAACACAAGCATCCAGTATATTATGACTTCTTATGGAAGATTTGGGGATAGCTAGGTAGACCACGTAGAAGGGGATGGAGGATGTACAAGTAATACCTATGGACTCTTACACTTATTCCAATAGGTAATTAAGAAGGAATTGGATGTAATGATTTTGAGGTTCCCACCTACAAAGAGAAAATTTTCCTTAAGGAATATGTTATGAGTAGAGGCATGGTTCCCATATTCAAGGTCATAGATAGGAAAGTAACGGTGAACATATAACTCCAAATAATTACGATGAAAGAGGCTAATGATGGAAGTAATACCACTGAGATGACTAATTTGTCATTGATAGGTATGTTAATAATAGAAAGTCCATAAGTGAAATTAATTAAGAGGTTCCATTTCCAGTTTACCATTAATAGAATCCAAATAATAGGCTCGAGACCCATACTTATGCATGATAATATAAGGTCCAATCCAACTGGGATAAAACTTTCCACTTTGGTTCCTTTCTAGAGAAATGACATTGTGATTTTTCTTCAAGGAAAATTTCATCTATATTAAAATCGCACTCTTTTAGATGTTTTTAGATGGAGGAGTGGACATGATAAGATGATATCTTACAAAAGATTAGATGAGGAAAGATAGATGATAGGAGATAAAATATTATCCACTATCCTTCAAATGTGAGGAAGAGAGGAAATATACATCCATGGTGAGACAAAGATGGCCAAAACAGTGGGCTTAGGATGAGATATGGTGATAGATAAGTGGATGAGATAATATAGTGGATGAGAAGAAGGATAAATATATTTATATGGGATTGGGTGAGGTTAGATGATACAATGTAGGGATTAAGAGGAAGAGACCTAACCTGATACTAGACCAATCCTAGAGTGATTGTGGAGATTAAAAGAAGTTAGGAAGTAGGGAAAAAATGTAATAAATTTCCATGGGGTGTTTGAATGAAGAAGGAGATGGATCGATGTACATGGGAGATGTAAATTAAGGGGATTAAATGAGAGGGTTAAGAGTGAGGGGTGGATACTCCTCCTGAGAGAGATGTTGCATTACATTAAGAAACTTGGATGCAGATGCGGATGAGCTAACAGATGCCAAAGGAGATGGAGTAGGATTGTTAGAAGGAGAAGTGATGATGACTTTAGGTTTTGATGGGATAGATGTTAGAGGATCATGAGGGTGAGAATGATTTGTAATATGAGAAAAATTGATAGAAAAAGGAAGACCATCTTTGGGAGAAGTAACATTTGGAGGAGGAATGGCAGAAAAGGTCCTAAGTGAATGAGGCAACTTAGAGATTTTGGTAGATGAAGATTGTGATGGAGAAGTGATATTAAAAGATGGAAGAGGGTGATCCCCTTTGATGAGAAGATCATATTCCTTGATAAGATTGTGAATTATAGTTTGGAGGGCCTTGCAACATTTAGTATCATGTCCTTAGGCACAATGGTAGGAATAAATGACATTAGAATCAAACCATGCAGGCTTTGTTCCATACGAATCAAAAGACTTATTGGTGGGAAGGGTGATTATTGGCACTTGGAGTAGGCATTGGAAGATTTTTGTGTAGGAACTAATGGGGGTTACTGTTGTGGATGAAGTGTATTTGAGAATGGAAGATGAAGGTAAGAGGGATGGTTTTCTTTGATGAGGCTTTATGGGGGGCTTTAATTCAGATTTAGAATCAGGAAGAAGGAGTGGATGTCTGTGATTTTGTCTCAATTTTAATGATTGAGGGTTTATATGGTTTGGATTCAGATTTTATCATTGGGGTTGTGTATAGTTTTGGAGGAGGATCAAATTTGTGGGGAGGATTTGATTGTTTGGATGTGGATTTTCTAATAATGGTGTCTTAGATGAAGGGTGTTGACTGAAAAAATTATTTCGTAAGTATTAGAGGTGCATGAGGATGAGGCACATAGAAAGGTGGCAGATAGGAACGTGTGAGAGTTTAGCAGATAAAGGGCTTATTAGGAAAAGACAGAGTTTGGGACTTAGACATTTTACATACAAAGGCTAAGAATGGATTAGAGTACAGAGCATGTGTCAAGACATAAATGCTAGGGAAAGTTATTTTGGGAACAAGAAGAAGATTAAGTGGCATGCAAAGCCAAGCGAATAATAGGATGTAGAACTAGAGTTAATTATAGATGATCTATTATTAGGAAAATCTTGCATGGTTCCGTAGTTTATTTTGTAGTGGTGCATGGCTATTTTGAGCATGCGGTCTATTTTGAGAATTATGGGCGGTGAAGGGAAAGTCCCCACCCCTATATATAGGTATCAATTTGCATAGTTTTTGAATCACGAGTACTAATAGTTATTGGATTATGACAGAGTTATGTTGCTGGTATGATGCATGCATAAATTTGTATTGATACATTTGGTGTATTAAGCTACTATGTTTTATGGTGGATTAATAGGATGGATCATTGTGGATGGTTATTGGTTATTAACGTATGTTACTTATTATTATGTGGAAAATATGGTATTAATATTTATGTGATCTATATGTTCTTTAGTAGGCATGTTTCCAAATTGATCTCATGGATCTAGCTAATATGAATATGCATGCTAACACCCTGGTAAGACAGTAACAAAGAGGGACCTAGTACCTTTTTGTGCTTCGAGTGAGTGATATGATATATCCGAGTGATGTGCAACCGCGTATAGGGTTTGAGTGGGAAAATAACACTACCGTTTGGTTCCCTTGTCAGGACCTCTTTTCAAACAGTTTACCACAATGTTACATGATGATGGCATATTGGTTGAATCTTGAGTCTATTGAAGATTGGGTTATTAAAGGAGAAGATCATTTTACACAGTGATATAGTCTTGGACCTTATTTCAATGCATGTGCATCGGTTGAAGTACATCTTCATCATGAGCATTATGAGTCATTTTTTTAATGTTTTCTAATAGACTTGTATAAGTGGCTATCTTCGTATGCATCAAAGAAAATATGGTATTAAAAACTGAGGAATCGAAAACATGAAGAGTATCAGGCTTTGTTTGATGTAGATGAACCTTAGATGCATGTTGTAGATCATTGGTGCATTGGTGTTGTGCGCAGTTATACTTTAGAGTACATTGTGTCTGCATATTCTCATCCAAACGTTTCTGAATTTGAATTCTTGCGGGATCCCATAGGATCTTACCTTTGAATTGTTCTTTTTTCCATTAATATCTCAATGGTGATTATAAGTTTAGAGAACCTCCCTATTACTAGCTAAACATCCCACTACGCATAAGGGTAGGAGAAGGTGTGGTGAAATATGACGGACCTTGCGGTAGAAAGGTAGAGAGAAGAAAAGTTGATTGAGTAGAATGAAGCATAGGAGAGGCAACTGGAAAAGAAGCTTGATATTGAGGATTCTATGGAGTTGTAGAGGATGATGTCTCATGAAGGATTTAAATATCACGTGGAATACATGGAGCAAGAGCATCAAGATCTCCCCCACTTAGGTAAGAACATTATAGAATCCCCTCCATCTTTTGATGAGAGTTCGTTTGATGAGGAAAGATTGAGGACCATATGTGTCCATCTTATCCCACCTAGCAACACAGCCCTTATGCTTGGTGTTTTAGTTCTAAAACTAGATATTGATAAATAGGATAGTGTATGTAATGAAATGGATTTAAGTAGATATCATTTTCCTTTGAATAAATAATTTCATCAGAAAACATCTATAGC
This sequence comes from Taxus chinensis, assembly GCA_019776745.2. Lineage (NCBI taxonomy): Eukaryota > Viridiplantae > Streptophyta > Pinopsida > Cupressales > Taxaceae > Taxus > Taxus chinensis. The sequence continues at coordinate 168,088,758 of CM034154.1, read as the reverse complement.
AGCACAGGCGATAACATCTTTGTTGTTTAGAGGACCAATTGGAGGATTATTTTCTAGTGAGTCATCAGGATAGAGTGTGGGCATGTAGAATATTGGGAACATGTTTATAATTACTAAAACATTTAAAAATATGGGAGTTTAGTTTAATATTACAATTGGGATGAAAGGAACTACATCCACTGGTCCAACGCTCACTACTAGAGGGTCGGGAGGAGGTTAAAGAGGATTAGGAGGCTCAGGATCTAGTGGATCTTGTGGTTTCGGAGGTGGAGGGAATACTAGAGGTAATACAAGTTTTGGATATGGTGGGCATGATCTGTACATACCACAACAAGTTTATTACAAGATTTCTATTTTCCTACTAGAGTATAGAGGCATCGAGGATGAAGTGGAGCATGTGCACATGTGTTTGATACTATGACGTGCTAAGTGAATCATAGCTCCTGGGCATAAGGAAAGTCATTTTTATACTACTTTACAAGGGTGCACTCATAATTGGTATATGAAGAATGACCCAAATATGACTATTGTGGATTATAATGCGGTGCATGATACCTTCTTGGCTAAGTTCCATATACCTGAGTTTAAACAAAAAATCATCAACATGATCAAGGAGATCAAACAAGTCATGACTGAGAGTGTGAGGGAATATGATGCAAATTTTAAAACCTTGTTATCAAAATTGTCTTGTGATATTCACCCCAGCCAAAATGCAGAGTGGTTTTTTGGTGGATTAATAACACTATTTAGAATGACACTCCCTCATAAGACCTTTACGGATTTGTGTTATGCATTAGAGGAAAATCTATGCGCTGAGATAGGTGGAAGCATATACACTAGAGTTATCCCATTCTTAGAGGCACATATAACATCTATGGAGAATCAATTGGAGAAAATTTGGTCCAATTCAGCTCATGAGGTGCACAATGGAATATGGTGTATGGATTGTAAGGTTGAAGGACACACTATGGATAACTTTCCTCATAAATCGTTATGCACCATGTTACTGGATTGTTAGATCTATTGGTCAAATCATGATTCGACTAGGTGCCCATTGTTGCAGTGCATGATCCAGAAGAACATATGTTGTTACTGTAATATTTGTAATTCTCACACTCATGATATTGATAATTGTATATTTATTAATCATATTCATCAATCCATTGAAATTGGTGTGCATCAGGCTGGTGTAAAAATTGTATCCAACGAACAAGGAGAACAACATAATTAAGGTGTAGTAATTGGGATAGCAGGAATAGAGGCTTTCGTGGTTGATATAAAGGTCAATGTCACGATTTTGGAAGAGGAGGATTTCCTATAGGAACTTGTTTTACTTATGGATCTCCTAATCATTATCAACACGATTGTCCTTAGAATATAGTTTACTCATGGTGTGGAAAACAACATAAATTTGACAAATGACCTTACTTGTATGAGCATATGATCAAACAACGCAAGTAATATAAGGGAACAACTATGATTAAGATGCAACACATGGATGGAGATAAATGAATGTCGAAGGTTAGGCTTAATTATAAATTACAACCAGTGTTAGTTACAACACATGATGAGGCTATGCGTGCCCATGAGCCTCCGAACTATAAGCTGAATTTAACAAGGAAAGAAGTTATCAATACAAAGTACCCCGATGTTAAACATTAGAATGAATTTTACCTAAAGACTATGGGCATTATCAACAATATACAAGGGGATATTCAAGGCCTGAAGGAACAGGTGTGCATGTTGGAATGTGCTAAGAATGCTGAAATCTCATAGAAGGATGTAGATGATTTAAGTGAAGTATATTCAATGTTATGTTAGGAGAACATAATCCCTCTTTTAGGAGAGTGGATGAGAGAAAAATTACCATGTGTGGGTAATGAGCATGAGAGGAATATTCTCCATGTAAATCTTCTTCCCCACAATAATGAATATGACAAGGAGATCACATTGAGTGTGGTAAATGATGGATGGATTTTGAGAAACATTATAATAGATACAGGTGTAGAATTTCATGTACTCACATTAGACGCTTGGAACTAAATTGCCATACCACCATTACAACCTTCACCAAATGTGTTGTATATGGAAAAATGAATTAGGGATAATCCTATTGGAGTATTGAAATATGTGACTATTATTATTCAAGGATCCAAGTTTACTGGGGGATTTAAACTATTGGAGCTCACAGTGGTAGATAGTTTCCTAGCATGATTTGGGCTCCCTTGGTGTTATGCGAATACTGCAGATTTGCACTTCAACAAGGGGTACATTAGCTTTGAGAAAAAATAAGATAACGTCATTATACCTTTAACAGATGCAAAGGATTCCCCGTATGTTGAGCCTTTGAGTGAATAATATTTGAACAAGATATACGTGTGTATAATCAGAGACCATGCAGTAATTGATCCATCTAAGGAGTGATAAAGTGGGATGATGTTCATTCAATAAGTGATATTACAAATATTTTTTGTGACAATTGGGCACATGGAACATATGAAGTAGTTGGGAAAGATATCAACAATATAGTTGCTCACATGATCTAACCACGGATTGTTCGGCACTAGAGTCATAATGGGGTACATTGGTAAACTAGTGAAGGGAACTCTAATGTATTTTTACGTGCCATAGAAGCCTAGTGGAAGGATGAGGGTGAAAAAAGAAATATACTAGTTTATACCCTGTGTAAGAAAACAACACAGTGATGTACTACACATAGGGATAACCTATTGGAATGACAAGAGATGAGAATCACCTTTTGTACTAGGTTTGTAAGGAAAAATGTACCTTCACAGATATGTGAATTCCATGGGAAGGATTCTACTTCACACCACATTTAGAAGTGTTAGAGACTCTAGATGGAGGGGCAGGAGGCCTTACCTCCATCACTTTAGGTACATAATTTCTACGCCACACTAAGAATATTTCCGCTCTTGTGGTATGCCTATATAGAGTTGATACGGTAAATAGTTAATTGGAAAGTGATGAGCTCAGGTATGATCCATACTTTTGAGTACTTTTCTCCTAAACCTCCAGTTAATGAAGGACTATAGATTATGAAGCGCCTTACTCTGGGAGATAACATGAAGGCTAAGGAACTTATTTTAGACATTTTTAGAGAGTTAGAATTGGAGACGCTCCTTGACCTTGAAGATACTGAATAAGAAGAAAGGTTCGTTCCTGGGAAGAAAAACATAAGGGTGAGATGGTATGGATGATATATGGTGAAGATCATGAGGATAACAACCTGGATGCTAACCATACTGAAGGTACGTGCAAGTTAATGGACACAATAGATGAGAATGGGCACATGTATCATGATCCTATGAAAACAAATAACGGTTAGATTGGGACATATGGAGAGCCTAAAGAGGCCATTATTGGTTATTACTAATTAGAACATGAGGTAGCTTAGATTATTGATCCATTTTGTGACTTTCAGGACTTATTTTTGAGGGGCTATCATGAATTAAAACGAGTGCAACCTTCTCTAGGTGAGATGTGAATCAAAATTAAAGAAGGTGCATGAACGATAAGGAAGAGGAATTATAGGATGAACCCTAATATGTGCATCAAGGTGAAAGAAGAAATATATAAGATGTTGAAGTCCAAAATAATTGAGTCGATTAAGGAGTTAGAGTGGGATATCCTAATGGTAATAAGCATAAAGAAATATGATAGGATAAGAATATGTGTGGAATATAGAGAATTAAATGATTTGTGTGTTATTTATCATTTTCCTGAAATCATTGTGGGAGTTACAGGGCATGAGATCTAATATTTAACTAATGGATATTAAGGATATCATCAACTACACATAGCAAAGGAAGATTAGGAAAATACAACTTTCACCATTGAGTGGGGAAGTTTTTATTACACAGTTATTCCCTTTGGATTGAAGAATGCACCTGTAGTATTTTCAAACATTGCCATGTGAGCATTTTAGGAATTTATTCATAAGTTTTTACTTGTGTATCTCGATGACTAGAAAATGTATGGTTTGGTTAAGGACCATTATGAGAATTTAAGATTTATGTTTGAAAGGTGCATCTAGTTAAACATCTCCTTAAATATTAATAAATGTATCTTTGCGACACCTTTTGGCACTTTTCTTGGTCATATTATTTGTAAAGAAGGCTTGATGGTAGATCCAACCAAGGACATTGTAATCTAGGGATTGGAATAACCTAATAATAAAAACTAATTGCACAAATTTTTGGGTCAGGGTATTATAGGAAATTCATATTGGGAGGAACTAGGCTAAGGGAACAATTTGGGCAAGACAATAGTTGAAACACTAAAGGAAAGGCTAACCACTGCACCTATTTTTCACTTTCCTTTGTGGGAAAAACCATTTCATGTTCATGTCGATTCTTCTTGAATGGCAATTGGTGCCATGCTAGCACAACTAGATGAAGGAATTGTAGACCACCCTATTTCTTTTTGTAAGTAGGAAGTTTACACCTGTTGAATAGAATATACAACTACTGAGCCCGAAGCTTTTTCTATGATTTACGCGTTGTACAAGATTTGACAATACTTATTTACTACACTATTTATTTTCTTTACAGATCATATGGCACTTAAGTATTTGGTCAATAAGCCTATTCTATAAGGGGCTCATTTGAAGGTGGATACTACTATTTCAGGAGTTCTATTTATATTTTTTGTCAAACCAGGAAAAATCAACTCAGGGACTCATCATTTGTCAAGGATAAATTTTCATGAGGTTACACAGAGCATTGAGGACAAAATGTCAGATGCAAATTTTTTTAGATTAAATTACATGCCCATTGAGTTGAAAGATATTGCAGTATTTTTACACTATTGGCATGCGTATGAGGGAATGAATACATTAGAGAAGAAATGCAACTTACAATACACGGACACCTTACCAAGTTGATAGGTGGAGATCTTTATAAGTTAGGTTGTGATGAATTTTATGCATCAGTGTGTTCTGGAGCATGAGCATTAGGCAATAATAGAAGAGGCTCATGGTGGAGTTCTAAGGAGTCATTATGAGGCAGATGCGATCACGTGCAAGATTTTGATGGTTGGCCTCTAGTGGGAAACCTTATAAAAGGATATTAAATAATATGTCAAGGTATGTGATCATTTTTAGAACCTTTGGAATCCTAGATCTAGAGATGAGATGTCTTTGAGGCCTATTGCAAGTGCTACACCTTTTGAGAAATTGTTGATTGACTTTGTGGGTCTTATTTCCCCACATGTGCATATGACTCACACTCTACATTATAACTTGTACAAACTATCTTACAAGGTGGGAAGAAGAAGTATCTATAAAGGATTACACAATAGCTACAACAACAAGATTTCTATGGGAAAACATTATCAGTAGGTATGGATGTCTGTTGAGCTTAACAAGTGATAGGGGCACTCATTTTCTTAATGAGACCATCAAAATTCTTTTGTATGAGTTTATGGTAGCACACCATAAGACAACACCGTATCACCCACAGGCCAATGAGACTGATGAGGATTTCAAAAAGATATTGAGACATACATTGACAAATATTTTTGATGCTAGAAGGAAGGATTGGGTTGATAAATTATATGTTCTACTTTGGGCATACAAGATGCTGTACAAGTGGTTAAATAAAGCCACACCCTTTCAGTTGGTGTTTGGCATGGAAGTTGTATTACCTATGGAATTCATGTTTCCATCTATATATTACGTGTGTAGGAGGATTAGATGATGAACAAGATATTGAAGAGTGCATAGAAAAATTGATGCAGTTAGATGAGCAATGTGTTATTGCTCGGTAGAGCCAGAAGACAGAAAAATAAAGACGTAAGGCATGGCATGATAGACATATTCGGAATAAGGAATTTGAGGTTTAAAATATTATTCTTCTGTATGATTCAAACTTTGCACGCCACCCTAGGAAGTTGAAAGTTTTTTAGTTGGGACCCATTATTGTAACAAATATATTGGAATCAAGTGCTTTCCAGTTACAGGCGCTGGATGGCACTTTATTTCCCAGATTACTTCAATGGGAGTAGGCTGAAGTCCCTACTATAAATAAGTATTTTTGGTATTTGTAATAAGGAATTATTGTCCATTTAGATTAGGTTTCCTTTTAATGTATTTTTCCATATATGTGTTTTCTTTCATCATTTCTATGCTTTGTCAATTTAGTTCAGTGTTTTTTGGAATACGCACACTTATGCACCAATAGTTTATTACTATCTAAGTAAATTCATGCGTAGCAGATTACACATTCTTTTATTGTGGGGTGGATTAGATACATGCTAAATGGGCCAAGTTGGGAAGAGATTGAATGTCCTCTTAAAGATGGGTATGCGTAGAATAAATATGGTGTAGGTGCTTGAAGTAAAGTTGTGGATCAAGAAAAAATTGCTCATATAGGAATATTGCATGTAGATGGATGGATGTGCAGTGTAACACGAGGTAGAAATCAGTATGGAAAACTAATTGGTATTATGCACATAGATTTTGTACTCCAGAGCATGGAGGTGTGTGAGAGGAGGTCTGGTGGCCGAGAAGTAGTGGGTGCGCCAGAAGGTTATGACTGGGGCATGGAAATATCAACATGGAAAAATTTATTTGTGAAGCATGGAAAAAGGAAAGAAACACCATTTAATGCTGAGTATAGTGGTATATATGGAGCAATAAATGTGGGGAAATTTGTAAAATTAATAAAATGCGGGCTTGTGATATCATTTTTACCTTGTATTTTGAATAATTTGAGTTTTGAAGAGTGAGTGAAGAGTGATTTGAGTGTGAAAATAATAGACATTGAACCATAAATATTTATGCATGGTGTTGATTGGATCTCCATCAGATAGGGTGTTTGAGTTAAAGAAGGCATGCGGGGGAGAAAATATGCGAGCTAGGGTTTTAGGAGAAGCTAGGGAAGTTGAGTTTTAGGTTCCATTGATTTTAATGAGTGCAAGAAGATATTTTAATCATTGTAATTGAACCCAAAAGAGTACCTAGAAAAACTACCCAAGGTAGGAATCAAAAGTAATTCAAATTAGAGGTGGAGGAAACCCCCGAATCATATTTTTCAGAGATGTAATATCCTGAAGGCGTCATAATGGGATTAGATTAGGAGTCACATATTAGATGAACCAAAGTAAGTGACTACAATCATCATACTAAGGATAATAGGGATACATTGGACAAGATCTTGGTGGTAAAAAAAGATTTTTGAATAGATAATTGCATGGCCATTTATGATGATGCAAGATAGAAGTTGTTGGTAAATGTTGGAGTTATACAGCTATATAAGCTGCCATATTTTTGAAAACCAAAAAAATTGTCTCAATGGTTGATGTCTGGAATCCACAAGGAATTTTTCTATTTAGCAGGGCAGAAGATATGACTTACCGCACCCTTTATTGGAATGTTGACAGGGTTAAGGAGCTCGGGAATTGAGATTGGAAATGAACTTAATGACGATGAGGGCATAGACTTAACTTTTGCTACAATACCTTATATGAAGGGAGCATGTAAGATGGATATTATCAAGATAGAAAAGTACCATGTGATGTAGGAAGCCACACACCTCCTCACCAAATTGAATAACTACGATTGTTAGAGCTAGGTAAATAAAAGGTGGCTCTATATTGCTAAGAAAATGACTGAGGGAGTTGTATACAACCTGTGTTCTTTCATTTCTGAGACTATAATTGAGGAAGTGCACCATGGTGACAAGATAATTTTTGGTGCTATTTTATTATCTATTAGGTTTGTTAAAATTGGGGTGCCTGATGGGCCAAAGGAGAATATTTGGCAATATCCTGAGGAGAAAAAGTCCTTGCAAAAATATTTGAAAGATACACCTATGATGGATCTATGAGCTGACCTTACAAACAAAGGATCGAACTCTTGTATAAGAACTTTCATGAAGCCTTTGAGTATGAATGGAGAATACTCAAGGACCTTCCTTTGGTATTGGATAAATAGGCCCAGTTCATTATCTATCATAATTTTTACATAGCCAAATTTGGAATGAAGAATGAAAAGTGAAGCCCTTGATGCAAGATCCCATATTCCTTCACCACATGTTACTTCCAGGACTTAATCCACATGTTTCAAACACGTGTAGACTGGGTTTTGATAAAGATAAGGTAGACTATGATTATCATATGCTTTGGAAGACATACGTATATCCAAGTATGTCTACTTATATAGAAAATTTGATCTTAGATGATATAAATGTCAAGTTAATGAGTTTGGCAGTTGGAAAACTTGGTTTGGAAAATGTATACATCTACCTTAAGCCAAAACTTTTCAATGGAAAGTATATTGAAAATGAATTCAAGGTTTGTAAAATACTGAAAGGGAAACACACGGTGGCGACACTGCAAGATGAAGAGCCCGAATTTTCAGAAGAAGAAAAATTAAAGGAAGAAAATGGAGACCTAGATCATGGCACAAAGAGGTAGCCAACTTTGGGAGAAAAGAGTTCGCACGAGGAAAATCCTCCAAATCATGAGGAAGGTGGAAAAGTTGGAGAAGAGATAGGTGAAGGAGAAATAGGGACGGATGATAGCGGCATTGAGGAGTAAAAATACAAAAGCGTACTACGGAGAACAAATCCACAAGCCGCAAGTGCAAGTGTACAGTAAATCCAAAACCCGGGAATCCTAAGACCTCTCCTACTAATCTTGTACAGGAGAAGAAGAAACATAGGAAGTATGTTTCGAGAAAGGATGAGAAGGAGGGTTTAGATGGGATCACATGTACAAAAGAAGAGATAATTATTATTTAACTGGATGCAGAAGATCCTCGAGAGGAAGAGGTAAAATATGATACATAAATCTTTAGGGTGTGCAAAGATGCAATTAGGAACAAGGAGGAGGAAATGGAAAAATCTAAGGGCATACCATCTAGTGATCTTACGAATGAACAAGTAGACACTATAGGTGGAGGCCTAACTTTGGATGAAGGGGTGTACATTCCTAAGGGTATGCATTTAGGGAAAGATAAGGAGGGTATGTATAAAACTCTTGATACTGGATATATTGATTATCCTTCAAATATCATTTGCTCTAGGTTCCAAAGTCACTTTGGAGCCTCAAGAGCTTTATGGATGGGAGCTAATGGACCCTGTAGTGGTCAAATTTTGCACTAGAAAAAAATTTAGCTTGGAGTATGAAAATGGATATCGATGAGCCTGAGTTTGATGTGAAGGAAGATGCATGTATTAATAGGAAAATGAAGAAAAAGGATCAGTGCGCATTGGATGGTGAGGCCCAAAATAATTACATATGAACAGGAAAGTAATACCTTGAATAAAATGGCCGCTAAACTTTCTTGCAATAATGTTGATAAAGTAGCTATTATAAGGGTGTTGATGGAAGATAAAAAAAAAATTGAAAGCACAGAGTGGAAAATTTCACTGTACAAGGGTAGAAGAAGGATAAGGAAAGAAAGGAATGTATTATGGATTTTTCCGTGGAGATCGGTAGGGAAATAATTCATGAATATCCTAGAATTATGATGCACAAATAGATCAGTCATACCAGTCTTCCTTGCATTTCCTTCAACACTGTGTACACCTGTTACTTACGAAGAGATCAGGTGCCCCTTGGGAGATCGAAGAGACTAAGGAGGATGAATTATCTAAGAAGGAAAGGAATAAGGAAAAAATAGCACACCAAATAGTTGGGTATGACTCTCTACTCCAAAAATTGATAGATGAGATGAAGAAGGTAGACTTGGTGCTAAAATTATGTGCAGATCCAAAGCTAATCATTAAACCAAGGACATTGGTTGAATAAAATGAGGTCCTTTTTGTAAAGAAAATTTCAACTCTTGGGTTAAAGGAAAGGCTAAGATTATTAGAAGGGAAGCATGCAATGCACTCACAACAGGATAGGATCCTCACAAGGAAAAGATAAAAGAACTTGGGAAAACGATAGCATGATGAATGAATGTAATGGATGGAATGGTTTGTAGTGTAGCAAAAATTCTTTGGGTGATACATAACGAGGGTGAAGAATATGACCTTAGATGATACAGATGGATTTCTTAGAGACATTCCTAAAAAGGAAAAGATTGGGCTGAGTGACTGGAAGGATATAGAAGTAAGATATAAAGAATGAGTACCCTAAACTTTTGTTTCATGCAGAAGAATAGAGCACCATTATGTAGAAATATTATTTCATGTACATTTATTCTTTTCTTATTTATTCTTTATTATTTGGAGAGATAGGATACGATTACCCATTTTTGGGGACACAAATGATATTAGTGTGGGGTAATGTTGATTGGAAAAAATATTACCTAAGTATTAAAGGTGCATGATAATATGGGTTCTTAAAAAGGTGGCAGATAGGCGCGCGCGAGGGTTCGGCAGATAAAGGGAACTCTGGGAAAAGACAGAGTTGGAGACTTATCCATTTAACATGCATATGATAAGAATGGATTGGAGTGTGGAGCACACATTAGGAATTGAAGGCTAAGTAAATCTATTTTGGGAACAATACAAATATTAAGCATCATGTAAAGATGAGCTAATAATAGGATGCATAGCTAGAGTTAATTATAGATGATCTATTATTAGGTGAATCTTACATGCTTCCGTAGTTTCTTTTGTAGCAGTTCATGGCTATTTTTAGCATGAAACCTATTTTGAGAATGCATGGGAAATTAAGGGAAAGTACACACCCCTATATCCATATGTGTGTGTGTGTGTGTGTGTGTGTGTGTGTGTGTGTGTGTGATGTGTACATAGTGTGTTGGATTTGCATGGTTGAGGGGTTACTGACTAGTGTTTATGAGATGTGACATAGTTATGATGTTGGTTTATGATGCACACATGACTTATGAATTGATACTATTGTATGTATTTAGCTACTAGTATTTGTCATGATTTGATACAATGGATCATTATGGGTGGATATTGATTGTTGATGTAATCTTCTCATGATTATTGTATGGTGAATCTAGTATTAATCTTTATGTGCATTTGTATGATTTATTTAATATGTGTGTTTCTAAATTGAGCTCATTGATTAGGTTAATATGAATATGCATGCTAACACCATAGTAATATAGTAACAAAGAGGGACGTCGTACCTTTGCCCGTTTTTGGTGAGCTCTCAGATATTTTTGAGTGATGTGCTGACGCATATAGGGTTTGAGTGGGATAAATAAGACTACAGAGGGCCTGGCCCTAAGATGAATGTAGATTCTTCTAAGAGTGATGATGTGACTTTAGATTTCTTAGGAGGGTTAAGATTGGGAGTAAGGAGCTCCAAATTTTTCTGTGGATGTGTAAGAGATATTTGGATAGGTATGCCAATGTTCTTAGACTTTGGTTTTTAGGGTCTTCCTTTGGTAGGAATGATGATGATTTCAACCGGGGTGTCTTTAGTGAATGTAGATTGTGTTCTGGAAGTAGATATTGAATATGGAAGTAGTTTTTTGATGATACAATTGATGAGATAAAAAGAGGTTGTAGATTTTGTATATTTAGGATTAGTTTATTTAAGGGTGATTGGTTTTTTATATCGGATAATAATATCATTTGTGGTTTTCTTAAGTGGGGGTTTTTGTGTAGAAGATGTTTCAATATATGGTTTATATGGAACTGTAGATTGATATGTTGATGTAGGTATAATCATGATAGTAGATGTTGTTGTCATGTGGTCCTAGTAAGTTTTAATTGTTACAAAACCAAATTAATGACAAATTGGATGTTTGATTTGGGTCACTTGATTATGTACATGATGCTAACATAATAGTTCAGATCTATTTGTGATGGTACAGTTAGATTCAATTAGGTGTGTTTTCTCTTGCAAGACCATTCAAGTGCCTAGGTGGTGTTGCATGGAGGAAGGAGCTTTTTGGATGCTTGGGAAGAATTTTGAAATGATGTATAATAGGTTTTGAGGGTTCTTGGGAACTCATAGAAGTGGCATGGTGTAGGTACAGGTGGTTCACTATGTTACAGGTGCCCATTGGGAGTAGGTATGACAGTGTGGTTTGGAGCAATATGAGCTCACGAAATATTTCATTTAGGTATATAATGACATATCAGGTAGTTTTTGGTCATTTGTAGAGGTTTTATGATCAATTATTACATTCTTTAGGTTGATCCTAGTTTCTACATTGAGGAACGAGCATGCAATCATATCTAAGTCTTATTGACTGGATATATTCATGTATGGAATTGAAATTATGGAAATTTTAGATGTTAGAGGGATGTGTCATAGTGCATTGAGAAAAATTTTAGGTTTCTATGATTTGAATTTTGTAAGATACGAAAATTTATATGAGACAGGGTAAAAAACAAGTGAAATTCCATCTCGAAATTGAAATTTTGATGCTCGTTGTGAATTGTGTTATTTGCATTGGACCTTGTGGATTTTAGGGAATATTATATGGTGATTTTATAAGGTTCCACAAAAATAATCATGTAATTTTATCATCAGGATTTTATGAACGAATGTTAAGAAGATAAAGTGGTCTAAAACCCTAGTTAAACCCTATCTAGGAGTAGTTTACAGAAAGAGAGGTATAATCACCTAGTTTTGACTAGTTCATCAAAAGTGATGCTTTATTTTGTACAAAAATTTCTCATATTTCCAGAAATGTATGGTTGAGGTCATGGTGATGAGTGGGCCCCACTCAAACAGGTCCATGTTTGAAGAAGGTTTTTGGAAAAGGTTATCCAAAGGAGTAGCATGAAATATTGATTGTGTATGATTTATGGGAGCTGATATTGATTTCCATGGAGGTTTTAGAACATGTTAATTGTTTTCATGCAAATTTGAAATAGGGAAATTGAAAATTTCCAAGCACGACAATGATGCCCCATTGTTAATTCTTCAAATCCCATCATTCCAAGACACCTCGGGTCTGTCTAGTCAATCTAAATGACCTCCTGACTAATTTAACTCATATCCCTAGGTGATTTAGAGAAGTATATTCATTTCCCCTAGGTGATTTTAGGGATTTCTAAAAAGATACTATCTTTTGGTAGTATTGGGAAGGGCTATCGCTGGTCTTCCCAAGACTGGATCAACCCCCCCTGAAGTAGAACGGAAGGAAAAATTCAACATAGAGGTGACTTGAAGACATTATAACATCATGGAAATCATTTTGGAAGGTTTAGGGAAGTTTTTAAATACTTGGGGCAGTCTAAGTGAAAACAGGGTTCATAAGCCTAGGCAATATACAGGCCTAAAACAACTACTGGGCTTCAGAAGATGATTCTGGGAGCTCCAGATGGAGTTAGAAGCAAAATAAAATACCTAAAGAAAGGTGATTCAAATAAATACATGATGGTGAAATAATGTTTTTCACAATGCCTTGGCTCATAGGATTGGCAGGAAATTTTTATCAGGTACAAGTGGAGTCTCAAATAAAAAATCTGACTTTTCAAGGAAATGATGGATGAATCAAGACACGAGAACCCCACCACTGGATTAAAAATTCCATTTCCAATCAGGATAATATAAAATTTAACCAATAAATTTCATTGGGAGCTCATGTTATCTTCTTTCTAAGTTTCCCTCTCAAAGGCAGTTCAGGACTTAGTCATTTTTCAGGAGGACACGTGTCAGCAACAGGAGCCTGATGGGATTTCATGTCCCAAAAATCCCTAAGGTTAGGTACACCAACCCTTTAAAAATGTGCCAAGCCACCATTTTTCCTCATGGACCCTCATATGACCTTCAGACTTGACAGTTGAGCCCACAAGTGCATTTTTGGAGCATCAATTCCAAGTCGTCAGATCTGGTGCCACGCGTCAGCTCCAAGACCACCGTGGAAACTATTGTCTATTATGTCCCTAAGGTGAGGTAAATCAGACCTTTAAAAATGCACCCATTCCCTATGGGGATTCATTTGGACACCCACGTGACCGACTTTCAACACCCAGGTGCATTTTTGGAGCATCAATTCCCTGCCGTCAGATCTGGTGCCACGTGTCAGCTCCAAGACCACCTTGGAAATTGATGTCCCTTATTTCCATGAGTTGTGGGACATAATAAATTAAAAAATTCTCCCATCCCCTATGGGGATTCATTTGGATACTGTACATACCAAAAATTGTAAGGTACTGTACTACCAGAACAGTGTAACAAGTGCCCTGATGATGATACAGATCTCCTCGCAAGGTGTTCGGGATCCGGAAAAGCCCTCGGAGTATGCGTTAACATCCCGCATACCCCGATTAGCCCCTGCACCCTTTGTTTTCCCCTTTTTCCCTCTTTCCTTGGCCTCTTGGCCTTCAGTGACGAAACTGCCGCCCTGCTCAGAGCGGCGGTCCTATGCGCGTTTTCCAAAACGCTCTTCTGACGCGACCCACGTGAAATATCACGTTTCACCAGATTTCTTTGCCGACTTGAGCATGCATTTATGTTTTTGGTCCCCTGGAATAGTGTTTTTCCTTTTTTTATTGTTTAGGAGTTCAATTTGGTTTTGGTTCTTGGGTGTTTGAATTCCTATAAGTGCATGGCTTGTGTTCAAGCAAATGGCCTCTCTCAAGTTTTGTTTTCTGGATTCCTCTTTACAATTCCTTTAGTTTTCCTTTGCTTAGAATACTTATTTTTCTTCATTGCGTGTTTTGGTTAGTATTGTATTGCAGCTGGTAAGCCACATATCCATCTTGTGCAAGTGCAGTCATTACTTGGGGCCACCATTTTTTGTTAGAGTCTTTTGAGTTTCAGTGGTTTGGTCTGTCATCTTGCTTAGGATTGATAGCATAGTTCATTTCATACTTGGTTAGTATTGTTCAGCCGTCGGTAAGCCATATATCCATCTTGTGTAGGCAGTGCTGTTGTTTCACCCATGGTCTGGAGTTTTTGGTCTGAAGCTTGGCTAGATTTTGAAGTTTGATCTTTGCTCTCATTCCCTCATTTTAGTGTTTTAGTTAGTTAGCTTGTTTAGAAGCCATAGCTTGAATTCACTTTCATCTTTTGTTAAATTGCTCAGCTGTTGGTAAGCCATAGACCCATCTTGTGCAGGCAGCACTGTTGTTTTATCTAATCCATTAGAGTAGAATAGCTTAGAAAGACATTAAAGTTACAGGTTTTTCTCTTCATACAGGATAGTTTTAGGTTCTGGACGCATTTTGTTGCACGATTCGTAGTAGATCCCGCTAGGAATTGCATAAGCCAAGCTCTGTACTCTTGCGCTATCCCTCTCCTATCCGCGTTCTATTCTATCTGCATTCTGAAGGTTGTCCCTTGTTCCAAACACTTATTCCTGTTGATGCAAGCATTACACGCTTTTCTGGATCTACGTGAACACAAAGAATGAAGAGATGATACTGAGGGGACAAGATCACACACACCATCAGATTCGCCACTATTCTGTGAAATCCAGGTTTTAAACTTTCAAAGTTCTAGTTAAAATCATATCAAATAGAGTAGTTAATCACTTTATTTTAGTTAATTTTATTCTCGATATTGCCGGGGAAACTATGGGGATCGATAGTTTCTGAGAAACTATGATTCACTCCTCACTTCTGAGGTAGGGTTGAGAATCTTGCTAATAGATTAGTTATTTCATTGTTTAGAATAGATATACAAAATTGCACAGACAAATAACCACACTCGGTTATCTTGTTTGTTTTAAATTATTAGTTTAGTTGTCAATTCTAAATATTTTAAATAACTGCTTTCTTAAATTCATTTAAATCATCAGAAAATACAAAAAGAAGTCATATATGCTAGAAATATACTTAGATTTCACTTTATTATAGTTTGTTTTATTACTGCTTTTGCATGACAATTACGGGACCTAGGGAGCCCAGGGAATACATTTTCGAGCCAATCGTACCTCAGCCCAACCTCATAGTGGCAATAACTGATATTGACCAGAACCTTAGGATACAAGTCTTCCAAACAACAACAGATATCCAGCAGGTCAGATCTCAGTTAAGAGGATTAAACATAGAAGACGACCAAGCACATATGTTTTGGTCAAGTCAGCCAAACTACAGGTTGCACTAGGAAAAATATCCACATGACTATAGAAGGATTCGCGAGAGAACAAACATTTGGGTGTGATCCTTTAGTTCCACAACCAGATGTAGGAGACACCCACACAGACATAGATACCACCCTAAGAATCCAAGTTGCAAGAACACTTGTGAGGTATTCCGAGAAGATCGCACAACTATTGGTTTTAAACGTAGAAGCTGAGAAAGCATACGATTATTGGATACTAGGGATTAGAACTTGATTCCACGCATGACCATAGCTGGTCCACAACAACCACGATTCTACGGTTGTGACCCACAAATCCCACAGGTCAATCCGATATAGACGCTAGCCTACGCACCTTGGTATTTAGGTCCACTCCACTTCCACCTATCATCATCGAACAACTGTCTTTACTAGATACAGCGGCTAATAAAGCTAGGGAATTCTAGACTAGGCCAGAAAATCGTCTGTAGAGTCAATAATATTCATCATCCACTATATGACCTTATCAGGAGATATACACGAAACAATCCTAGGTCATTTTCCATGTATTCTGCAACCCATAGATCGAATCACGCCAGAGCTCGATATTGATTGGAGCCTTCGAGCAATCATCCTTGCTGATCGATCTATCACACCAGTCCAAGTTAGAAGGGCCTTCTTTGCCTTAGATTCACAAATTCCACTAGTGCGTGTCGAAGACATTAGACTGCCTAACTAGTTTGTCTACATATTCCATCCCCACAGGCTGTCTTGGCACGACCTCGAGAGGTTGGGTACGCAGAAGAGTTACTTGTTGATTCTCATGCTCGCTTGTCACTTTTCCGACGTACAAAATTGGTGATCCCGACGTGAAACAAATAATTGTTTCACCTTCTCTTTGAGAAGTTTCAAATCTTCTCTCATCCACCTTCGCTCCTTCCCATTATTCTGTGGGTATTCATATACCCCCCGAATATGTCGAGATTCAATGCATATGGCAGACCCCTCTTGGGTCTTGAGGCATACTACGCCCAACAGAATAGGCAATCATCACCCTCACTCTCAGTATGGGGTGACAACTATTCAACTAATCAGTTGTCAACACAAACCCCAAGAATCAGATATAGTTCGTCTTTTCAAACTGAGGAGTTAGATCAACCCCCTCAAACCCAACAAACAGAGCCTTCAAGTTCAAACAATATGACGTTTACTGGAGAATCTAGTTCATCTCCTCAAATGCTACTCAGACCATAGGTTAGTAGGCAATCAGATCCATACCTGGTCTTAGATGATGGACAATCAATACGTTATCCTAGGAGTGAACAACGCTCCCAGGGAATGTACCCACCTGTAGGAGGTTTACAAATACAACCCGAAATCTCTTTTCAAGAAAATACCTCTATGCCACTACATATAGGAAGTATTCTTGGAGAAACTTGGTAAGATAGCGATCAGTTTATGACAAGATATCACGTACCTTTACAAAACCAAAGTATACAACCAACGCCGCTCAGGAAAAGTACCTTGACTTCACCAAATGAAGTCATTTCAACATTAGTAGAAAGAGTGAGAGGGTTAGAACTGGCTCAAGCAAGTCACAATTCTCCGTTCATACAAACAGGAAGTTCCAATCCTCCATACCACTCTGGTCAGGTAAATCTCCTTACGGGAGTAGGCACGTTAGGCATGCCTCCTCAATATCCACAACAAACGCCAACAAGGCCTATCATTTCTAATACAATTCCTCCTGGTTTAGTGTCGAACAGTCCGTTCCTTGACAATACCCCGTCCTACTTAAACATATACTCTAAATCACCACAAGGAGATATGTTCTCCTCTCCCGGCATGTTTGCTCAAACGCAGGCACCTCCCTATGCCCCTGCCAACACATACGCTGCACCGTATCAACAACCTATCCCACCGCCGCTCCCTCGGCAACCACCATCAATGGTTGAAAGCTATGCGATAGGGACTTATTCAGAATATCTAAAGGAACCCTTAGACTTCACCATACGAAGCGTCATGCTTCCAAGACCTCTCCCTGATTTGCCCAAATTCAAGGGTGAGGGAGATCCAAACGTGCATATCAAAGCTTACGCTACAGCCATTCGGGAATTACTCCCATGGGATGGGGTTGTTGCTAAAATATTCCCCAAAACACTGGAGGGAATTGCTCTCGATTGGTATTATAGAATACCTGAGGCTTCCATACATTCATTTAAACAACTCGTGTCAGATTTCATCAAAGCCTTCGACATGAACAAACTGTTAAGAACAGGAATTAGGGAATTCTTGCATATCAAACAAGAACACAACGAATTTATCACCCATTTCATCCAGAGGTGGCGTACAGTTCTTTATTCATCAACAAGTGCTCCAAACATGGATCAGATGGAACTATGCGATTTATTCCTTCACTCTCTCAGTAGAGAAGTGAAGGAAGAAGTCCAGAAGTTCCCACTAAGGACTTATGATGAAGTACTTGAGAGCACTCTGTGAATAGATCAAACAGCGATAGATAGTGGTCGTAAGACATATGGAACAAATGGGAGGTTAATCACTTGCACTCAAAACACTACAACTACCACAAATGTCAATTAAGGACCCAAAATCCTTAACAAAAATCATGGGGTAACAACGGATGGGGTAACCGACCAGCCCAAGAGGGTAAATCTTGTTAATGCTCCGTCACAAAAAAATAACCAACGAAACAAAAACTTTACCCCGAAAACCAATACAGTGGATTTTAACCATCCACAACAACAACAACAACAACAGCGAAATCCCATACAATGGCCAAGCCAAAACTCATTTGGTTACCAAAACCAAAGTCAAAACCAAAAACAACAATTCCAAAACTTTGGTCCTAATAGGCAACAGTTTGATCGGAATTTTAGGCCACAATACACACCAAACCAACAAAACGGGAACTATAACCCCAATTCTTATTGTGGTTTCCATAAAATTCGGGGTCACGATACTAGAACATGCCGTGACTATAATAAATTTATGCAACGTTTGTCAGAAGAACAAAGACAGTTCTTCACAGACCTATTATTGGCAGATTCCGTATCATCATCACCAAATACTCTCGAAGGGGCAGTTTCTCCTCAGAATGCTCCCCTCAAGATCTTTAATGACCCGCTCCCCAAATCATGACAGCAATAGGCTGAATCCAACCGGAACAAACAAAGGTACAGTGACGGGAAATAATGACCATGAAGCCTCGACTTCATTAAATCCGTCAGTCGCGCCATAGTTGGGAGCTCAACCGAGACCTAAGATAGTTAGTTTGGTAGAATTAGATGCTGAACTACCTATCAAAGCTATAACAAGAACACGAGAGTATTTCTCTCAACCAATCCCAAGTCATCTGCCAGAGACAGATAAGAGTCAGCAAATAGTTGAAAAACCCATCGGTGCCTATGATTTAATTAGTGACCTAACAAAGACCTTTTCACACATTTCATTTTTGGACTTACTAAAGAACTCTCCCCCCTCACAGAGCTGCACTTTTAGAAGCATTAGGTCTAGGCCATCTAATTAACATCACTCCACCTCCCGAAACACAAGTAAATCACGTAGATTTTGATATCCACCCTCCATGGCAGCCAGACAAGGATGTCGAATTCATCCTCGAAATAAGTAAAATGCCCACAGATGCTGAGATCACACACCAAGGTGACCCAGCCTTACACTTGCAAGTGTGGGTTTATAATAACTATGTAAAACGGGCAATGGTTGACAATGGGGCCGCAGTTAACATAGTCCCTTTCTCTTTCCTCCAAAAACTTGGATATGGAGAAACAAACTGTTCCACTACACGAAATACCTTGAGAGGCTATGATAGCCTTAAATCCACTTCGATAGGAACTGTAATACTGCCGGTCACCTTAGGGTCCAAAACCATCTTTACTGAGTTTTATATTATAGATCGGGAAACTAACTATAATATGATCCTTGGCCGACCTTGGATACATTGAATGAAGGCAATCCCTTCCATGCTATTTCAAGAAGTAAGATTCTTGCATCTGGGAAAGGTATTTTTCGCCAAAGGTGATCCAAAACCTTTTGATTTGCACCTAGCTGATTTAAAGAAAAGACCAGGGGTGCACTCAGAATTTGAACTTCCAACAAACCAACTTAATAAACCCTCTGACCTAAAGCCAGAGGAAAATTTGATAACTACGATGGATATTGAAACTACCAGCATAGCCAAAACAATTCCAACCCCTAAAGGTAAAACTAAAGAAACAGTATCATTAGGGACTACTGCGAAAATCGTTGAATTGATAGAACAAGATTCACCAATGTTCTTACCATTTGATTCAGTAGGCATAGGGTTTTCCCTGGGAGTTGGCTCTCTTCCAGCAGAGGATCTCTATATGGTAGAAGTAGAGTGTGCAAACGCAGCAAATGCCCCCAACATCTACACTCCTGGCTAAGTATTGGACTCTCCATTTCGATGGAGCTAAATTTCGTTATGGAGCGGGGGCAGGTATAATTCTTACTTCACCTGAGGAGAAGGTCCTCCCATTCACTTTTAAGTTAAACTTTGAATGCACAAACAACGGAGCTGAGTATGAAGCCCTCCTCCTTGGCCTCACCTTAGCCAGAAGAATTGGTATTAATAACATCAGAGTCTTGGGAGACTCACAATTAGTAACAACCCAAGTTTCTGAAGTATATGAAACTAAAGCCAAACATTTACAACTCTACAAAAATGCTTGTATTAGATTTAAGCAAGGTGTTTAACTTCATATCCATTGAAGCGATCCCACGAGAGAAAAATCTTCTCGTCGATTCAATAGCAACCTCAGCATCATGTTTTACTCCAAGCAATGAACTAGAAGATACTCACTTCACAGTATCCATTCGTGACGAACCATTAATAAAAACAATGACAAATCCTCTTTTTAGCGGAAGTGAATCTACCGTCCTAGACCATGTTGGAAATGATGCGGCTACGTTGGATTATTTAAATGCCTATGCAGCATTACATCTCTCCTATCACATGCTAGATTTATCCCTGATTCCGCATTCGTCTTCCTACTTCGGAAATCCCGTAACGGATCTTCCCTCACAAACGGAGCCTAGCATATACGCAATAGAAAATGGGGATGATCTAGGTTTACCTCCAGCACCACCTAAGTTTGAAGAGGTTAACACCTCTTTGATCAAAGAAACCATCGATGTCAACATCGGGATAGAAGATGAACCAAGAATATTGAAACTAGAGTTCTTCGTTAACACCAGAAGAAGTGAAAATACATACTCAGGTTCTCAAAGAACATCAGAAGGTGTTTGCATTTAATTACAAGGAGATGACGGGAGTCGCACCCCACATTGTGGTGCACAACCTCGTCATTAGATCAGATACAAAGCCAATTAAACAAAAATCAAGACCCATGAAACCCAAAGTAGCTCTCATGGTAAAAGAGGAAGTAATAAAACTCCTTCAGGTAGGATTTATCAAGCCAGTTGACTACTCCCAATGGGTATCTAACATTGTTCCCGTTCTCAAGAAGAACAGAAAGATACACATTTGTATAGATTTTCGAGACATCAATAAAGCGTGTCCTAAGGACGATTTCCCATTACCATCCATAGACGTTATTGTTGATGCAACAGCTGGTTTTGAACTCTTGTCTCTTATGGATGGATTCTCAGGATACAACCAAATCAGGATATCCGAGCAAGATCAAGCTAAAACCAAGTTCATAACTCCTTGGGGAACCTATTGCTATGTTATCATGCCTTTCAGTCTCAAAAACACTGGTGCTACATACTAGCGGGCTATGACTTATATATTTCATGATTTAATTCATAAAATCATGGAATCCTACGTAGATGACTTATTGGCTAAAGCCAAGAAGCATTGTGACCATCCCGAAGTACTCCGCATCATTCTTTCACACCTAATAGAATACGGAGTCATGCTAAATCCAGAGAAATGTGTCTTTGGTGTAACAGGAGGAAAGCTCCTAGGTTACATCATATCATCACGAGGGATCGATGTTGATCTAACCAAAATTCAGGCTGTCCTCGAAATGGTCCCACCTTCGAGTGAATCTGGAATCAGGTCATTTCTCGGAAAGCTAGGTGCAATCCAAAGATTTATCCCAGACCTAAGCTTCACCGTTCATCCAATCAACAATTTACTCAAGAAGGACTATAGCATTGATTGGACTGAAGATTGCAATGAAGCTTTTGATGTAGTTAAACGTTTTCTGTTATCACCACCTACGCTAATGCCACCTAAGCTGGATCGCCCGTTAATCCTATATTCGCGAGCTACCAATGTCTCGCTGGCCTGTATGTTGGCCCAAGAAGACGATGACAAGAAAGAACGTGTGATTTATTTCATTAGCCGAACACTGCTCGACTATGAAACACGCTATACACAAGCAGAGCGAGAATGTCTCGCCATAGTCTTCGCAACCAAACACCTAAGACATTACATGCTGAATCAAGAGACGAAGGTCATGGTAAAGATGGACCATTTACGGATTTTTCTCACACAAGATTCCTTGTCTAAAAAGGATGGAAGTTTTATAACCTTAATGGGAGAGTTCGAATTAACATTTGTAAATCAGAAATCAGTTAAAGGACAAATCATTGCGGATTGGTTAGCTGATAATCCATTAGATGGAGGCGATCTAGTAGATTTGGATTTTCCAGATGAATGCGTATACTACATCGAAACTCGACCTGCTATCTCTGAGTGCCCTTGGTACACTGATATCATTAATTATATCATGGACCATACGTACCCGGATGCAGTTACACCGCAACAAAGAAGGCGATTACGCATAATCGTAGCCAAATATGTCATTATAGAGCAGGTGCTCTATCGAAAAGCATTCGATGGAATGCTCTTAAGGTGTGTCGACACAGAAGAGTCCAAGAGGATTCTCCATGAATCCCACAGCGGTATATGTGGAGGCCACTTCGGTGGCCATGCCACCGCTCGAAAAATACATCGAATGGGCTATTTCTGGCCCACTCTAGAACGTGACGCGATAGAGTTTGCACGCAGGTGTCATAAGTGCCAAGAATTCTCCCACGAGATCCACATGCCAGCACAAGCTCTACAACCAATCGCAACTCCATGGCCCTTTTCTACATGGGGCCTGGACTTGATAGGGAAGTTCTCTCCCTCATCCACAGATGGCCATAATTTTATAATCACGGCCACTGAATATTTTACCAAATGGGTGGAGGCCATGCCTCTTACTACTGTACCTGGGTCGGTAATCGCCAAGTTCATTTTGAACCAAATCATTTGCAGGTACGGTATCCCGCAAATCATTATCTCTGATAATGGAACTTCTTTTAAAAATGAAGAAGTTCGTGAACTGTGCAGTAAATTCAAGATAAGCCATCATACGGCTTCCTTGTATTATCCCCAAGCCAACGGACAGGCTGAAGAGACAAACAAGACACTGAAAGCCATTCTCCTCAAAACAGTAAAAGAAAACAAATGAGATTGGCATTTAAAGTTATATCCGGCCTTGTGGGCCCACCGAACCTCAATAAGAACACCAACGGGAGTAACTCCTTTCTCGCTAGTATTTGGGGCAGAAGCAGTACTCCCGCTTGAGGTCAAAATACCTAGTCTCTGCATTTCACTACAAGGGATTCTGGATGAAGACGCTTACAGAGAAGCACGTCTTTCCCAATTAGAAAGCCTAGATGAAACTAGGTTAGATGCTGAGCAGCGGCATAGAGCTTATGCTGACCGAATGTGCCGGCAATATAACAAGAAGGTTTATGAACGTGATATATACGAAGGTGATCTAGTTCTAAGACTAGACAGCCGGATCGACAAGAAGACCGGCGAAGGAAGGAAATTCTGGCCCAAATGGTTGGGCCCATACCGAGTCACAAAAGACTACGAAAATGGTGCATACCTCTTATGCACACTAGAAGGTGGGGAATTTGGTGAAACAGTCAATTCCCTGCACCTCAAACATTTCTACGCATAAGCAGCTAGCACCGCCTGTATAACTATCTACATTGCATCTTCATATAGATTTAG
Source organism: Taxus chinensis (assembly GCA_019776745.2). NCBI lineage: Eukaryota > Viridiplantae > Streptophyta > Pinopsida > Cupressales > Taxaceae > Taxus > Taxus chinensis. The sequence continues at coordinate 168,064,802 of CM034154.1, read as the reverse complement.
ATCATTTTGTCCACTTGTTCTTACACAAATTGTGATCAAGGAATCTATTCTCAAAGTAATTCATTACAAACTCATGATGTCGTTGGCACAAAACTTTCTAATCATATCTCTCCATTTTCACGATATCATCAATCACTTCAGAATCTTTTATCAAATAAAATCAAACATGACGAAGTCTTAACGGTAACCATGCCAAGATCTGCAAGTTTGTTCTCGCTTTGATTTCTTCTTAGGATAGGTGTCTTGCCTATGGTCTGTTCTAGAAGCTTCATGGTGTCACATCTATCCCATATACACATCTCTTTGGAAATAAGCATATACTGACATTTTACTCAAAAAGACAAGTCAAAAAGTGATTAAAACAGAAAATTTTATTTTTACACATTTCCTTGCCCCACCAACCTTCGGTGATGAGCTTGCGTCTCTTACTAGTGACGTAGGGTTGGGAAAGGATGGAAATGCCCTTACTCGCCTATGTCTTGCCCACGGTGATAAACCCATGCTTCTTACAGGTAGCATGGGGCAAAGTGTAGGGGGTCCTCTAGACAATGCAAACGTTAAAAGGTCATAAACAAACTATTCAAACTTTGAGTCAAAAACGAATGAATCAGATGTTCAAAATTCCAAGAGAGTTAAAAATCCTAAAAACCAGATTTTGTCTACTATGTGGCCATCTACGGGTCTAAGTCTGGATAAACCGCAAAGCAAGTTGCACCCAAAACTATGAAGTCATTCGGGTGGAGTAAGCTTGTAGTTTTCAATTTGGTTCCACCAAAGCTTCGTCTGTCTTTCATCACTATCGTTTCACCATATTTCATAAACTTGTGCCCTTCTTGGCTCTTGGTGATGAGCCCTCGCATCTTACTAGTTGTGTGGAGTTAGGAGTGGGGCAAGTTAATCTGTTCATCATATTGGTTATTTTCATCACTTTGCCAAAACAAACATGAGGTATCCAAATTGCTCACAGAAGCTAAGATTTAAGATCACAATATATCTACAATATCATGTATCAGCATCATGAAACACAAAAAGAAAGCAAGCATTTGCATCATCTGTTCTCCATTGCATACATATAAAAAAGCATATAAAACATACATCGTAGTATACACGAGGAAACTGGAAACAGAAAGGGAAAACACCAGTGACAAGTTTTGATCCAAAAACGAATGCATATATATAAATAATCAATGTTTATATACAATGCCATCATGCTCTAGGCATGGTCAAAACGCTCAAAGAGCCCGTGATATACAAAAGAATCTATAGTACAAAACGCATAGGAGCCAAGTAGTCTCTCAACCCCTGCGCGACCCCTCTGAAGGTGCGCGCCCTCGCCTAGGGCTCCGGCTACGCCGGCGCTCTGAATGCACAGAGGGCTCAGGGTCCCGAGGGGCAGCCGTGGTCTCGCCACGAGAATGGCTCCTCATAAGACGCTCGGCTGTCCTATAGCCTGCCAACTCTGTACGGAGAGTCGACACCATCCTGGCCACGTGCCAAATGGGAGCGAAGACGTCGGTATGCCTACCGGCTGCTGAAGGCTCCCCGGCATCTACAGATAGCTCCACACGGGTCTTATCCATAGGGATCATCAGAGAATCAGTGCATACCCTACGGATTAGATCCCGCCACTCGTCAACAGTCTCTGCAAAACAAAGAAGAAGAAATGAATTAGAAACTAGGCAAGAGGCTAAAAGATACAAAAGCAAAACACAAGGAGAGGTAGCAGTTAAAAAAAATCCTAAATTAAACAAACATTGAAAAGATGAGAGGATAACTTACTCGGATCACCGGGCCTCCAAGATGGGTCGCTGGGGCCAGCACCCGCCGCAGATGCCGCTGCCGACTGAGGGGCTGCTCCTGTAGTAGGAGCAACATGACGCCCCGCAACTGACTCATCCTCTCCACCATGGCCCTGGGAGAGTGGCTCCTCTGAAGCTAGAGTCTCTCTCTCTCTGCACTCTGCTCGGCCCTCTCTGCCTGCAAAATATCCTGAGTGTCATGCCACTCAGGATCGCTGTCATCCATCTGCTCCTCTGACCCTCCCTCTGTAAACTCCTCAGAATCAGAGTCAATATCTATGGGGTCATCGCTGCTGTGAGCAGGACCCGCAGCAATCTGAAGCAAAGGTGCCCGGGGCGCACCGGCTCTCCCTCTAGCCCGAACTACCCTCCTGGCTACAATGGGAGTGCCAGGAGTGATCACTGTCCAACCACGGCCTCTAGGCCCCCCTCTAGCCTCGCGGACTGATCTGTAAACTGGTGCCGCTGGGGGAAGCATGCCCGCATATGGAAGGCCGAACTGCTGAGGAACTCTGCCAAAAGGGTGTGCCTCCACCCGTCCCACGCGGTTGATAAGCTGCCCTGTGGTGGAGCAGGAGATCAATGTAAGGGTCTCCTCGCCCCATATGCCAGCCATAAGCCGGTAGGGCGTCGCCTCCATATCTGCTGTGGTAAGGGAGGCAACTGGCTGGTGAGGTGCTCTAAGCACCGACATATCTGACCATCTAGCTGCCCTCACAGCCCCTGGGTCTGCCACCTCTACCCCTCTGCCATAAGGAATAAAATGCTCGTACACCCAACTCATGACTAGAGTCGGGTGGCTCAATGACTGTCCCTGCAAACGGACCACCCTGTATAAGTCATGGTAGGTGGTCCCTAGAATATCTACGCCCCAGGCATATATCCGGCCATGCCCCTCTATCTGTGCAATGATGGGGGCCCAGCAGTATAGTAAAGTATCTCCTCCCTTGTCCCCGATCAGCCTCGAGGCAAGGATCCCCATGATAGCCTGTCGAAATACGGGGATGGGCAAAGAAGGAATCGATCGAACTCTCACTCCCTTCTTCGACCCCGTAGAGATGGCTGCATCCCCCATGTAGCCTGCCCACTATGCAATCTATGCTCGAGACCCTGCCGTCTCCAGTGTGAGTCTCCTGCCGATGATCGAGACCCCCAGGATACGATAGACATCCTCCAAAGTGATGGTCCACTCACCACGGACCCCTGGCAGTCGGAAAGTGTTCCGATCTGCATCCCAATATGAAAACAAGTCACAAAGTATGTGACTGGATGGTGTGACATGGGGCACGCGTGATATACGCAATATGCCGGCCCTCTGTAATGTATCCTCCTCATCCTGAGAAAGGGCATCCAATACCCCGGAGAGCCAATCACACTCTCTCTCTCGGCTCCATCTAATATACTCTGCTCTCGCCTGCATACAACCAAAACACACAAAACAGAGCAAGTTAGTATCTAATCAATATCGAGAGAGTCATAAAAGCATATGGAAGTGATAAAAGTACAAGTGCAAACTCAAAAATAGGTTCCTTTTGCATTCTGTGCAAAACCGCCGCCCTGAGCAGAGGGGCGGTTTTGTAACCGCCGCCTTGAAGGTGCGGCGGTCGTGTAACCGCCGCCCTGATCAGGGCGGTGGTCGTGTAACCGCCACCCTGGCCAGGGCGGCGGTCGCGGTCCGAAAACCCACGCGGGTTGTTAACCCCAAAAAGCCCAAAAGTGTAAAAAATAGACCATTTTAACTAAAAACAAAGCCTACCCAGTAGGCGCCCCCCCTAGATGGACCTTTTGAACCTAACATTTTCAAAAATAATCCCCCCATTGCAAAGAATTTGCCATTTCAAATTTGAAGGGGGAAAAACACAAAATGGAAGAAAACCAACCTGTGATCGCTGAGGTCGGTGTTCCACTCGTGGAGGCATGATCACGATCTCGCTGCGAACGTTTCGACTCTACTCGCGTGAGAAACCGTCACCGTGGGTCCCAGAGCTCAAAATCAATCAAATCGACTCGCGCAAATGAATAGGAAAATGGGCCCACTTTCATATATATATCGTTCTATTTCGTTTTAAAGTGACTTTTCACAGGTTTGGAGCGCTGATGGAGGTAAGTTTCTATCCCCGCACGAATGGTACGTTCTCCTTCCCTATTATTTTAGTGTGTATCTTCCAAATTATTGTATCTATCTGCACTTGAGTTCTCTTTTCATTTTGCAGGTAGCAGGAATTTTGGATGGCGTCATTTCGACACACGGACGAGTAAGGTATAGCTTCTAACTCCCCATTTTGGGACTGCCATACTCAGACCCAACGTTTTATGCCTCTTCATGGCTAAAACGCTTCTCCGAGGGGGCAATATGTACGTACCCAAAATTGTAAGGTACTGTACTGCCAGAACAGTGTAACAAGTGCCCCGATGATGATACAGATCTCCTCGCAAGGTGTTCGGGATCCAGAAAAGCCCTCGGAGTATGCGTTAACATCCCGCATGCCCCGCTTAGCCCCCGCGCCTTTTGTTTTCCCCTTTTTCCCTCTTTCCTTGGCCTCTTGGCCTTCAGTGATGAAACCGCCTCCCTGCAGGGCGGCGGTCCTGACCGCCGCCTTAACCGGTCTGCGCTGCACAGAGCGGCGGTCCTGTGCGTGTTTTCTAGAACGCTCTTTTGACGTGACCCGCATGAAATATCACGTTTCACCAGCTTTCTTTTCCGACTTGAGCATGCATTTATGTTTTTGGTCCCCTGGAATAGTGTTTTTCCTTTGTTTATTGTTTAGGAGTTCAATTTGGTTTTGGTTCTTGGGTGTTTGAATTCCTATAAGTGCATGGCTTGTGCTCAAGCAAATGGCCTCTCTCTCAAGTTTTGTTTTCTGGATTCCTCTTTGCAATTCCTTTAGTTTTCCTTTGCTTAGAATACTTAGTTTTCTTCATTGCATGTTTTGGTTAGTATTGTATTGCAGCTGGTAAGCCACATATCCATCTTGTGCAAGTGCAGTCATTACTTGGGGCCACCATTTTTTGTTAGAGTCTTCTGATTTTCAGTGGTTTGGTCTGTCAGCTTGCTTAGGATTGATAGCATAGTTCATTTCATACTTGGTTAGTATTGTTCAACTGTCGGTAAGCCACATATCCATCTTGTGCAGGCAGTGTTGTTGTTTCACCCATGGTCTGGAGTTTTTGGTCTGAAGCTTGGCTGGATTTCAAAGTTTGATCTTTGCTCTCATTCCCTCATTTTAGTGTTTTAGTTAGTTAGCTTGTTTAGAAGCCATAGCTTGAATTCACTTGCATCTTTTGTTAAATTGCTCAGCTGTTGGTAAGCCATAGACCCATCTTGTGCAGGCAGCGCTGTTGTTTTATCTAATCCATTAGAGTAGAATAGCTTAGAAAGCCATTAAAGTTGCAGGTTTTGCTCTTCATACAGGATAGTTTCAGGTTCTGGACACATTTTGTTGCACGATTCGCAGTAGATCCCGCTAGGAATTGCATAAGCCAAGCTCTGTACTCTTGCGCTATCCCTCTCCTATCCGTGTTCTATTCTATCTGCATTCCGAAGGTTGTCCCTTGTTCCAAACACCTATTCCTGTTGATGCAAGCATTACACGCTTTTCTAGATCTACGTGAAAACAAAGAATGAAGAGATCATATTGAGGGGACAAGATCACACACACCATCGGATTTGCCACTGTTCTGCGAAATCCAGGTTTTAAACTTTCAAAGTTCTAGTTAAAATCATATCAAACAGAGTAGTTAATCACTTTATTTCAGTTAATTTTATTCTCGATATTGCCGGGGAAGCTGTGGGGATTGATAGTTTCTGAGAAACTATGATTCACTCCTCACTTCTGAGGTAAGGTCGAGAATCTTGCTAATAGATTAGTTATTTCATTGTTTTGAATAGATATACAAAATTACACAGACAAATAACCACACTCGGTTATCTTGTTTGTTTTAAATTATTAGTTTAGTTGTCAATTCTAAATATTTTAAATAGTTGCTTTCTTAAATTCATTTAAATCATCAGAAAATACAAAAAGAAGTCATATATGCTAGAAGTATACTTAGATTTCACTTTATTATTATAGTTTGTTTTATTACTGCTTTTGCATGACAATTACGGGACCTAGGGAGCCCAGGGAATACATTTTCGAGCCAATCGTGCCTCAGCCCAACCTCATAGTGGCAATAACTGATATTGACCAGAACCTTAGGATACAAGTCTTCCAAACAACAACAGATTTCCAGCAGGTCAGATCTCAGTTAAGAGGATTAAACATAGAAGACGACCAAGCACATACGTTTTGGTCAAGTCAGCCAAATTACAGGTTGCACTAGGAAAAATATCCACATGACTGTAGAAGGATTTGAGAGAGAACAAACATTCGAGTGTAATCCTTTAGTTCCACAACCAGATGCAGGAGACACCCACACAGACATAGATACCAGCCTAAGAATCCAAGTTGCAAGAACACCTGTGAGGTATTCCGAGAAGATCACATAGCTATTGATTCTCAACATAGAGGCTGAAAAAGCGTATGATTATTGGGTACTAGGGATCAGGACTTGATTCCACGCATGACCATAGCTGGTCCACAACAACCACGAGTCTACGGTTGTGACCCACAAATCCCACAGCCCAACGAATCCACAGGTCAATCCGATATAGACGCTAGCCTACGCACCTTGGTATTTAGGTCCACTCCACTTCCACCTATCATCATCGAACAATTGTCTTTACTAGATATAGCGGCTAACGAAGCTAGGGAATTCTGGACTAGGCCAGAAAATCATCCGTAGAGTCAATAATATTCATCATCCACTATATGACCTTATCAGGAGATATACACGAAACAATCCCAGGTCATTTTCCACGTATTCCGCAACCCATAGATCGAATCATGCTAGAGCTCGATATTGATTGGAGCCTTCGAGCAGTCATCCTTGCTGATCAATCTATCACACCAGTCCAAGTTAGAAGGGCCTTCTTTGCCTTAGATTCACAAATTCCACTAGTGCGTGTCGAAGACATTAGACTGCCTAACTAGTTTGTCTGCATATTCCATCCCCACCGGCTATCTCGGCATGACCTCGGGAGGTCAGGTACGCGGAAGAGTTACTTGTTGATTCTCATGCTTGCCTGTCACTTTTCCGACGTACAGATACCCAAGTGACTTTCTTTCACCTCCCAGTGCTTTAAAGTAACTTTTCTCACCTTCATTGCATGTCGTCAGATCGTTGCCACGTGTCGTCCTCTTGACCACCATGGAATTTTATGTCCCTCATGTCCCTGAGGTTAGGTACATCAAGCTTGGAAAATTTTACCCAAGTTTCTCCTCTCATAATTTCAAAAAATTTAAAAATCTAGTTGTCGCTCAGTGCTTCCAGCTACTTCCACTCCTGTGCATAGACAAACTTCATCCTTCCTCAGAAACTTTCTTCCATCACTCCGCCATTAAAAAAAACTCATAACACATCAACCAACACTAAAACACATTTCCCACAGTGATGTGCTGGTCTTAGAAGGATTTCTCATTAAAATAAGAAGGAGAAATGAAGATCACAAGGAAGAAAACAGTGAAAATCTCTATAGCCTAAAAAATAGAGATCTGAAGAAATATTGCAAGACGGTGCTTGATATATTGAACCATTTTTTTCTCATTACTCTCTAAAAAACCATAAAAAATACACCTTCAAACTCCCCCCTCACATGATAAAGCATCCACAATGAAGAAATCTCCTTTCCGGCTCAACAAAGAAAGAAATGGGATTTCCCATCAAACCGGTTACCAGATTGAAGTAAGATCGCACGTGAAGCACCAGAAGAAAAAACCCACAGAAAAAATATCATTTTATTTGTAAATAGAGGAGAAAACTAGACATGTAATTTTGAGGTCCATTAATGGCTGCCGTTCCCAGAAGCACTACCATGTTTGAAAATTAAAACTTTAAAATCTCCTAGTCTATTAAGTGGGTGGGCCCGAAATTTCAGATCGATGATATTAGGAAAAAAACCCATATCAAAATTTTTTGTTTCACATCAATTTGACCTCCAAAATCCCACTTCCTAAAAATAACAAATCTTCTATGTAAAGGACTACTATTTTGGGAAAGTAAGTGACAAAAGAGATTGTGAAGGAGATAAAGACATTGGAGGTGCAATACAACTGATAAATCACCAGAACATGCATTTTTGGCACTTACTAAAAATAGAAAGTTGGCCTACGTGCACCTTATAAAAATAGAAAGTTGATCCGAAAGGAACGAGGAACGTAGGGAGAAAGAGGAATCAAGGTCACAACACTCAGTAGAAGTTCTAGGGACTTTATTTTTCACACTTACTAAAAAAATTAAGTTGTTTTTTCTAAGGGAGACATGAAGTCGAAGTGGACAGGTCAAAATCTGACACAACCCTTCACCTACGAGTATGATATGGAAGACAACGATGTTTTGTACATGGGCCTGAATGACCTTAAGATTCACATGGCCTTCAAGGACCGAAGGAGGATCGAAGACAAAATATTCACAAGTTGCTTGTTCATTAATGCAGGACACCCAGTGTCTGTGCAGAGTCTTGACCTAGTCCTATCCTACTCTTTCCACTATGAGCCCGAGACACGAACCATCCAATGTGAAAATGGTACCACAATTGCAATCATCAACAGAATAGTTCACTCAACTTAGAGAGTGATTTGTGAGCCAATTTGAAAGAGTTTCACAGTGTGCAAGGAATTCAAAGATTCAGAGTTTCACTATATTTGGAGCTTTCCATTAGTGAGGATCAACGAACTTCATCGGGAAGGACATATCCTCTTCTTCTTCTCTCTCCTCTTCTCCCCCCAACTTTATCTCACTTTCCAATATTCTAATTTTGTGTTGGGGTTACAATTTTTCACATGTCCTAATGTTCCTAATGTAATAAGTCACCTTTATGTTATAAAAATGGACTTAAAAGTTTCCTAGGAAGTTGAAAAGTTTTAAGTTGTGCGAGGATATATGAAAAGACATTAGGGGGTAAATGAAGAGTTATATTCTACTCTATAAATTGTAAAACCATTTCCATTTTAAATGGTTTTTGATTGATCTTGTGAACTCAACAGTATATTTTACTTTTAGAGGATAAAGGAGATAGTCATTTTCTTCCATTTCCCCCCTTTCTCAATTTCCTCCACTTCTCCACTATGTACAACTTTGTTTGAGAATTTAATATAAGAAGAAGGATTTTCTATCTTTATTTGATGAAGATATTTCTTGATACTTTGTGTTCATCAAATTCCATTTGGTCTTAATGGTTCTTACAAAGTTATTTCTTCTCATAAATGCATGTGATGATACTTCTAACTAGTGTGTGGAGTAATTTTATTTCCTACCTACAACATTAGCTCTTCTACGTATTTTCTCACTCCCCTTTCCCACTCTTTAGACAAATTATTCCCTAGCGAGAGATTGCTAGCTTTTCTGCAAGGTCAATGGAGTGCCCCTGTTGGATCCTCAGTCAAAAAGCCACCACAAAAATCCACCTTTTCACATGCATGCATATATGGAAGTTGCACCAGTTAAGAAAAGGGACCTAGATTTCGAGAGCGTTGGAAATAAATCCACAAGTTTTTCCACCCAAAAAATTTTCTCGCCAACAATTTTGTATGCCCATTGTGGGGAAAATTTAGTAGAATTTGTACCCAATATACAACTTCAAGATCTGAAAATTAAAAAAAAAAAATAGATTTCTAAGGAAAATCATTTTTTGAAGGCAACTCTTTCAAGGAACAAATCCCTTTCACATTCGTTTCCCACATCATGAAGAAATTTCTAGATTGGAGTGAAGTACCAATGAGTGACAGTGAACAAGAAGAAGAAGACATCTTTCAAGAAAATAAAATCATTGATCAGCCATGGTTCCAAACTAGTGTTGACAAAGGAAAGAAGAAAGAACCTATCATTGATGAAAAATAATGAATTCAAAGGAGACATAAGATAAGGTGTGAAGCTCAAGAATATGCCAAATTCTTGCAACAGATAAATGAGAAACTTGAAGCATCCCATAGTGAGAAAGAAGAAGAGGATAATTTTCCTATAGGGTAAGACCCTGAAGATCATTCGTTCCATAGGGTTTTCATACCTAATAGGTTCTTGAATGCCACTGAAGAAAATCCTATCCTTGAGCATTCCGATGAAGATAAAATCAGCATTCAAGAAGATGATGAAAGATAGGATGGTACAAGATCCACTGAAGAAGATTTTTGTAATCTCACACAACTCACTAAAAAATTGAGAACATTGTCCTTCTTCCACCATTCTCTAGATGAATTCATTGCATAAAGGTGATGAAGAAATGAACATGTTGAAAAGAGAATATGTGGAAATAATTGAGAGCATAATAAAAGGAAATTATGGCCCCAAAGTCTTTGATGAAATTGGAAGGTATGCTTTAGCTCTAAAGAGAATATATGAACATTTTGAAGGTGACACACACCCTATGGAAGAAGACTCATATTTCTACCCATACTATGAGGTTTTCATTCCAAAAATATTCTCTGATGCTTCTGAAGAATATCTTTTCATGGAACCTCTCAATGAAATCCAAAGCAATATCATGGAGAAAGAAGTACAAGAGACAAAGATAGAATCACCATTCAGCAATTCCATTTGGCTCAAGTCACAACACATGGGGGGAATAATATATTCAATAAAGGAAGATCCTTGCTGCATAATGGATGATCCAATTCTCTTCGAAGACTCCACTAATGATGAAGAAGATGGTCAATTCAAAGTAATCATCGATGATCTCTTTTCAAGTTTATTATCTTTCAATTGATGATGAAATGGAGAGATGTAAAGAAGTGCAAAAAACTCAACCGACATCATGGCCAAAAAATGATGAATTCAAGATGGTCATAGATAATCATCCTTCCTATTTTGATTCCTTAAGTGATGTAGAAATGTTGCTTGAAGAAATGAAGGAAGTCAAAGAATCAAAATCTCTCCCCAATGCAATCATGTATGATCAAATGGAATAAGCTCGCTCTATTTTCAAATCCAAGGAGAATGATTAATTTAAACACAACCTCCACTCACTCGAGGAGTATAATCATCATCATGGTGAAAACATATCCTTTCATCATTCACCTCAGCAAGAGGATTTAATAATGGATGATCAAGATGTAGCTGAAAATTATTCTCATACTGCTGCTCCAAAACGGTTCTCTACTTCTTACCAAGGAGAAGATGATATGGAATTTGATCTTAAAGGAGCCTCATTCCCTCGACGCTTGGACATATTCTCCTTGTTAGTAGGTGTCATGAATCAAGTATTCCCATGTATACAAGAAAGTGAATCTTTGGAAACATAAATCATGAAAGAGGTGAACGAGAATGTTTCATATGAATCATGGGCCTGTATGGATCAGATTTTTAACCATCTCCTAGAGGTACAATGAGAAGATTCCTCCAATAAAGATAAAAATGAGCCTATGGAAATTTTAGAATAACTATTTTTACAATATATCTTGAATGCCGCAGAAGAAACCGAGGATCCTCAACTCAGTCCTGAACTCTTGACCTGGGCCATGGAGATACAAGAAAAGTATGAGTCAATTTTTGCTTCCTATTTTGGTACACCAATTTTTGATGTTGAAATGAGTAGTTTGATAAGCTTGATGACTTCTCTAATACTTTGGTTGACGAGAATAAACATGAAAACATGAATTTTTATTCAACAATGTGTGAAGAAGTTCATGAGTGCAAAAGAAGAAAAGTTCATGTATCTCCTTTGGACATCTTCATTTTTGAAGAAAACACCTCCACCATGGAATAAGATAATAGGGAAAACATTGAGCTGATTTTCATTAAAGAAATTTGTTTTGGAACATGGTGAAAATCAGCTTTGGGGCAGTGATGAGATGCTGGATGGACAATCAGCTATATGGATAAACTTAGAAGGCAACTAACATGATGTAACTGATTTCAGAGGGGATGAAGGCAGTGGAATTTCCAAGCAATGACCTGAGCATTAAGAAGTTTACATGGACTCATTCTTACCAAGTACACAGACAATTGTGAAAGTACCTGGCTTTCATAAGAAACTGAGGAGAGGAGGTTACTTTCTGGAGCTAGTTAATGACTTTGCAGATCAAAATCACTCAGTGTTGCTCACTCAAGGGTAACTCTTGAGGAATGAAAAGTGCTTTAGTGAGAGTGTGTTGTCCCCCACCTTGTACCATAAGGGATTTCTAGGTGTGTTTCCCTTCCTGTTGTGTGGTTTTTTTTCATTTGGTGTGTGTGTTTCCTTCTTCTCTCTCTCTTGTAAGTTGTACATGATGATGCAGAGCCCAATGGATAAGGCACTGGTCAACTAACTATATGGTCTAAAATTGAGATTCTAGATTCCCATTTCATGTGTTCACTATGCTCATTTCAGTTCATGTCCCCAAGCTAGAGCCAATTGTTGTTGTGTAAATGTGTAATAGGGAAATTGATAATTTCCAAGACACGACAACGATACCCCAGTGTTAATTTTTTGAATTCCCATCATTCCAAGACAACCCAAGTCTATCCATTTAGTCTAAATGACCTCCTAAATAATGTTATCTCATCCCCCTAGGTTATTTATAGAAGTCTATTCACTCCACTAGGTGATCTTAGGGATTTCTGAAAAGATACTATCTTCTGACAATATTGGGAAGGGCTATCGTTGGTCTTCCTAGGACTAGATCAACCACCCTGGAGAAAAAAGGAATGAAAAATTCAACATGGAGGTGAATTGAAGACCTTAGAACATCATGTAAATTATTTTGGAAGGTTTGGGGAAGTTTTGAAACACTTAGGGTAGTTTGAGTGAAAATGGGGTTCAAAAGCTTAGGCAGTACACAAGCCTAAAATAGATCCTGGGCTTCAGAAGATGATTCTGGGAACTCCAAATGGAGTCAGAAGAAAATCCAAAATACCTCTGGAAATAGGATTCAAATACCTACATGATTGTGAAATAATATTTTTCACAACACCTTAGTGCATAGGATTAACAGGCAGTTTTTATCAGGTATAAGTGGAGTCTCAAATCAAAAATCTGATTTTCAGGGATCTAAAGTATGAATCAAGACATGTGAACCCCACCATTAGATTCAAAATTACATTTACAATTAGGATCATATAACATTTCACCAATAAATTTCACTGGGAACTCAAGATATCTTCTTTCTAAGTTGCCCTCTCAAAGGCATTTCAGGACTTAGTCATTTTTTGGGAGGACACATGTTAGCATCAGGATCCTGGCAGAATTTCATGTCCCCAACATCCATAAAATCAGGTACACCAACCCTTGAAAATTTTTTCCATCCTCGATGTGACCTATTGGAACCTCATATGACCTCCAGACTTGACAATTCAACCCCCAGGTACATTTTTGGAGCATCCATTCCCTTTCGTCGGATTTGGTGCCACGTTTCAGCTCCAGGACCACTGTGGAAACTGATTTCCCTTATGTACCTAATTTGAGGGACATCAGACCTTGAAAAATGTTCCTAACCCCTATGGGAAGTTATTTGGACACCCAGGTGACTAACTTTCAGCTCCCAGGTGCATTTTTGGAGCATCCATTCCCTATCGTCGGATCTGGTGCCATGTGTTAGCTCCAAGACCATTGTGGAAATTGATGTCCCTTATGTCCTTGATGTGGGGGACATAAGAAATGGAAAAATGTGTTGATACCATATGGGGATTCATTTGGACACCCACGTGACCTGCTTTCAGCTCCCAACGCTTTAAAGCAACTTTTCTCACCTTCATTCCTTGCCGTCGGATCACCACCACATGTCTTCCTCTTGAACACCATGGAATTTGATGTCCCTCACATCCTTGTGGTAAGGGAAATCAAGCATGGAAAACTTCAACCAAAATTATCCTCTCATAATTTAAAAAATTCAAAAAATCTAACTGTCGCTCAGTGCTTCTTAGTTCTTCCAGTTGTTTCCACTCCTGTGCACAGACAAACTTCATCCTTCCTCAGCAACTTTCTTCCATCACTCCACCATTAAAAAAAAATTAGAACACATCAAAATAACACTAAAACACATTTCCCACAGTTATGTGTATGTCTTAGAAGGATTTTTCATTATAAAAAGAAGGAGAAATGAAGAACAAAAGGAAGAAAACAATGAAAATCTCTATAGCCTAAAAATGGATATCTGAAGAAATATTGCAAGCCGGTGCATGAAATAACAATTTTTTTGTTTATGCTGATTCCTATGTCTAATACCATCAAAAAGACAACTCAAAACTCCCCCCTTGTGTGATAGAGCATCCACAACGAAGAAAGAAGTGGGATTTCCCGTCAAACCGGTTACCAGATTGAAGTAAGATCATACGTGAAGCACTAGAAGAAAAAACCCACATCAAAAATATAATTTTATTTGAAAAAAGAGGAGAAAATAAGACCTGCAATTTTGAGGTCCATTAATGGTTGTCGTACATAGAAGCACTTCAAGGTCTGAAAATTAGAACTTTAAAATCTCCTGGACTATTAAGTGGGTGGTCCCGAAATTTTGGAGGGGTAGTATTCAGAAAAAACCCATATTAAAAAACTTTGTTTCACATCAATCCGATGTCTAGAATCCAAATTTCTATAAATAGCAGGTATTCTGCATAGAGGACTGATATTTTGGGAAAGTAAGCAACATAAGAGCTTGTGAAGGAAGCATGGACATTAGATGTGCAATACAACAGAGAACTCACTAGAACGGGCATTTTTGGCACTTCCTAAAAATAGAAAGTGGGCCCATGAGGACATGTAAAAATACAAAGTTGATCTAGAAGGAATGAGGAATGTAGGGAGAAAGAGGAATCAAGGTCAAAACACTCAGTAGAAGTTCCAGGGACTTGATTTTTTACACTTACTAAAAATAGTAAGTTACTTTTTCTAAGGGGGACATGTGGCGGAAGTGGACGGGTTAGAAGCCGACACAACCCTTTGCCTACAAGTATGATGTGGAAGAAAACAATGTCTCATACATGGGCTTGAATGACCTTAAGACTTGCATGGCCTTTAAGGACCGAAGGAGGATCGAAGACCAAATATTCACAAGTGGCTTGTTTTCCCCTACAGGACACCCAATGTCTGTGCAGAGTCTCAAGCTAGTCCTATCCTGCTCTTTCCAATACAAACCCGAGACACAAACCATCCAATCTAAAAATGGTACCAAAATTACAATCATCAGCGGAATAGCTCACTCAACTTAGACAGTGATTCATGAGCCAATTTGAAGGAGTTTCACAATGTGCAAGGAATTCAAAGATTTATATTTTCACTGCATTTGGTTCTTTCCATCAGCGAGGATCAATGAGCTTCATCAGGAAGGACATATCTTTTTCTTATTCTCTCTCCTCTTCTCTCCCCAACTTTCTCTCACTTTCCAATATTCTAAGTTTACATTGAGGTTGCACTTTTGCGCATGTCCTAATGTTCCTAATGTAATAAGTCACCTTTATGTTATAAAGAAGGACTTAAAAGTTTCCTAGGAGGTTGAAATTTTTTAAGTTGTGTAAGGACGTATGAAAAGGAATTAGGGGGTAAAAGAAGATTCATAGTATACTCTATAAATTGTAATGTCATTCCCATTTCAAAGGATTGGTGATTGATCTTGTGAACTCAAGAGTATATTATAATTTGAGAGAACAAAAGAGAGCCATTTTCTTTCATTTCCACCCTTCTCAATTTCCTCCATTTCTCCACTATGTACAAATTTATTTGAGAAATTAATAAAATGAGTTTCTATCTTTCTTTGACTAAGATATTTCTTGATACTTTATGTTCATCAAATTTCATTTGGTCTTAATGATTCTTATAGAGTTGTTTCTTCTCATAAATGCATGAGATGATAATTCTAACTAGTGTGTGCAGTAATCATATTTCCTACCTGAAACATTAACTCTCCTACATATTTTCTCACTCCCCTTTCCCACTCTTCAAACAAATTATTCCCTAGCAAGATATTTCTATCTTTTTTAAATGGTCAGTGGAGTGCCCCTGTTGGATCCCCAGTCAAAAGGCCACCATAGAAATCCACCTTTTCACCCGAATGCATATACGACAACTACACCAGTTAAGTAGATGGACTTAGCTTCCCAAAGCGTTGGTAATAAATCCAAAAGTTTTTCCACCTGAAAAATTTTCTCACCATCATTAATGCTGGTACATGGTCATTTTAGGTCCATTCAAGTTGACTTGTCACAAGGAAGTTTTGAGGCCTCAAATATTAGAGTTCAATAAAACGGGCATAACTTGAGGTAAAGGTGGAGTTTGAAGTTTTTTGAAGCTTTTTTGGAAAGAGGATTTAAACATATTTATAGTGGTATGATTTTATTCTCATGATGAGGTTATTTGATATGGTTTCTAGGTCATTCTTTGGACATGAATATTTTTTGTAATAAAGAACAAGATGTGTTTTTGTGCAAGTTTGGAGCCTTTTAAAGCATAATATGGATTGGGTGATGCTAGATATCACCTGGAATGTGAAGATGGATGCATTTTTCATTCAATGAATCAATTTTAAATTCTTGAATATATATAGAATTGTTTTTATGAGCTAACCTTTGGAAATAAATTTTTTTGGCAGGTTGGTCTAGTGAAGACAAAAGTAGTTGTGGTTTGATAATGAGGTTAATTCAAGTCTTATAATTTGATTAAAAGTGTTATAAAGTTTATTCAATTTCCATCTCATTGTTACATGGCAAAATTTTCTCTTGTTGAATTTATTTGGTTGCCTTATGAAGTTTCGAGGGTGTTGAAGGGTGTAGGAATCAACTATTTTGAGATTTAAAAAGTGAACTGATCCCATGAAATGAAATAATTTGATTGGTTGATAAAATTTACGACCACGTATGAATGTAAAATGATATTTTAATCATATTTAAGGTGTTATTGGTCATGGATATGTATTTATTTTATGTAAGGGAGTTTTAAGATTGTGCCCACGGGGTTATGAGCTATTTTTGGCACATATAATGAGGGTTTTAGTTAGGTCGACCTAATTAGGTGACTTATCAATATTGTAATTAAAATTTTAAATGTTTCCTTGATGTATGGGTCGAACCAAAGGATGGAAAAATTTTGTGCCTAAGTTTGAAATGATGAGGAGCTTATAAAAGCATGTTTTTTGGGTTTTTTTTTATACGAGTGAAGTGTGTGCAAGGTAAGCAACCTAGGTGAGAGTTTATTATAGGTATTGGAGAATTATTTGAGGATAAAATAAGTGTTTTATGAGTGGAGAAAAATTAGAGAGAATTATTGCAAGGGTTTGATGATTTTTTAAGTGATTGATGAGATTGTTTTGTGAAGTTTGATCATCTTGGGTTTGAGTGAAGAAGTGTGAGCTGTATATTGTAACTCCATTAGTTGTGGCAGAAAAAAATCTAAGATATAAACACAATAAGTTTTTTTATTTGGTACTTGATCATCTTGGGGGGTTGTATCCTCCTATTGGAGTTGGCGTTTCTCAAAATTAGGTGTTGGAGCTCCTTTTAGGGATGGTGCTCTACTAAACTAGGGGTGTGTGCTCTTTGTGGGGTTGGTGCCTCACTTAATTTTGAAAAATATCAATATAGTATTGTGTTTCAGTGGGTTTTCTTCCCCTTCAGGTTTTCCCACTTATATCTTGTGTCTTTTTTGATGATCTTCTTTTTGGTTCTTGCACATATCATTGTTTTATATATGCACGCATTAATGGATGGCTGAATTTTTATGAGTATTTTATATGCAATTTTCAAATATGAATTTAAATTTTTTAAGGGAATTATCCACACCCATCTCATTCCATTTTTCCTCTAACATATTTGGTTGATGTAGAAGTAGGTACAGTCAAAATGGTAGATGTGGTTGATGTGGAAATGGGTATAGATGTAGGAGTAGCTGCTAGAGTGGGTGTTGGTTAAGTACTAGATGTGAAACGTTGGGATATAGGTGAAGGAATTAATGTGATAGTGTTGGTTGGATATTTTGACAACCCAAAATATGAGTTTCAACCACAGTATATGGGATTAAATCCCTCCTCAAAGACAGGTGAGGCTGCCTGTTTGCTACTAATCTAAAACACAGCGAAAACAATATATACAGTATTCACACTAATCTAACCATTGGGGGTTGGGATAGAATCCCGAAATCCACATTCACACAATTCAAAGGTATTGCTTCCATAAATGAACGGGGTTAGAAACTATTACAATGAAAGAAGCACAATGGAAAGGAAATGAGAGAAACGTATTTTCTTTCGAGTAAACGCAGAGCACGAAATAATCATACAAGCTTTAGATCATAAATATAATGTCTGAGATAATTAGAAACAATAAGATACTATGCAAAGAATAGCTTAAGATCATGAACGTAAGAACAATGTCTTAAGAAAGATATATCCCACAACACAAAGTTTGCGAAATAATATCAACTCCTATTCTTTGAAATGATTGAACGAAAACACAAAGTTTTTCTTCTTTCCAATAGCTCCGAATATTACAAAAAAAATCTCGACCCTTTGGAATGCATAAGCATCCCTTATTTATAATAAAAGGGAACGAGAGAAAATAGGATAAATCCTAGAAAATAGTGTTCTTTAAAAAAGAGTTCTATTTTGCTTGACTCTCACACAGGAGACCAAGTCAAAATTTGCTTCCTATATGACGAAACAAAAATAAAAAAGACATGTCGATTTCAAGATTGAAATGACATGAAACATCAAGAATTAATCTGAATCATCATCTTTCTCTCCTTCATCTTTCTCTTCCTCCAGCTACACCTGTTTGTTCCGAAATTCTTGGAACCTTCGAATTATGCCTTGCATTTCATTTTCGTTAGGTGCAGTAGAATGATCATTCCAAATTTCGACAGGTTTCATGGATATCACTAGCACCGCCGGGAAGCTTTTTCAATCTTTTGCTGAGCTTTCTCAAGGCCTCAAAAGAATGTTCAATTCTTACAAATCGATCAATGATCTCAATACCAAATCCGTGCGTTGGTTCATGCTGAACAGACTCTTGGACTTGTTTGAAAAGATCATCTACTGATAGGACACCCGAGTTTCCAACTGACACCTTTGGACAAATCTTCAGCAACTCTTCTTCCAAATCACTTTTTCCATCAATCAATTTATCCCTTGATTCTCTCAACTTAGTGCAGGCTTCATTGAGAATCCTCACCCTGAACCTGATGGCTTTAGTCAACTGAAAATGCTTATCCATATGTGGGATAACACCTTCTTCTACCAAGAGATGTGCTGGTATTTGCTTTAATACTTGGAGAGCTTCATAAGTTAAATCAAGATGTCCAATTTCTTGAGAAAACTCATCATCCATCTTCTCTCCATCCTTCTGAATATCCCCCACAGATTGATGAACTTTCACAACGTCTTGTATCACCTCCTTCCCCTGTTGGAGTAACCTTTGGATCCATTCATCGACCACTCTTCCTTTCTTAGCAATCTTCTCAATTGTAGGTACTGATGAGAAATCGAATCCGACAGGGACAGAAGAAGATGGTATGGATTCAAGGGGTTTTGAGAGTTTAAGCAAAACCTCAGTCAACTGCTCCACTTTTCCTTTAAGCTCATCTCTACTGTCTTTTGTTTCTTTCAACTTCTGGCACAGCACGTTTGTGGCATCCCGCGCATCTTGTTGCGCCCCTTCTACTGTCACTCTTCCTAGAGCCACCCTGGTTATCTGATAATCAGAGGCTGTTATGTCCTCTTTAGTTTTTTCAGTCGCGGGAGTGGTGATCTCTGCGAACTTATCTCCTGAAGCGTCCACCAAAACCCTTGAAACTGTTTTGGGTTTCTTGACTGATTTAGCAGTAGGAGCCTTGAGTGAGCTGAAATCAAAGGCTGGTAGGGGCACAATCACCTTCCTCTTCCTCAGAGTTTGCTCAAGTAGCCATTGCGGCGTATCAGAGGGAGTTGCCACGGTTGTAGAAGCTGGTATCATACTCTCAAGGGGAGAAGATTCTACCAGTGGAGGGGGAATAGTTACCAACATGGTAGTAGATCTAATAAAAAGAGGCACAGGAGGGGGCGTGTTGGTGATCACTTGGGTCCCAGCAGAGAGGGGTGAAAGTCCAGAGAAAATACTGGCCATTACTGAAGAAGTTGATGGAGAATAAGGAGGTAGGAGTGGTTGTGAGGAAAGAGGCACAGATTCAGACTCCAAAGCCTTGGATGCAAGAGATAAGGTCTCTTCAGTTGAGCAATCAGCAAATGGTGAAACCAGAGGCTGGTTTCCTCCTCCTTCCAAAGTAATTTCTCCTATTTCTGGTGGTGTTGGTGATTCTGGCACATTCACCGTTTCAACTGGAGAAACAATTGAAGAGATTTCTCTTTCTTTCCTCTTTTTGACAATCTTGACCTTTATAGGCCCCCTAGAAGATTTTCTGTCCTTTTCCTTTTTGGAGGGCCCCGCCTCTGAAGCAGCCAACTCTGAAAACTTATCATCTTTAAAACACATTCCCCAAGAGGAGAGCCATGCTTTGGTACGTGCAAGAATCCGAGCCGACCTATCTGTGATGGAGGCTTTTTCACTGATTGACCAATCAATAGGTGGGAAAACATATTGATCTTCATTTAGTCCATCATAGGAAAGATCCAAAACACTTTCATTGTCACTAGTACCTTCTGGTAAATCAGCAAGCTCAAGTGTTTGAATCTCAGCAATTGTCAATCTGCTATGATCCTTCCTGCGAACAGCAACCTCATCACGCAGATCAATCCAAATGTCCTCTATGCTTGGCCTGTGCAGGTGCAGGGTTCCATACGCCCTGAGGACTCCTCGAATGTCAAACCCATCTCGGGGTTTCATATGCTTCCTCAACTTGTCCTGAAGCTCATGGATAACATTTTTAGCTTTCACCACTGTCGAACAAGTGTATCTTCCAATAGAAATTGGGAAGGATACAGCAGCCTTATGTTTACTTTGTTGGAATTTATGGAAATCCAACAGTTGCCTAACCAGTTCCATCAATATCAGTTTATCCCCTGGATATCGAGGCAGACGGAAAGGATCCCCCGAGTACATAACCACCCAAAGATATGTGAACTTCTTGAATTGTAAGAAGACACATCCCCATTTGGAAACTTCAGCCCAGGCCTCATCTGAGACTCTTGTCTTCCTCAACTCAGGGTTTAGCCTGCAGATGTTTTCATAAAAGAAGGCGTCATTCACCCTTCTGAATTGGTCTTGGGATCCCTTCCTTGTCAGTTGAGGGAAGTATTGATACACATGGTTCCCCGTCCTACTTCCCTTGGTATCCAATCCAGGATAGTTCCTCATCCCGGCCGCTGCATATGTGACATATGAAGACATATAAAATTTCCCTGTGGACAAGACTGTTGTCAGTTGGGAATCTATCTCATTACTAATGAGAGTGCCCCAGTCAATCCCTTGTTGATTCTTCTTGATGGTGATCATGAATTGATACATCCACCCTTGGAACACATTTGATTCAGGTAAACCGAAAACCCGACTCAACAAAGTGATGATGTCATTGATCTCCTGGATGAAATCACTCCTGGGGATCAGTCTTGGGAATCTGGAGACAGCCGGTTTGGCCTTGATCAGGAACTTCTTATTTACATGCTTGATACAATCTTCCTGATTGTTATCCCAGGCTTTCTGAGCTGACTTGACATCCAACTCTCCATATTCTTCAAAATTTGGCAGTTTGAGGAGGTCATCAAAGTAACCTCCGTCCAATTTGATCACTACTTCTCCTGCCTGATTTCTCACAGAACGAGAAACAGAGTCATAACTGGAAGCGCAGGATAAGATGAATTCAGGGCACTGAGCGGACATGGGAAAACCCGCTGCAAGAGGTAAGCCACTATCGGCTATCGCTTTCATCCACGGAGTTTGGGAGGAACTCCTTACCCTACTCCAGAAATCTTCAATATCTATATTCCCGAGCTCTGTATCTCGGATGTCATGATTGCAATCGATATATGATGGAGACTCCACCTTTCTGAACTTGTATTTCATCTTTCCTGATTTCTCAGCCTTTTCTTACGATGGACCAGGGTCTGACATGAAGGATGTTGAAGGAAGAGAGTTTCGGAGATCAGGAGATGTTGCACACTGTGGAAATCCGACCTACTGGAGATGCCGGAAGAACGGAAGAGTCTGACACACTGAGGAGGATGTCGGGGAATCCAGAAAACCCGATGCGCTGAGGATGTTGAAAACTTTGGAAATCCCGGCACTTTGAAAGATGTCGGAAACTTGAGAAAGCCCGACACGCTGAAAGATGTCGGAAACTTGAGAAAGCCCGACACGCCAAATCTTTTGATATACTTCGGGTCTTCAATACTGCACAGCACCTTTCAAAACCCGAAAAGGAGGAACAGGGTTTTGGTTGAATTTAAAACATGTAAATTCTTTTTACCATTCATATACCAAACATATCTTAATTCCAACAACAAAATTCT
The DNA here is from genome assembly GCA_019776745.2 of Taxus chinensis. Taxonomy (NCBI): domain Eukaryota; kingdom Viridiplantae; phylum Streptophyta; class Pinopsida; order Cupressales; family Taxaceae; genus Taxus; species Taxus chinensis. The sequence continues at coordinate 168,042,571 of CM034154.1, read as the reverse complement.
GGGGAAAAATCACAAAGTGGTAATTCCAAAGAAATAAACCCTAAAACATAAACCCTGTTTGGAAAACAACCCCCAAAAGGAAAAAGAATAAAAACCCCACAAACCTGGTAAGGGAATGGGAAGAAGTCCATCTATAATCAATCCATAAAAACCAAGAACAAAGAATGGAGAGAGAAATACCTTCAACCAGAGCAAGAAAAGATCGAAAACGGGTGATTCAATCGGGCACAGGCGAGTTTCAGGTTTCGAGGTTGGAGAAGCATGCGTGAAAATCCACGAGTTAAAAACATGTTCGGTAAAAATGACGTGTAAATCCGCATATTTATAAGAAAATTTACAATTAATACACCTCAGCTGGCACGTGCCAACTCACCCGACAACTCGACATTAACGCCATGTCAGCATGCTCGGGAGGTCCGAAAACCCGACACAAAGGTGTGTAGAGTAATTCGGGTTTCGGGTCGCGGGAAACAATTGACACAAAGCATGAGATGTTTAGATGCTTCAAAGTTCTGAAAACCTGACACAAAGGACTAAATCGGACTTCGGGTATCGGAAGACAGGCGACACAAAACATGTTCCGGATAAGGCATGTCCCGATGCGCCGAAGGTCTGAAAACCCGACTCGACTCACTTGAAGCGGGTTTCGGGTTTCGGGAAACACAAGACATAAAGCATTCAAAACACATGTTGACCTGTTGGTGAAACCCGAAAACCTGATTTTCTCTAATAAAGGTAATTTTGCAAAACCAGCTTTAAAAATTTCGTAGGGGTTATCTGATAGTTTGGAGTAAACTCAAAACTGAGATAACAGCTGGCTCCAGCTGGGGACTTCCTTTGTAATACCAAAGGAAGAGAACTCAGAATCTCTGGTCTTATCCATTGGGCTACGGAGTCTGAAAAGAAGAAAACCAAAACAAAACAAAACGAAGAAAGAAAGAAAACCAAAAGCAAACACACAACAAAAAGTAAAGTATGTACAATGCAAGAGAACATCTTGCATTAGTGATGGAACAACTTTAGATGTTGTCCGCTAAAAGGCAAAGGGAATAACCCTCCATCCAGATATGATAGAAGGAAACTATTTTCACCATTCAGCTCATGGATCTTGAAAGGCCCTTTCCACAAAGAATCAAACTTTCCGTGCATTCCTTTCTACTCCCTCCTGTTATCCCAAAGCAACACCAGGTCTCCAATCTGGAAATTACGCTGCTTTGATTTCTTGTCAAAAATTGTCTTCACTCTGCTCTGATGATCTGCGATGTGATCAACCACCTTGCTTCGTTCCTCTTCTAGCCTGGCTAGGTACATAACCCTCTTCTCAATAGAATTTTGAAAGGCCGTATCTTCAACTGCTTTTGCCAACTGTAAGGCTGGCAATTCTACTGAAATAGGGATCTCAGCATCAATCCCGTACAGTACTTGGAAAGGGGACATTCCTATAGCCCACTTTGGGGTAATCCGATCAGCCCACAACGCATCATACAATGCTTTGTGCCATGTCCTCTGGTTTTCATCTACTAGTTTTCTAATTATGGTAACCAGGTTCTTGTTGCTAGATTCAGCTTGCCCATTGCCTTGGGGATAATAATTAGATGAGTGAGCCAGGGTGATGCCGAATCCATAGCAAAATTCTGTCAACTCATGCGACAAGAAATTAGAAGCATTATCAGCTACAATCTTATGAGGCACACCGAATCTGACAATTATATTTTCTTTAAGGAACTTGCAAACAGCTTCAGAGGTTGCTTGCTTGATTGGTGCGGCTTCTACCCACTTGGTAAAATAGTCTGTAGCAGTCAGCACGTAATTATGTCTAGCACTGGAGGCAGGATTCAATGTTCCAATGAAATCAATTCCCCACTGGCGAAAAGGTTCTTCAATCACTACGGGCTTCAGGGGAAGAGCTGCTAACTTGGGACGGCCAACGAAATGTTGACAAGCTCCACACTTAGACACCCACTCTGAGGAATATCGAAAGAGAGTAGGCCAATAGTACCTAGCCCGCAGGATCTTATAAGTTGTTACAGAAGATGAAAAATGTCCTCCGCATGCTAGGCTATGGAAGGACTCTAACAACTTTACCTGTTGTGATTTATCAACACAACGCAGGAAGACACCGTCAATACCTTTCTTGTATATTCCGTTATTCCACAAAAGGTATTTTGTAGATCTCAGCTTGACTGTCCTCTTCTCCTTATGGCTTAAATGCGGGGGGCATTCACCATAAGTTAGGAAGAAAGCAATATCCGTGTACCATTCGTCAGTTGTACTCACGAAAAGCACCAAGGGCAGCTCTGAAGAAGCATCTTGAGTCTTTTCACATTCTGCCTCAACATGATTTTCTGCAATCAATTGGCACAGGCCCCTTCCTCGTACCAACTTGGTAGGTCTGATGTCCAAGTCGTACTCCTGAACTTTAGCTATCCAGGTACCTCATTGACTCCCCAGCTCTTGTTGAGTCAAAATGGATTTAACGGCAGTGTCGGGAACGAGAACGAGAGTATGGGAATTCAACACATAGTACCTGAAATGCTTCACCGCTCGTACCACCGCATAAGCATGATTTTCAATTTGAGACATCTTCAATTCATGCTCCTTCAATGGGCAGCTCATAAATGCGATGGGAGCTTCAATGCCTTCCCCGTTCTCCTGCATCAGGATGGCTGACACTGTGTGAGCAGAGGCGTAGCTGTACATGATGAAATCTTTCTTGAAGTCTGGACATACTAGGATAGGAGCGCAAGCAACTGCCCTTTTGATTTCTTCGAATGCAAGCTTCCCTTCTGTACTCCATCGAAATGGAACTTTTCCTTTCATCATCCCAAGGATATCCTTGGTTTTGTCAGCGAAATCAGGTACAAACCTTCTTAGGAAATTAACCTTTCCGAAGAAAGAATGAACTCCAGTTTTACTTGTGGGTAGGGTAAGGCTCTGAATGGCCTTTACCCTTTCTGGGTCAATTTTGGTTCCTTCTCTAGTCACGATATGACCCAGCAATTTTCCTTCGGTCACCCCGAACATAGACTTCTTGGGATTCAATGAAATCCCGTGACGCCTGCATCTCAAAAGTACCTGCTCTAAATGATCATAATGATCACTCCATTTTTTAGAGAAAACGGTCAAGTCATCTAAATACACAACTACGACCTTGCCCATCAGGTCTCTGAATGCCAAGTCCATAGCTCTCTGAAAGGTAGCTCCGGCATTGATCAAGCCGAAAGGCATCCTCCTGTAAGCAAAGGTACCCCATGGGGTTGTGAAGGCCGTCTTGTGTTGATCTTCCGTAGTTACCTCAACTTGATTATATCCTGAAAATCCGTCGAGCATGGATAGCATTTCTGACCCAGTAACAGTTTGTAGTACCTGATCCATGATAGGCAAGGGATAGTTATCCTTCAATGAAGACTGATTCAGGTTCCGGAAGTCAACACAGATTCAGATTTCGCCATTCTTTTTCCTGACAGGGACGATGTTAGCCACCCAAGTGGAGTGATGGATTGGAAAAATAATCCTGGCATCCAACATCTTCTGAATTTCCACAAGGATAGTCCCTGAGATCTTGGGATTGTAATGTCTTTGCTTTTGCCTATACGGCTTCACATCAGGTTTCAAAGGAATACTGTGTTGTACATCTTTGGGCTTGAAGGATTTTAAATCTGCATAAGACTAGGCTAACACATCCATGTATCTCTTCAGAAGTGAAGTAAATCTTGCTTTTTCTTCAGGAGAACAACATTTCCCAATATTCACCATCCGAGGTTGATCAGACGAACCTAGATTGACTTGATCTACTTCAGAAGAAGAAGCTCCTTCAACTTGCCTTTTGTTTTGAATAAAACGATCATGCTTGTCAAACAAACCCTCCAAAGAAACCAAACCTTTTGGTATCTTGTTTCCTTTAAGCTGAATAAACTCACCATCAACCTCTTGATATGGATCTGAGATAGTTTCACGGAAGGCTGATTCCGAACCTTCAAAGTATAACTCACTGAAATTGTCAGCCTTTTCTAGAAAAGCCAACACCTGTTGATCATCATTGAACACTTGCCAGTGAGTTGCATTATCTGGGATACTGGGACGGTACACAATCTTGATGGAGTATGTATCTTGTTTGAAATGAGGATGAGGAAGAAGGAGGGATGCAGACACGGCTAAAGAATCAGCCTTGTCATTATAATCTCTCAAGACTGCCTTAATAGAAAATGCATCAAAGCATTCTATACTATCCCAAACTTTGTTCCTGTAATGTCTCAAGCGATCATTTTTCACCTGATAGATTCCTCGGACCTGGTTGACAATCAGCTCTGCATCCCCTTGGACTTTGAGATTTTGGATTCCCTTCTGTCTGGCTATTTCTAATCCTAATAACAGGGCTTCATATTCAGCCGTGTTGTTAGTATTATCAAATTGCAACTTGTAAGCTGATGGGAAAATTTCTGAATTAGGAGATATGAGAACAACACCAGCGCCTGATCCGGTGGTTGAGCAGCTACCATCGAATTCGAGGGTCCAAATAGCATTAGGATCTTCTTCCTTGACATCTACAGTGGGTATCTCTGAAGTCATGAAATAATTTCCAAAGCTAGCATCTTCGAAAAGAATTTGAGCTTTAGGATCATCTGACTTAGTTACCAAATACCTCGCCTGCGGTTCAGGATGGAGAACCTGATGAACCCCATTGACTGGGATCTTGGCTTTGGTCCAATCCATGCTAATCTCTCCTCCGACATCTTTACAAAAACCCCTACCCAAGAGGATACCGTAAGCTGCAGGGATGTCAGCAACTAGAATGGTCATTTTCACTCTCTTTTCTGGGAAAGCAACAAATGCGAACTGTGCATCTTTGATTTGACCAATCAAAGGAACTTGTTTGGTTTCCATAGAGTAACACTATCCATATGACTTAGTCAAAGTAAGCCCAAGAGCATGGGCTACTTTTGAGGGCATAACATTGTCGGAGGCCCCTGAGTCGATGATGCAATTGCTGAGTTTAAACCCATTTATAAGTAAAGACAAATAAAATGGTTCAATCTTTCCCGAAGAAGAAGCAGAGGTCAGATTGTTCTGAGGTGGGATTTTAGTAGGATTTGGAAGGAGACCTTTTGAAGGTGATGGAACAGCCACTTTACTTCTGATGAATTTGGCAAGTTTTTCGAACTGTTCAGGATTTGACTGAAGGTATTCTGCTTCCGACATTTGGATTTTGGTTCTCTTTGCATGATCAACAATGTCAAAAGTAGTATAAGAAGGGGTGATGGTAGGCTCAGTTCTAGTCACATGAGCTTGAGCTGGGGCACTGATCTTAGGAGAAGGAGAATAAGGAGCAGTTGCCTTTTTGGTGACCTCTCTTTCAGTTTGTGCTGAAATAGGAGTACCTCTTTTAACTATGGCTATGGGAAGTTCCTTATTCTTCTCCTTAGTGTTTTCAAGAGGTTTTCTGGGATTCTGAGATTGGGATCGAGTGAAGACAGCAAATGACTGACCATCTGGCACACATTCATCTTCATCGTATTCCAAATACCCAATGCTGGAGTCGCCAGCCGAATCATCATAAGACTCATCGGCATATCCTGAAGCTTCAAAAGCCTCCGCAGAATCTTGTTCTTCTGGTTCTTCATCTTCTTCAACTATTTCTACTGCTGCATTGATAGGAGGAGCTTCAATCGCTAGCCTCGGTTGAGCAGGAGTTAATCACGGCCTATCCCTTGCAGGTGCACCATTGTTGTTATTGAAATTCCGTCTAGGGATATCCCGATACGGAACATTGTTCACCTGCTGAGACATTTGCTTTTTTAAAGCAATCAAATCATTAGCCATTTTCTGAAACATAGGATCAGTGTTACCTTGAGAAGAACCTTGATTTTTGAGTTTGGGTATGTCCTTCTTGATCCTTCCGGCCAAAATGAGATCATCCTCTATTTCAATAGCTGTTGACTGAGCAACATCCAAATTTGGGATAACCGACCTTCTTAATAAAAAGCTCACATCAGGAGGTTGAGCATTAATGAAGAAGCATTTCTGATTTTCCGGAGTTGGAACAGCTACCTCCGGAATCTTTCGAATCAGTTTATTAAACTTGGCCACAAAGTCCCGCATGGGTTCATGAGATTCCTTCTTCATATGAGTAAGTTGAGCTAACAAGGCATGAGAATCTTCAGCTGGTTTGAAACGTGCTTCGAACTTGGTCCGCATGGTAGTCCAGTTTGTGATGCATGCATTTGGAAGATGATAAAACCATTCAGCTGCTGCACCGTGCAACGTCTCAACAAAAAGTCGAACAGAAACATCTTCGTGAGCTACTCCAAGAATGCCGCACGCTACAAAGAAATATGCAACGTGTTCATCAGGATGCTGCTTCCCATCCCCATTGAATTTGGGAATGTTTTTACGTGATCCATGTGGTAACTCATGCAATGGTGGAGTTAAAGAAAGAGGACCAATAACTGCACCCCAAGGCACAGGTTACACTGCCATCCTTCTTAAAAGAGTATGTATAGGGATCCGAGTATCAGACAAGAGTAATGCACAACAAGTTGCAGATGCTTCCCGTTCCACGGGGATCCGGTGTCTCCGAACAGGCGAAGAACTTCTGGTTCGGTTAGAAACAATGCTGTTGGGGGACAGGCTGAAATTGTGCTGTTGTAGCAACTCAAAGAGTGGGTCAATTTCACCTTGGGCTCGGTGGGACCGAGTGAAGATCTTCCTGGCCAGCTTGAACTGGGAAAGAGACCTTGTGGAAAATAAGGCAAATACGGAGTCGCCAGACACCAAGAGGATAAGCTTTTTACTATAAATCCGTATTCCCCAGCGGAGTCGCCAAAAACTGTTGGTTGGATATTTTGTCAACCCAAAATATGAGGTTCAACCACAGTATATGGGATTAAATCCCTCCTCAAAGACAGGTGAGGCTGCCTGTTTGCTACTAATCTAAAACACAGCGAAAACAATATATACAGTATTCACACTAATCTAACCATTGGGGGTTGGGATAGAATCCTGAAATCTGCATTCACACGATTCAAAGGTATGCTTTCGTAAATGAACGGGGTTAGAAACTATTACAATGAAAGAAGCACAATGGAAAGGAAATGAGAGAAACGTATTTTCTTTCGAGTAAACGCAGAGCACGAAATAATCATACGAGCTTTAGATCATAAATATAATGTCTGAGATGATTAGAAACAATAAGATACTATGCAAAGAATAGCTTAAGATCATGAACGTAAGAACAATGTCTTAAGAAAGATATATCCCACAACACAAAGTTTGTGAAATAATATCAACTCCTATTCTTTGAAATGATTGAACGAAAACACAAAGTTTTTCTTCTTTCCAATAGCTCCGAATATTACAAAAAAATCTCGACCCTTTGGAATGCATAAGCATCCCTTATTTATAATAAAAGGGAACGAGAGAAAATAGGATAAATCCTAGAAAATAGTGTTCTTTAAAAAGAGTTCTATTTTGCTTGACTCTCACGCAGGAGACCAAGTCAAAATTTGCTTCCTATATGACGAAACAGAAATGAAAAAGACATGTCGATTTCAAGATTGAAATGACATGAAACATCAAGAATTAATCTGAATCATCATCTTTCACTCCTTCATCTTTCTCTTCCTCCAGCTGCACCTGTTTGTTCCGAAATTCTTGGAACCTTCGAATTATGCCTTGCATTTCATTTTCGTCAGGTGCAGTAGAATGATCATTCCAAATTTCGTAGGTTTCATGGATATCACTAGCACCGCCGGGAAGCTTTTTCAATCTTTTGCTGAGCTTTCTCAAGGCCTCAAAAGAATGTTCAATTCTTACAAATCGATCAATGATCTCAATACCAAATCCGTGCGTTGGTTCATGCTGAACAGACTCTTGGACTTGTTTGAAAAGATCATCTGCTGATAGGACACCTGAGTTTCCAACTGACACCTTTGGACAAATCTTCAGCAACTCTTCTTCCAAATCACTTTTTCCATCAATCAATTTATCCCTTGATTCTCTCAACTTAGCGCAGGCTTCGTTGAGAATCCTCACCCTGAACCTGATGGCTTTAGTCAGCTGAAAATGCTTATCCGTATGTGGGATAACGCCTTCTTCTACCAAGAGATGTGCTGGTATTTGCTTTAATACTTGGAGAGCTTCATAAGTCAAATCAAGATGTCCAATTTCTTGAGAAAACTCATCATCCATCTTCTCTCCATCCTTCTGAATATCCCCCATAGATTGATGAACTTTCACAACGTCTTGTATCACCTCCTTCCCCTGTTGGAGTAACCTTTGGATCCATTCATCGACCACTCTTCCTTTTTTAGCAATCTTCTCAATTGTAGGTACTGATGAGAAATCGAATCCGACAGGGATAGAAGAAGATGGTATGGATTCAAGGGGTTTTGAGAGTTTAAGAAAAACCTCAGTCAACTGCTCCACTTTTCCTTTAAGCTCATCTCTGTTGTCTTTTGTTTCTTTCAACTTCTGGCACAACACGTTTGTGGCATCCCGCGCATCTTGTTGCACCCCTTCTGCTGTCACTCTTCCTAGAGCCACCCTGGTTATCTGATAATCAGAGGCTGTTATGTCCTCTTTAGTTTTTTCAGTCGTGGGAGTGGCTATCTCTGCGAACTTATCTCCTGAAGCGTCCACCAAAACCCTTGAAACTGTTTTGGGTTTCTTGCCTGATTTAGCAGTAGGAGCCTTGAGTGAGCTGAAATCAAAGGCTGGTAGGGGCACAATCACCTTCCTCTTCCTCGGAGTTTGCTCGAGTAGCCATTGCGGCGTATCAGAGGGAGTTGCCACGGTTGTAGAAGCTGGTATCATACTCTCAAGGGGAGAAGATTCTACTAGTGGAGGGGGAATAGTTACCAACGTGGTAGTAGATCCAATAAAAAGAGGCACAGGAGGGGGCGTGTTGGTGATCACTTGGGTCCCAGCAGAGAGGGGTGAAAGTCCAGAGAAAATACTGGCCATTACTGAAGAAGTTGATGGAGAATAAGGAGGTAGGAGTGGTTGTGAGGAAAGAGGCACAGATTCAGACTCCAAAGCCTCGGATGCAAGAGATAAGGTCTCTTCAGTTGAGCAATCAGCAAATGGTGAAACCAGAGGCTGGTTTCCTCCTCCTTCCAAAGTAATTTCTCCTATTTCTGGTGGTGTTGGTGATTCTGGCACATTCACCATTTCAACTGGAGAAACAATTGAAGAGATTTCTCTTTCTTTCCTCTTTTTGACAATCTTGACCTTTATAGGCCCCCTAGAAGATTTTCTGTCCTTTTCCTTTTTGGAGGGCCCCGCCTCTGACGCAGCCAACTCTGAAAACTTATCATCTTTAAAACTCATTCCCCAAGAGGAGAGCCATGCTTTGGTGCATGCAAGAATCCGAGCCGACCTATCTGTGATGGAGGCTTTTTCACTGATTGACCAATCAATAGGTGGGAAAACATATTGATCTTCATTTAGTCCATCATAGGAAAGATCCAAAACACTTTCATTGTCACTAGTACCTTCTGGTAAATCAGCAAGCTCAAGTGTTTGAATCTCAGCAATTGTCAATCTGCTATGATCCTTCCTGCGAACAGCAACCTCATCACGCAGATCAATCCAAATGTCCTCTATGCTTGGCCTGTGTAGGTGCAGGGTTCCATACGCCCTGAGGACTCCTCGAATGTCAAACCCGTCTCGGGGCTTCATATGCTTCCTCAACTTGTCCTGAAGCTCATGGATAACATTTTTAGCTTTCACCACTGTTGAACAAGTGTATCTTCCAATAGAAATTGGGAAGGATACAACAGCCTTATGTTTACTTTGTTGGAATTTATGGAAATCCAACAGTTGCCTAACCAATTCCATCAATATCAGTTTATCCCCTGGATATCGGGGCAGACGGAAAGGATCCCCCGAGTACATAACCACCCGAAGATATGTGAACTTCTTGAATTGTAAGAAGACACATCCCCATTTGGAAACTTCAGCCCAGGCCTCTGAGACTCTTGTCTTCCTCAACTCAGGGTTTAGGCTGCAGATGTTTTCATAAAAGAAGGCATCATTCACCCTTCTGAATTGGTCTTGGGATCCCTTCCTTGTCAGTTGAGGGAAGTATTGATACACATGGCTCCCTGTCCTGCTTCCCTTGGTATCCAACCCGGGATAGTTCCTCATCCCGGCTGCTGCATATGTGACATATGAAGACATATAAAATTTCCCTGTGGACAAGACTGTTGTCAGTTGGGAATCTATCTCATTACTAATGAGAGTGCCCCAGTCAATCCCTTGTTGATTCTTCTTGATGGTGATCATGAATTGATACATCCACCCTTGGAACACATTTGATTCGGGTAAACCGAAAACCCGACTCAACAAAGTGATGATGTCATTGATCTCCTGGATGAAATCACTCCTGGGGATCAGTCTTGGGAATCTGGAGACAGCCGGTTTGGCCTTGATCAGGAACTTCTTATTTACATGCTTGATACAATTTTCCTGATTGTTATCCCAGGCTTTCTGAGCTGACTTGACATCCAACTCTCCATATTCTTCAAAATTGGGTAGTTTGAGGAGGTCATCAAAGTAACCTCCGTCCAATTTGATCACTACTTCTCCTGCCTGATTTCTCACAGAATGAGAAACAGAGTCATAACTGGAAGCGCAGGATAAGATGAATTCAGGGCACTGAGCGGACATGGGAAAACCCGCTGCAAGAGGTAAGCCACTATCGGCTATCGCTTTCATCCACGGAGTTTGGGAGGAACTCCTTACCCTACTCCAGAAATCTTCAATATCTATATTCCCGAGCTCTGTATCTCAGATGTCATAATTGCAATCGATATATGATGGAGACTCCACCTTTCTGAACTTGTATTTCATTTTTCCTGATTTCTCAGCCTTTTCTTGCGATGGACCAGGGTCCGACATGAAGGATGTTGAAGGAAGAGAGTTTCAGAGATCAGGAGATGTTACACACTGTGGAAATCTGACCTACTGGAGATGCCGGAAGAACGGAAGAGTCTGACACGCTGAGGAGTATGTCGGGGAATCCAGAAAACCTGATGCGCTGAGGATGTCATAAACTCTGAGAAAGCCCGGCACTTTTGAAAGATGTCGGAAACTTGAGAAAGCCCGACACTTTGAAAGATGTCGGAAACTTGAGAAAGCCGGACACTTTTGATGATGGACGCTGAAACTGATGGAAACTTGAGGATAGCCCGGCACGCCAAATCTTCTGATATACTTCAGGTCTTTGACACTACACAACACCCTTCAAAACCCGAAAAGGAGGAATAGGGTTTTGGTTGAATTTAAAACATGTAAATTCTTTTTACGATTCATATACCAAACATGTCTTAATTCCAACAACAAAATTATGGGGAAAAATCACAAAGTGGTATTTCCAAAGAAATAAACCCTAAAACATAAACCCTGTTTGGAAAACAAACCTCAAAAGGAAAAAGAATAAAAACCCCACAAACCTGGTAAGGGAATGGGAAGAAGTTCATCCATAATCAATCCATAAAAACCAAGAACAAAGAATGGAGAGAGAAATACCTTCAATCAGAGTGAGAAAAGATCGAAAACGGGTGATTCAATCGGGCACAGGCAAGTTTCAGGTTTCGAGGTTGGAGAAGCATGCGTGAAAATCCACGAGTTAAAAACACGTCCGGTAAAAATGACGTGTAAATCCACATATTTATAAGAAAATTTGCAATTAATACACCTCGGCTGGCATGTGCCAACTCACCCGACAACTCGACATTAACGCCATGTCAGCATGCTCGGAAGGTCCGAAAACCCGACACAAAGGTGTGTAGAGTAATTCGGGTTTTGGGTCGCGGGAAACAATTGACACAAAGCATGAGATGTTTAGATGCTTCAAAGTTCCGAAAAATCGACACAAAGGACTAAATCGGACTTCAGGTATCGGAAGACAGGTGACACAAAACATGTTCCGGATAAGGCATGTCCCGATGCGCCGAAGGTCCGAAAACCCGACTCGACTCACTTGAAGCGGGTTTCAGGTTTCGGGAAACACAAGACATAAAGCATTCAAAACACATGTTGACCTGTTGGTGAAACCCGAAAACCCGATTTTCTCTAATAAAGGTAATTTTGCAAAACCAGCTTTAAAAATTTCGTAGGGGTTATCTGATAAGTAGGTGTGGATATTGATGAAGTTATAGATGTGGGAAAAAATTATAAAATATAGGTAGATGTAATATATGATGAGGTGGTAGATATAGGTAATGATATGGGTTCTTGGTTTATGGTATTGATAGTGTGAGCATTTGGTGTTTGAGACATGGGGGGAGGATTTTAACTTGTTGGTGGATGATTAGGGAATGGTTGTTTAAAGACATCAATGGGATAATTAGGTAGAGTGTTAGGGTTATCAAATTTGTGGTCACCCCAATCTAAGAGATTTTGGACAAGGTCTTTAAAGGAACCATAATTTTCAATATTGTGACAATGGAATTGGTGGTACTTACAATAATGCTTGTCACAATACCATGTTAGTTTGGGTCGCGAGTTGTCAAAAGGTCAGATGGGAGGAAGTTGAATAAGGTGGACTGTCATTAAATTTTCAAATATAAAACTAAAGGATTCCACAAGAGGGGTATAGTTAGGAGGTGGTTTAGGAGCTCTTTGTGGAAACTCTGTATGAGAATTATATGTGTAGGAAGACATAACCATAATGGCATTAGAGAAATTCCTATGTTTGTCACAATGCATGGGAGATTTAGTAAATTTGGGATTCGGTATATTTGATCGAAGTTTTACTTGGACTTTCTCAAGGGAATGGATTTTAATTGTACGAGCCATGGTAAAAGCATCTTCAAAGGTTCTAAATGATTATAATTGAACATTAAAGGGTATATGCTTCATACAAGAATGTGAGAAGAGTTCAATTAATTAATTTTTTTGAAGGGAGAATGATAGTTAGTTGATAAGGCCATGTCATTGTGTGATGAAGTCTATGATAGACTCATCAACAAACTATTTAATGGTGTCAAGGTCTGCGATAGTGATGTTATGCACAATATTAATTGATAATTGTTCTAGGAACAATTGCGCAAGTTGGGTGAAAGAGAATAATTAATGTTATGGGATGCCATTTCACCAATCCAACATAGGTCTGGCTAATGACATGGCGAATTTGCAAAGCATAAGGTCTTGATCAAGGGCAATAAGGTTTTATGCAAGTATAAACACACCAAGGTTTTTTTGGGATCCTCCTTACTAATTAATTTAGATAACTTTAAGAGATCCTAATGAGGAGGTGAAGGTTTTACGAGAACCAAGGGGTTGATGGGTTCATTATAAATTTGATCATGTGAGAATGTGGTTTTAGATCCCAAGGTCGTGGCTTTAATGTTATCCTTTATAATAAATAAATAAATTGTAACGTGGCTAGAACACCACAACAAATTTCTTATTAGGTAATGAAATCCTAATAGTTCCAACCGGAATGATATGTTTGAGATGTGTATTTTAGTGCATGTGTTTTGGGATGTGTGTCATAAAGTATATGTAATGAGTTAAACCCCATAATTATATTAGATTTCCAAGCAAGTATGAGGGGTTATTTTTAGATCCAAAATGAAATGTGTGGATTCAATGAAATATCAAATCAAGAGATGCAATGAAATGATAAAGAGATGGGGAATAAAACCAAGGAATACCTAGAACACACTTTTCTTTTTTTATATAATTTTTTTAAGAAAGCAAGAAAAGTAAAATCCAATCCAAGAAACATAATCCAACACAAGAAAGTAAATAAATGCTCCTACCTATGAATTTAGTAGAGAGAGGATGGAATAAATTGGATGTGAAAGAAAAAATGAAAGACTCACCAAAGAAGGGTGTACCATCAGGCGTGTACGAATGTTGAAGAAGTTTCCTTATTATGTGTTTTAGGCTAGTGAAATAGTAATAAAGGAAATAAATAACACCAAGTATGAGAGGATTTATGGTACCTATGACTGAGATGATGATGGATACATGAAAAAATGAGAGATCCCCTCCTCGCACGGAGCTAGATGACATGTAAATCAAGAGAAATCAACAAAAACAATGGATTAGTAGATAGATGGGTGGGTTTCCTGACAATGTCATTCCAAAGAAGTGAAAACTTCCTAGGATGGATTTCAATCCATGTTTTGATAAAGATAAGATAAAATATGGTTTGATGAATTGGCTGTAGCAGAATCTGAACTTTAACATAAACCTAAAATTCAATAAAGATGATAAAATTCATATCTAATCTAAACAAAATTGTGCGATTCGACAACAATTCGATATTTTAGGGCTCATTTGATGGTGACTAGAGCTAATAAAGTGAAACAATGATAGAAAATACATATACAAAGGCTTTGGAGGTAGATATGGAGTAAGAGATGAAATGGGATGAAGGAGTAGGAACCTACAAGAGATCTAGAACTAGATCTAACAAAAAGTATGTAAGAAAATTATGAAATCTAAAGGTGAATACTGGTCTAGTCGATAGTGAGTGGAGTTGACAGTACATATTTGAAGTATTAGAAAAGATAGAATGGAAAGAATTTAAATTTGAAGGATTGTTGGATTAGAAAGGGGATGGTTGGCAAACTGAATGATAGAAAATTCCACAAAATGGGACCCAGGTCGACGGTAACTGGGCAAGGTTGATGACGACTGGGGATGAGCTAGGGTTTGATGAAAAAGGAAAGAGAAGAATGAATATCTATAGATGGAAAATAAATATCTGAGAAGGTAAAGGCATGGCTCCTAGATGATTGTTGAACTTGCAAAAGATCTGATTAAGAATATGATGATATAATTGTAATAGTAAACCCAAGCATGCAAGAGAGTTAATGATCTCCAAATTTCTAAGAGTGAAGCACAAGATCTCTAACATGATGATGATAGATGTAAGAGAGATAAAAAAGTGAAGGAAAGATCAAAAGAAAACCTGAAGTTTCCAAAATTATATCCTGGGAAAAGGAGGGGTAGGGGCACTGTCGACACTAAAATTTTCCTCCATAATTTCTATTTCATTAATGTATGTATTAGGAATAGAATGTTGTTAAGTGTAATTAGTAGTAGCGTCCGATAGAAGATAACGGCGCTGCCAGTACGACGCCGCAAATAATGTGGAGTACGGTAATAGTCAAAGTACAATAGGAATGTTGTAAAAAGTAAATATTTGTCGTAAGTGGTCCGGTAATATTAAAATGTCAAAGTTTGGGTAATTAGAGAAGTAGGGTCTACATGATTAGGAATTAGAAATATTATATTGGTAATAAGGACAAGGAGTGAGGTCATAAATATTTTGTGTATTTTATTTGTAAAAATTCTAAAAATGTGGAACCCATGTAAAATGATAAGGTTTATCTTATCTTAAGAGATAAGCTTACATGTACAGATAAGAGTTAAGGTATGGAATATGATTCGTCAGAGTGGATTTCTTATCCTATCTTAGAGATAAGATGGATAAGCCTGTAAGTTCTATAAATAGAGAGGCTACCCCCCTCATTTAGCATAGAAAGAAGTAGTGAGAAATATTGTAGGAAGTGTGCAAAGGAAGCCATCAGTTAAAGGTGTGTTGAAGAAGCCATCGAGAGGTGTAATTGTAAAGTTTCTCCCATAGTCTTGTTGAAGAATCTCATGGGTGAGATTGTAACAGTTTCATGTTAATATTATAATTTATTTTGATATTTCAGATTTGTCGTCATTCTGTCTTATCATAGTCAATGGTATTCTTGTGTTATGTTGTTGTTTTGTTTCCAGATTACGTCCACCAAACTAAAGGCTGTGCATTAGTAAATAATCATAGCACGAGGAGTTCCCGGTGAAGAATTATCATAGTGCCGGATTGCTGATGACAGCACCTTTATAGGGTTGACGACTAACCAAATGGCTCGCCATTGATTGCAGAGATCCTTCCATTCAGGTGGTGGAAAGGTGATGAGATCGAGTCAAAGATCTCATATGAGGCGGGATTAGTTTTTTGATTGGTGATGACGAGTTAGTGTTACTTAGCATGGATAAATGACTAGGTGGAGGGTACAAAAATATTAAATAAAGGCAAAGGGGAGGTGAATTTATTAAATTTCATCCTAGAGATGATTAAAAATATATTTAGGAATGAGAGATGGATTAGGATTAATTAATGATGATTAGGGGTAATTAGAAATGATTTAGGGAGGATAAAATAATGAGATAATTAAGATAGAGATAAAAGGTGGAAAATGATAATTAAATGGATAAATTGAATTTAAAAGGGTAAGGGAATTCGAATGGATGATCATGATGATAAAAAAGAGCGAACACAGGGTGAGGGGTAGTGATATAAAAAATTAGTGTCTATAATATTTCATGTTTTCAATAAATGCAGATGCCTCATTCCTTAGTAGAGGGACCTAAACCTAGAGTTTATGTGAAAACCCCGAATTTTCCCTTTTGAAGAATTATATCACCAATAATTTTAAGTTCCTATTGTGGGGTGGATTTTTCTATCTTGCACCATATAATGATCCAAAAAATTATAGAAATCAGATTTACCAAAAATGCCTTAAAATTCAAAAGTAAAAAAATTATTAAAAACATAAAAATTGATATCCAATTAATACTCCTTCTGAATCTCTAGTTGCACCACTGTTATCTATTCTTCTCCTAGAAGAATAAGTAGAAGAAGAAATTGAGTAAGAAATGTAATAAAATCAACCACCTGCTCCATTGGTAAGGAATACTAGTACACTTGCTCCTACATCACCTCTCCATGAATTTATGAAGGGATCTTATATGAAAATTTCAATTTCAAAGGTGATGGTACCTAACTTCGTTAAGAACATATTTCATCTTTCATCACTATGTGTGGAGCTATCGGATTTCAATATGAATATGTTTTAGTAAGATTTTTCATGGAGAGAATTTAAAGAGAAAGCAACTAAATGGTTCTACATATTTTCCTCTCGATCCATCATAAATCGAGATAATATCATAACCAAAATAGAAGTGTTATTTAAATCAAATGCAGACTCTCAAGATCTTGTTCAATTTTTTCAAAGTGAAGAAAGAATCAAATGAACTCATGAGAGACTTTGTGTGCTGATGTAATAGAATGCTGAAAATAATACATGTGGAATATTCACCATCTAATGATAATAAAAAAATAATCTTTGTAAATGCATAATTACCCGAGGTTGGATTTATCCTACAGAGAGCTCAACCTATAACTCTTGAAACTTCCCAAGAATATTCCATCGAATTATAATATGAGATAATTTTTCCTTGGAAAATGAAGAATCCAAATGGTAAGAAAAAGGGTAAAACATATAAAGAAGGTACCACTAATTCTCTTGTTCAAAAATTGGGTAATGATGTGATTTCATTGAAGAAGAAAAATGCACAAACAACCTTTCTGAGGGGAGGTTATCCAATCAAAAAATAGAATTATAATATAAATAAAATAGTTCGAGCGGAAAGAAGATTATATCTGGAAGCACATCCTATTAATGCCACATGTGAAGCAAGGTATGAAGAATAGCATGATGAAGCTAAAATTGAAAATGAAAATGATAAGGGAAATTTTCCATGGATGAGATTGAATCTACTGGAAGCATTGGTTTTTACAAATATAAACCTTCTTAGAATGATGCAGATGATGAAAATATTGCTGATATGAATTGTCATTTTTATGCAATGTTCACCCATTTGAAGGCTCTAGAGTGTGATAGTTCTTATAAATTTAAAGATCATCATGTGGCAAATCAACAAAAATAATAGAAAAATGATGATCACTACTACCATATCCATTTCAATAAAAAATAAGAATCCCGAATCAACCAGAATTACCTCTACATCTTCAAATCCGAGTAGATATACCTATCCTTATCAAATTTATCCCCCTAATTCTACATTCAAATGAAATTATATGAATAAAAATAGTATCAATGCCATTTAAATAAGTATTCAGCCTCTCGCTACTGTATCTACACCTTCACCCTCTTCTAAGTATAATTTTGACATAATTGAACACGTTAAGATGTCCAAGGTCCAAATTTTTGAATTTGAGTATTTAAAAACTCATCCCAAGAATTTTATAAACTTGTCAAATTTATCAAAGGAACTAATTCAAAGTCATGTCCCAAAGACCTCACTGCAAAAGAGTCACATCCCACTCTTAGCAATGTTACATCTTATAACCTTATTGCCTCAACGTATTCCTATTCTAGAAAAATTAAACCCTTCCACCTCTCATTTTTGGTCAATAGATACAATTTGAATAATTGTATAGTTGAATCTGGTGCCTCGGATTACATCATTCGTGAAACAATTGAACATGCTCTTAGTCTCACCCTTATCCCTACTATTGGTCACTGCTATTCCATGGAGATCAAATAAGTACCTCTATTTGGTCGAGTTAACAATGCTTAGGTAGAACTTGTGGACTTTCATGATAAGAAGGCCAATGTAAAAATACTAGTGATAGACATTCCAAATGTATATGGGAAGTTATTGAGATGAATCTTCTTTACAAAAATTCGCAGAGATATAAATATGAACTGGCCATATGACACCATATTAGTCAAAGGTACCATGAAGCAATTACCTCCGATAAGAAATATGAAATATACTCTTCAGAGGGAAAATGAATTGAGGGAAGACATTGTATATCAAGATTCAATAGGTTATAACTATTTCATAACTTCAATAGAAAATATTGAACATCCTAACTTGATGGAAGAGTTATTGAAGGTGATAGAACATGTAAGGGAACATGAGGATGATTTGGTATATCTTGAAATGGAATATGTACCCTCCCCATTCAAAAAAGATATTGTTTCTCTATTTGAAAATAATAAAGATCAGTTATTCCTTGACTTACAAGAAGTCAACCACAAAATGATAGCAATGTGGATCATGAGAAAGAGGATGTTTAAAGGAGTTTTGGAAATATGATTTTTAGGTTTCAAATCATCTCCCTGAGACCCACTATGAAGGTTTTTTAAATAAATGTGAAGGTGAGTATGGGGAATATTTGAAGAAGGAATATGTTGAAGATATTTTAGAGGTTGTAGAAGGAACTAAAGACCCTCAACCGAGTCTTGAAATATTGACCTATATTATGACTATGTAAGATAAGTATGAGTTTGATTTTGATTCTTCATTTGATGCACAAATGTCCAATAATGAAATAGAACAAACAGAAGAGCTCAATTTCCCTCTTAAAACATTTTTATATGAGTATGAATGTTAATATGATTCCTTCTCTTTCCCATTATTTTAATAAGATTATATTCACATTAAATGGAATGAAGAGGAAATACTTGAATCTCCTATGGATGGATTAATTCATGAGGATAATACCTCCATCATATAGAGTGATATCAAGGTCAATAATGAGTCATTGTGTGGGCAAGATTGTTGAAAATTATAGCATATCTACCAAGAACAGTTCTACAAAAATGATGGTCATGAGGAACATGATAGGTAAGGATAGATTTCTTGTTAGAGGACACAAAGCTAGTTGTGAAAATGGTGAGGCTAGTATGATTGAGGATCAATATTTTTGTAATGTCAAAATGAAGAATGTGACATCACAAGCATCATTGAATGTAACAATGGATTGGCAACCTAAAATGGAATTTCAGGGTAATAATAAAAGTGAACTATTCATATTGATCTTCGGTTGTAAGAGGAGTCATGTTGTCTTTCTCAAGAGGATACATATAATTTTCTTCTTTTTAGGAAGCTGGAGACCTCTTACAACACCTTTCTTTCTCAAGAATTTGAGAGGTCATACTTCATTGAACTAGTCAATGGGTTTGAAAAAAAAATTAATTTTGTGTTATTTGTAAGTTAACATCCATAAAAGAAAAAATAATGCAGTGAAAGTAGTCTCTCCTCTACATGTATTATAGGTGATTCAGGTTGTTTTTCCATTTTGGTTGGGTTTTTACCTATTATGTGTTGTGTTTCCCTTTCTTTTTTGTATTTCTCTTTCCATCATTTGTTTATTTTGGTTGTTCTTTCTTATGTGCTATGTGACTCTATTTGTCCAATGGATAAGGCACTAGTTTGCTCCCCCATGAGATAAATCAGGTTCATGCTTTCTCCATTTGTAATCTATCCAATATGAAACAATTCATCAATTAATATCTAGTTTTTTCATATTAAACGTAATGCATGCAAAATTTAACAATTTGGTCATGAAAACCAAACCCACACTTGAAATCCCCTTTCTTGGTCAATGTACAAACCTCTACTCTAACTAGAATTTCAACTGTGTCATCCTCAATTTGGCTAAGAGGGATGTGATAACATAATTTTCAAGTTTTATTCATGGGTAGATATGTGTACCTAGCTTGATTCATGAGGGTAATAAGATATAAGAAAGAAGAGTGCTACTGTAGGCTTCAAAAGGGTAATTTTTGGTGTTCTTGTTATTGGAGGACATCCTGCAGAAGCTAAGTGCAAGAGAAAAACAATCTAGAGGTTTTTTGGGAGAGTAATAGGATGATACAAGTTATTTTAGGAAGTTTTTGTGCATCAATGAGATTTCGGAAAACTTTCAAGAAAAACTGGTACTTTTTGGGCAAGACATCAATAAATGCATGTTTCAAAAGAGCTATTCACCTTACATTTGAAATCTTTTGAAATCCTCAGGATGTATTGAGAAGAAATATAATAGGAATTTTAAATATGATAGATGTTATTTCATGTTTCAATAATAAAAATAGAATTTTAGGAGTATTAAAATACATAAACTTCTCCATCAGTACAATATAAGACTACAAGGTGGAACTTTCTCAAAAGGTTTCAGACACCTTGAGAAGAGTTAGGAGGATAAAAATAGTAAAATTGGATTATATTAGACCCTCCTCATGGTACATGTGTTGGAATTTTTCATACTCATTATAGACCCTAATAGAAACTCTACTTACTGTGCACACACGTATGGAAAAAGGGAAATTGGACTAAACAGGAAAATTTAAAGATGAATGAAGTCTTGAAAATGGTAGGAATCAAATTTTATATGTTAGAAATGACTAGATTCAAATGCAAGTTATAAATGATAAACCAAATTGATTCCATCCTTTCAAAAAATACCTTATATTGAATAAAGGAAATAAAGGATAGAGATTCAATACCTACATTTAGAAGGAAGATGCAACACTCCTCCTTTGTTATGTTTGATTTTCTCTTGGATGGTGTTGGATTGCCTCATATTATTTGGAGACACTTAGGAAGCACTTCCCCTTGATTGCCTTGGATTTATCGATGAAGGATGATGGATTGTTAGATTGGATTGAAGACAGACTGAATATAATAACATAGACTTGTTATGGATTATTAGACTTCAACTATCTCCCATGGAGGAGAGATAAATTTATAGCTTGTGGTAGAGAAAATAGAGGGTGAAGATCCATCCAAGTAGGATTAGGATCAATGGTTATAAATTAAGGATAATATTGGAGGATTCTAGAATTTTAATTTAAAATTCCATGGAGGGAAGAAGATTCCGTTGAATTTAAAATTCAATAGAAGGAGAAGCTTAGAGAGGCTTCTAGAAATTGAAGCCTCTAGATTAAGATCTAGATGATATTATTATATTTGGATTAGATTAGATTAATAAAATATGATTAGGGGAGTAATGGTTAGATCGGGAGTGAATGGAGAACCCATTTTTTAATTTGGCTTTTAGTATGAAATAGAGAAGGAGCCTGATCCAGGGTTTCACGGGGAAAATCTACAGGATGGAAGGAATGATGCACAATTTACCATGGAAAGGGAAAAGGTGGAGCCAGAAAAGGGTCCTCATATCACATGGTCATGATGAGTGGGCGATAAACTAGCTAAATAGGTACCTTCCATTGATCTCACCCCTATTAGTAATGAAAATGGTATTTTCTTGGAAATACCAGAACCTGTTGCCAACCAGGTGCGATCTTCAATGTGCAACACTATTCTTTCCAAGATTTCTGGAAGCAGACCCAATATTGAAGAGTTTAGAAATTGGGCTAATAGAAAATTGATTCCCAAGGGATTGATAGAATTTTTTTCTTATGCTAATGCCTTTTTTGTGATCAATCTATCCTTGGAGGAGGATTTCTTAAGAATCCTTGTTGGGGGACCCTAGTTCATGGGGTAGGCTATAGTTCTGGTTCAAAAATGGTCACCATGTTTCAACCATTTAGAGACTATTATTAAAGAATACCCTATTTGGGTTGGGATTCCTGAGCTTCCATTAGAATATTTGGACTTGGATATCCCTCAAGGAATTGCTAAGGCTATTAGAGCCTTGGTAATTATTGATTTGGTTACCTGTGCTAGAATAAGGCTCTTATTTTCCTATTTCTCTGTCAACATGGCCCATGAAAATTCATTACCCATAAGAATTGAGATCAAGGCACCTTGGGGAGTTCACACCCAAAATATTGGCTATGATTTTTCCCCTTTCATGTGCTTCTCTTGTTTTAAAGAGTGCCATAATATTAAATCATGTCCCAAATCAAAAGAGGAGGCTACTCAGAAATCCTTTCTTAAGAAAAATAAGGGTACTAGTAAATAAGATTTGAAAGGAAAGGGACCTATGCAACCAAATGGTAATAGAACATCTAAAGTCAACCCTTCATGGAGAAAGATAAATAAGCCTATTGATCTTAAGAATCAAGTTACAGAAGTTCAGAATGTAGAAGAGATAGTAAATGTTGAGGATCAAGATAAGGACAACAAGATGGAAGTGTGTGCATTCCAAGGTCTTGTTAAAGATGATGATACTGTGATTTTTTATAACTGCGAGGAAGATAATATTGTCATATCAATAGTTCTGGATTCTCTAGATGCAATCTTCTTTTCCTAGAGACCAGAAGAAGTAGTATTTGTAAGAAACATGTAAAAAATGCTTGATTTCAATTTGGAGGACATCTGTATAGTGGAGAAGGATATATACATGCTCAAGATGCCTTAGATAAGATGTCAATGTAAATCACATATGAAATTAAAGAGGTTAAAAAAGTTGTTAAAGAGATTCCAACTAATGGATTCTTGGATTTGCAAATTATAGAGACTAGGCCATCTCCAAATCAAATTCAAACACCAAGAACCAGATCAAAGGAAGATGTAGGGGATAAAAAGGCATCCCTAGGAATACCTTTGAAGAAAGAAAAAAGGGATAAAGTGACAAAGAAAGAAATTATGGAAGGTCTCCAAAAACCATTGATGATAGGTAAAAAATCCTCCCATTCCAAATGATTTGTCTACCTTGGAATAGAAGGGGCCTAAATAAGCCCAATAAGCATAGGATTTTTTCTGATTTAAAAATTAAAGAGAAACCTGATGTGATTATTTTATAAGAGACTAAGATGAATGAGAACAAGAAGAATGATTTTCAGTCCTCTTTTTGGAAAAAATCCAGTTTTCATTGCCAATCTTCTGTTGGAGCCTCTAGAGGGTTGTTGAGTTTTTTACTTAAAGATAATCTGGAAGGCTTCCCCCTCATCAATAGTCAACACCATATAGAAATTTTCTTCCCAAAACTTAGATCTAGAAGACACTTTATTCTGTCTAATATTTATGCTCCCAATACTACATTGGGTAGAAGGGAGTTATGGGAGCAACTAAATTTTTTTATAAGATTGTTTAGTGACATAAATTGGATTATTGGAGGATACTTTAATACCCCGCTTATACCGTCTGAGAAGAAATATGGGATTAATGTATTTACTGAAAGCATGAAGGACTTGGGTAATTTTTTAGGATGGAATGATTTAATTAATTTAAATCTAAGTGGTTCTAAATACACCTAGTCCAATCATAGGGAGGGGGAAAAATTAATTCAAATTATATTAGATTGTTTCCTTGTTAATACCCAGTTGATATAGGAGCAAGTATACACATTATCCTCCCTTCAACATATTGGATCATATCATAGTCCTCTAATTCTAAATACTAGTAGTAGAGAGTATCTTATGGGAAGACCCTTCATGTTTGAAGAGATATGGAAATCTCACCCGGAATCGAAACAAAGAATTGAGGAATGGTGGAGCTTAGAGGTTAGAGGTAATAGTATGTTTAGAGTCAAGCTAAAAAATATTAAATCCAGTCTTAAAGTTTAGAATAAGGAAATTTTTTGTAATATATTTCTCCAAAAAAGAAGAATAGAGGAGGATCTTAGTGCTCTATAAGGAAACATGGAGCAAGGAGGCTGGAGTACTGAGGATAAAGAGAAAGAAAAGATTCTTCTAGCTGATTACCATAATATTTTGTAAAGGGAAGAGGGTTAGTGGAAACAAAAATGAAGAATCACTTGGCTTAATGAGGGGTATCAGAATACCAATTTTTCCAATATCTCTTCTACTATTAAGACCAATACACTTAGAATTCAAGAAATCAATAAAGTCAACGGGGATTTGGCTATTGAGGATAAAGAAATTGCTTCCAAAATTGTCTCCTTCTTCAAACACCTATTTACTGAAGATCTTCACTCTAATGAGGTGTCTAGGGAATAAATTTTTTAATATTTTTGAACCTGGTATCAGTCAAGAGGAGAATAGTGAAATTATAACTATTCCCTCTAAAGAGGAGATAAAATCTATCTTGGGTGCTATGGAAGGTGAAACAATTCGTGGCGCTAACATTTTTCCAACTTTATTGAAATATTGTAAAGTCTGAGGTGGTCTTTATTGTTCAAGATTTATTTCAAACTATTTGTTTCCTTAGACAAATTAACCATATCTTTATTGCTCTCATTCCCAAAAAGAATGGAGATAAGGATCTAGGTGACTTTAGACCCATTAGTTTGTACAATACCATTTACAAGCTCATCTCTAAATTTTTAACCTTTAGATTAAGGGAAAATCTTAGTAAATTCATATCCCCCAACCAAGGAGCCTTTATCCCTAGTAGAAAAATTCTGGAAAACATTATCAATATTCATGAAACCATCCACTTTATGGATATTTCAGGTAGGGAAGCTATGATTCTGAAGTTAGACATGTAAACAGATTATGATAGAATCTCTTGGGATTTCATGTACTCCCTTCTCTCAAGCTTGGGTTATCATCCTAACTTTATTACAATGATCCAAGCATGCACCAAATAGTTGAGCTTCTATATCATCATTAATGGGAGACCTAATGGATTCGTCAAATATGAAAGAGGTCTCAGAAAAGGAAATCACCTATCCCCTTTCCTGTATATAATTTTTGCTGAAACTTTGACAAAATTGTGTTATTGTTAGAGAGAAAAATTGTTAGGGGACAAATTGGTGGTTATCTTTCCAACACTCTAGGAGTCTAACTCCCTCTACTTAACCAGTGTAGCTATCGTACGTCCATGCGCAAGTAAAAATTGATTTTTATCTTGGTGGCCTTTTGGTTGGGGATCCAACATGGGCTCTCTACTAACCCTGCGGAAAAAGCTTGCATATATCAGAAAGAAAGGAATTGGCTAGGAAAGCGGGAAAGTGAGTGAGAAAGTTAGAAAAGAGAAACTAATGTTGAAAGTAGAAAATCAGAGACTTGCATACACTAGCCTGATATTTCATTAGATGCACTTGAATTTAGAAGAAATCAAATCCGTGTAACAACAACAAGACCAAATAGTGTTTAATGAGCACAAAGTACCACTAGAATCCTTAGTCAAAAAGGCTAAAATTCCTTCTTCCTTTATTGAAGCTCAAGAAGAAATTGTACATAACATAGAAATAGAAGACATTTTTGAGTAGGGAAAATGGAAGAAAGTTTCTATCTCTTTTCTCTCTTCACAAGGATATCTCTCTCATGAATTCACCAAAAACAGCTCCAATATCTAAGAAGTCTAAGAAGTTTTCTAAGAAGAAGCTTAAATGGGGAGCTTGTTACAATTTATAGAAGAGAAGGCAACTCTTCATCTTCCCAGTGACTTTTCAAATACTTTAATTTGAATTTAGATTGTTCATATTCCACTTAAGTATTTAATTCCCTTTTATAAAATCAAGGTGACTTAAATTTTACATTATGTTTCTAAAGTTACTTAAAGTTATATTAAAAAGTGCAAACTTCAACACAAAAATATAAAATTGATGAGAGACAAAGAAAGAGTTGGGTGAGAAAAGAAGACAGAAAGAGAAAGAGAAAGAAGAGTAATAAGAAGAAGAGAGAAAAGAAGAATTATGCGAAAGAATGAGTTGTTATAGTGGATTTGATCTCACTTCCTAACTAGTTTCCAATTCACGCTCCTGAGAAGGCTTCTATCCCTCCAAGATCCTTATTGAAATGAGCTACTACAGATTCTACTTTATTGGCATGAAGAATGTGAATGCAGCTCAAGGTATCTATCCATCCATCATCCACATTGTTGATTTCTTTTCACTTCTGGAACCATGATGAATATTTCTCTACAATAAGGGAAATATAGGCCTGAATCTCTAAGAGGAAGCCAAGGGTATCCATAGTGAAGGAAAATGGGTTGCCTACCTATTTCTTGATGTATTATTCAAATGGACCAATCAACTCGTCAGCAGTTGTATCCTTTCCCATTACAAGTACTCCAAGTTTTTGAGTTTTATGATTTACATTATCCTATAATTTGTATGCTTGTTCCTCTTTTTTATCCATCTCTGTGATGGCCCGATTGATTTCCCCAAACCTGATAGCCAAGACCCTCACCCATATACGTGACAAGTATTCTGAGGGAGTTTCAAAAATATTCCTATCTATTAACTCTTGGCGATGAGTGCTACTCATTTCATCTACTACTGAGCCCAAAGGTTCCCAATAGTACCTTTCTTTCTCTAAGTCCTCCTTAAGTGTTTGTGTCCTATTTTTTTTGCACACATGTAAGAGAAGAGTTTGACCGCTTCTTGGAGCACTAACTTCCCTTTTTCATAAATTGAGTTAATCCAATCATTATTTTCTCATCCCTACATTGTGAATTTGTGTGTCCTCTTGATGGATTCTAGATTGAAGCTACTGATGGCCGTAAATTTCTCATTGGGAATTTTTCTAGCATTATGATCAACTAGATGTTTCACATATAATGATAGAGTTTGAACCTTCTCTTTTAGTTCATAAATTTTCTTCTTATACTCCTTACTCCTTGGAACCATACTAGCAGAAGATTGTTGATACATGTGCAAATGCCCTTCTTGAGTTGCTTGTCCTATTTGGATGGTGCTCATCTCATAGTTAGCCGGTGTCATATCATCCATTATCTTGATTACCTTTGGCAGACATACTTTGATGTATTGATTACTCGTTTCCCCACTGTAGAACCGTGAGGTTGTATGTGCGATCTTTCTTGATCTTTTTTCTTTGTCCAATGAGACAATCACTGATAAATCAAGGGTTGGTACTTACTGCACAGTGTGGGTGTCAGAGACAAATTTTTCCTACATCCAAGGAAACTTCTCATTGGATTTGGGCTCAATGATAGGTGCACCAATAGTTCCCTATTATGAAGGAGGAGCTAAATCTTTAATGAGAGAGGTATGGGTGTCAACAAGAGGTGGGATATCATGTGGTGGCTTGAATACTAGGTCTTGAACCATGTGTTCTTCACCCACTTGTGTCTCGGCCACTTGATTTTCTTCCTGATTTTATGTGATCAATTCTTCCTCTCGCAGTGATGTAAATGATTCTTCTTCCACCCTATCTTTCTTTGGTGTCTTCTTGTGAGGAAAAGTTTCCAATTTTGTGGCCTTCCTTTACAAACTTCCTCTGAAGTGTTTAGAAGGAATTCACCTCTATGACTTTTGAGGATAACTAATGGGAAGTTTTCTTCTGACTTGGGAGAATTCCTAATGACTGGATGATCATGGGTCTCTTATTTTGAAACCAATTTCTCATTCTCGTTACAACTTTCTTAGTTCGTTCCTTTATATCCCCTAATTCACGAAAATACTAGTTGACTAGAGACAAATGGGAGATCCTGACTACTGTGTACTTAGGATCATACATCTCCATCCAATCATCGTGAAAAATATCTTCATACCAATAGAACTTGAATTTCTTCATCTCACTAATTGTCATCCTCATATGGTCCTTTTCATGCAATTTAAATGCATCAGCACAATTAGTTTATTAGTCCTTAACTTGGGGCTCATGTTGCAATTATGGGAAATAGAAAGAGTCGAGATATTCTCAGATGTCAAAATTAGGCCTAAAAACATAGGAATGTAAATTAGAATGACTAAAAATGGCCTCCAGATGAGATGCATCATTTGAGATTTTGCACGTGAGTACCCCGAGAGAGATAGGAAATGGAATCAACTTCTTCCTCCTCCTTCTAAGCCTATTATTCACTTGAATGATCTGTCTGTAGAGATTGAACAATGTAATTTGGTCACTAAGGTACTTAGGCGGCCTTAGTGGAGCTTGGTCAAAGCTAGTAACTCGCAAGTAGGAGAAGGTCAAGAATTGTATGAAATAAGAGCCATGTTTCTTGATCATGGACATCACTTTTGACAAAATCCTATCCTCTAGATCCCCTTCTAAGATTTAGACCACATACATTTTGAACACATCATTTGCATGGGAGAAATTCCTATGGCTTTCCTCTATCATCAACTATGGAAATTTCTTGAATGCAAGCACCTTGGTAGAAATGTTTTGCGTGAGAGCCAATCATTTAAATGATCTTGATTTAGTGAGGAGATAGACCAAGTAACAAGTCATGTGGAACTTCTTTGTCATGGGTACTTGGGGAAGTTGCAGATGGAAATTATTGTTGATGATATGGCCCTAGTCAATTCTCTACTTTCCTTCTATTAATGTCAAGATGAAAAGGCCCATCTAGTCTTGGAAGTCTCTTATGCTTACTTCACCCATAAATCTGCTGAGGAGAGTGATGGCATCTAAATATCATTCTTGAAACTCACACCTTGGAAGGTTCTTGGGAATCCTTGAGGGCTTCCTTCCTATTTTCAACCATGAACCAAGTGCTACGCCTTGTACATATGCATCCATTGTTTCCCAATCATGCAAGGACCTATCCTTTGAGATGATGACCATGATGGGTGATGTCGGTATCTGAAGAGAAAGTGAAATGGTTCTAGGGCTAATGAATTCCATCATTATACCATTTTCAGCTTTGATGGTTTGTGTTTCCTACTCATAGTGGTGAGAGCAGGCTAGGACCAACTAACGACTTTGGACAGACACTTGGTTTCTTGCAGTAGCACATAAGCCACTGGTGGATATATTATCTTCAATATTATTTTGGTCCTTGGCTTCCATGTAATTTCTAAGGTCATTCAGATCCATGTACAAGACACAATTGTCTTTTATTTCATACTCACAGGTGAAGAATTGTGCTAGATTTTGTCCCATTCACTTCTACTTCATGTTTTCTTTAGAGAGAGAAACTTACCATTTTTAGTAACTATGAAAAATCCACTCCCTAGAACCTCAATTGAATGTTGTGACTCTAATTTCCTCTTCTCCCTACATTCCTCTCTCCTTCTTGATAAAATTTTTATTTTTCACAGGTGCTCGTGGGGCCACGTACTATTTTTAGTAAGTGTCAAAATGCCTGATCTGATGAATTCTTAGTTGCAGTGCATCTTCAATGTCTCTGTCCCCTTCGTACGTTCTTTTGTTGATGACTTTCCCAAAATAGCAATCCCCTATGTAGAAGACCTACTATTTTTAGAAAGTGAGATTCTGGAGGTTGGTTGACATGGAATGATTAAATCTGATATGGGTTTTTTCCCAATATCACCTCTATGAAATTTTAGACCTACCAGCTTAACTGTTTAGGAGATTTTTAATTTTTAATTTTTTGACCTGGTAGTGCTTCTGGACATGGAAGTTATTGATGAACATCAAAAATTGCAGGTCTATTTTTCTCTTCTATTTACAAAAAAATAAATATTTTTGATATGGGTTTTTTCTTCTTATGCTTTAGGTGAAATCTTGTTTTGATTCGACATTCGATTTGACGGTAAATCGAACCTTTTCCTCCATTGGGCGGGAAAGAGGATTTCTTCAGTGTGAACATTTTATGGCATGAGAGGATGGTATGAAGGTATTTTTTTTATGGTTTTGGATAGAGGAACAAACATATAAAAAAAACTTTGTCAATCTTTGCATTTGTTTTCAGGATTTCTATAAAATTTGATTTCATGACAATGAGGATTTTCCATTATTCCTCATTTCTTCTTCATAGCTTGATAAAATCTCCTTATAGGACCAATGTATCACCATGAAAAAGGTATTTTAATGCATTGGTTGATATTATTTTATATTTTGCAAATGGATGAGTGATGGTAGGGAGTTTTAAAGGGAGTTCACAGATATTGTTGTGCACGGGAATGTTAGAAGTTAGAAGCAGGAAGCAGGTGGGTATTGAAAAATTTGAAATAAAGTTGAGAAGAGAGATGGGTAAATTTTTAAATTTTTGATATCCCTGACTTGTGATGGAAATGAGGGACATAAAATTACATGGTGAGTAAGGATATGACACATGGCGGAGATCCAACGGCAGGGAATGAAGGCTAGAAAATCATCTTTAAGCATTGAGGGGTTGGAAGCTAGTCATATAGGTGACCAAAAGTCTCCCTTAGGGGATGGATGAATTTTTCCAAGTTTTATGTCCCTGACCTATGAGGTACATCAAATTCTATGGTGCTCCTGGTGATGACACATGGCAACAATTAGATGGTTGAGGCTTTGAGCTCATACAAGCACCTGGGGGCTGAACTGATGATCTTGGAGGTCACATGAGGATCCAGAGGTCATATGGGGGCTAGGTGGATTTTTCCATGGTTCATCTCTCTGAACTTGAGGGACGTGAGAGGAAAAAATCATGCTAGGCTCCTTGAGCTAACACGTGTCCTCCCAAAATTTGACTAACTCCCGAACTCTCTCTAAGAGGACAAGTTGAAACGACGATAACTCTAGCTCCCAATGGACTTTTTTAATGAAATTTTATACGATATTGAATTAAAATGACCTTTTTAATCCAATGGTTGGGGTATGATATATTTATTCCTCCATGGGATCCCTAAAAAATAGGATTTTTGATTTAGTACTCCACATGTACATATAAAAACTACTTACCGACCTAATGCGCAAAAGTTTTGTGAAAACCTAATTCAACCATATTTTAGGGCTTAGAATTAAATTTCCAATTATGTTTCTTTAATCTCCTAACTCCATCTGGACCTCCTAGAATCACCTTCAAAATTTCAGCAGTTGTTTTGACCTGTGCATTGCTTAGGCCTGTGAACCCTAATTTTGGTGAAACTACCCCAACTTCTCAAAATCCTTCCTAAATCTTCCTAAATCACTTCCAAAATGTCCCAAGGAATTTTAATTTCCTCCATGTCCATTTTTGAATTTTTTCTTTACTCCATGGGGTTTCTCTAGTCCTAGGAATGCTAGCGATAGCCCTTTCGACAACTACTTGAAGATTAACTTTTAATGAACTCCTAAAATCACCTTGGGGGGAATGAACAAAATTTCATACATCACCTAGGGGGTTAATTAACAGAAATTGGGATGTTATTGGCCTTATTAGGTAGATCCAAGGTGCCTCAGAATGATAAAATGTGAGAATTTTGGTAGAGGGATATAGTTGTCATGCTTGGAATTTGTCAATTTCCTTTTTGCACATTCGCAAGACAAAAATTATAAATATCAGAGAGAGGGAAGCATGGAAGGAATAAAATTGGCCAATGGATTTGAAAATTGATTCCTACTGTAGTTTTTTGATGACACGGTCCTCTTGGGTCAAGTTGTTGTTCAAGAAGCTAGAACCATCAAAGGCATTACCAAGAAGTATGAAAGAGCTACAGGGAAGAAAATAAACTTTAGAAATATCATTTTTCTTCATTAATGCTCAGGAGGAACGACAAAAAATACTAGCCACTATCATAGAATGTAACATCAAAAACCTCCTAGATATTTATTTGGGAATGCCTCTTTGTGGGAAAAATTTGGATGAAGGAGGCTGGAACAAATTAATAGAGAGATTCCATAAGAAGTTGGCATCTTGGAAAGGATATTTTCTCTCTCAAGATGGGAAGGTACAACTCCTTCAGAGATGTTTACAAGGCACATCATTTTATATCATGTCCATCTTTATTCTTCCAAGTAGTGTATAGAAAGCCATTGAAGGAATTCAAAAATGATTTCTTTGGACTAGCTCAGAGGACAAAAATAAAATCCCTATGGTTTCCTGGAAAAAATTCACTCAACCTAAGGACAGGGGTGTAGTAGGTTTAAATAAAATTATATTTATGAACCATGCCTTCATAGCGAAGGTGGGGTGGAGACCATATAAAGAGGAAGGAATCTAGGTAAAAATTTTGAATGGGAAATACTTGTTGCCCTTTGGAGGAACTTTGAATTTTTTCAAAGAAATGGGGTTTCTTAGGGGATCTATATTTTAGAACAACATGTGTCAAACTAGAAAGATACTAATTAAAGGGCGTAAATGGAACCTTAGAGATGGATCGACAATAATGTTCTGGAAGGACCCTTGGGTTGAGGATGTTGCACTCAAGTCGAATGGTCTATGGAGTGAGTTATGGTCTTTCTTCACTCCTAAACATGGAGTTATGGTTCAGGATTATTAGGATGAAGAGAGGAGATGGATTCCCATCCTCCCCCCCCCCCTCACTATCATATGAATATCCTACATTTTCATGATTTAAATAGGAAACTGAACGAGCTCCATATCTCTCTTAATAGAGTTCAGGATAAGCTAATCTAGAGAAACCCTAACACAAGGGATTATGAGGTCAAGTCGGGCTATTTATCAAATTTTGATAACTTGGAACCAAATATCATCTAGAGGAAAGTCTAGAATAAGAATCTTATCCCCAAGATCAATATTTTCTTATCAGAATTCATCAAAGGTAATAATCTTACTATGGATATAATTAGAAGAAGAGGAATTATCATTATTAATAGATCTGGGCTTTATAAAGACAATGAAGAATTCATCACGAACTTATTATTGGAATGTCCCTTCTCTTTTCAAGTCTTTATTAAGGTTCTTAACATCTTCAAAGTCCATATGGTCCTTATAGAGCATGTGGCCCTCTTACCTAAACAATTGAGCTTCAATTTTAAGAATACTATGGACAAAAATATGTGGAACCTGGCTCTCCCTCATGTTCAATGGAGAATATGGATTGAATGCAACAAAAATATATTCAAGAACAAGTTGTCTAGGTTGTGTAGAGTGGTTGAAAAATTGAAACATGCCTTGAAGGATGATATGCAGATATTAAAACCCAAACAGGTTAGAGAATTCTTGGAGTGGGAGAAGGATATCCTCAAAATTTTGGATATGGTTCCTACTAGTCCAATTAAGAAGAGTTTGAAACATAAGATATAATGGTTTAAACTACTAAATGGTAGTTTCAAGCTTAATTTTGAAAGCTCAGCTTATTTGAATGATAAAGTGGCTAGAGGAGGAGGTTTGGTTTAGGATCACAATAACAGATGCATTGGAGCCTATGCGGGACCCATTAGAGACCATTTTGACAATGTGGCTGAGGCCAGAGCTATGATTTGGGGTGTTAAGATGTGTAGATACCTCATTCTAAAAAATATGAATATTGAAGGTGATTCTTTGTGTTATAAATTATCTCAATGATCAAAGAAAATGTGGCTGGAAGCTTAACAATTAGATCATGGAAGCAAGTTGCATTCTTGATTCATTTGATCAAGTGATCATTCAACACACTTACTGTGTTAGGAACAAGCTAGCTACTGCATTTTCCAATAAAGGTATGGTCATGGTGGATATTGTGACATGGATATGGACACATATTCCTTAGGTTCAGATCAATTATCTCATTAATGAAGACATACAATAGGAGGTAGTGTTATGATGATCCGCATAGCTCTCAATCTTGGGTTTTTGAAAGGAATTTTACTTTTTGGAATACTGGCTCTTTCTAATTCATTTGCTTTTATTCCAATTTCTTCCAGTCAAGCTCTGGGGTTTGTGAGTGTGAAGAAGATAATAATGAAGGCTACATGAGGGGAGACATAGTGCATACTGAACCCACTACTTTTCTTCACCTCAAAAATGACAATGAACTGTGGAAGCTATTGGTTAAAGGAGGTTTTACTAGGTACATTCGTCGATTAAAAGGTAATGACCCTTCCCTTTCTGTGGATGTTATGACTTCATGGAGTGATGGGGGTTTTATTTTTAGAGGGGTTCAAATTTATGTTTCATAGGAATCCATTGCTAAGATTAGTGGGTTGAACACTAATGGTCACAAAATTTTCAAAGACAAACCCTAGAAAAAACATGAAATTGTTACCTTTTTTGAAGTCAGGGAAAATATTATAACCTATGACGATGGTATTTCTAACACCTACTTTCTAGGTAGATGGGTTGATGTCTATTTTTTGCTCATGAAATATCTGACCCTTGAGGGTAAATTTGAAAAAATCTTTCTCACTATCTATCTATCCTCAATTTTTTCCATCGTGATTAGACCATGAGTTTATCCTTTTTGTTATAGGTCATTTCTCTTAACTATTGAGGATTTTAATAAAAATAAGGAGGATATCCCTCTTCACCAAGGCATCATCCTTCTCTTCGTTTAAAAAAGAAATTATGAGATTCCTAGTTAAACCAATGATCCCGAATCGGACCAGGAGACCTTTACATCTCACCTCAATATAATTAGGTAAATGAAAGATAATGATCCTTCAGAGGGTATTATGAATGCCTTATGTAATTTGAAGAAGGGGATCCAAATTTTGGGTTAAATTTCCACAAAAAGGGATTAGGATTTTGCTGATTGGGAGGCTAGATTGATGAGGAATAAGTCTATAATTGACACCATCCTCAATGTCAATAAAAACCTCATACATGAGCTGAAAGACTGCCATCACATGATTAAAACTCAAAATAGGAATATAAGGGGTATCCAGGTGGATTATGTGATGCAGGTGTTGGTGCTTTTTTCAACCTTACCATTTTCATTTAAATTATTCAGTCCACATGGTTAGAAGTATTTTCTATCTCTTTGTGTGGATGCGTAAAAATTTCTCCTTCATTTAGTTTCCATTGTTGAGTCCTTTCCTTATGTCATGGATCACATTGAGTCTTGGTATTATTTACAGTCTTCTCTCCATGAGGGAAAAATTTTGTTGTTTAGGACATTTTATCTTCCACAGTTGTGTCTCCTCTGTAAATCATGTCCCAACATCCATGGATACTTGGTCATCTTTAATTAGACATGACATGACAGGGTCTAATTGGTGAACTTGTCACTTTTGTTACATTTGTAAAAAATGCCAAATTGGTCCCATGGCCCCAATAATTTATGATTGGCTATTCAAAAATATGAAGCGATGGAGTAATTTTTTTACTTTGAACCTGAAGATGTACACCTGTCATAAATCAAGCCATTGTGGGAAGGTGGGCCCTCTTGAATTTTGTTTTGAGGAATTATGATGAAAGGAATGAAAAGTATAAAAGGAATGCCTAAGGCCCGCAAAAGGACACGTGGTGGTTTGAAAAGGTCAAAGGTGCAGAGGCGGATCATCGGAGCATTTTGAATATTTTGGCCTTTTTGTGAAAAGGAGAAAAGTTATAAAATGAGCCACGATTCTGTTGGGGACCAAATAATGTCACATGTTTGAGTCAGCATTGAAAAATCAAAGCAGGAGGCGGGTCACCAGAGCACTTTGGGGAATTTTGGTTTTTTTGTGAAAAGGAGTAAACTTATAAAGTGAGCCACAACCCCATTATCATCCAGTTATAATTCATGTGTTGATTCCACGATCCCGTTGTCACCTAGGTTAAGCCACGTGTTGAGGGTGTAGGGGTGGGCCAAAATGTCCAAAAATACACATTTTCTTAAAGTATTACAAAATACAAAAAGTACCCCCAAGCCCGCTTCAGCTAAGATCTTTTCCACGTGGATGGCTCAATTTTGAAGTTGTGAAAGACAGAGTTAATGGCTATGATACAAGGCATTTAGTTCTTCCGCCATTAACACTCCAGGACCTCAAGAGATTCAAATGAATTTCATTTTTATTGTTAAGTTCATGTTTCTTGTCATTTTTATCAGTGAGTTGCATTTAGAATTGTTTTGGAGCTCAATTGGTGAACCTGAGAAGTGTGAAAGTTTGTTGTTTTGAATCATAATTGCTCGAGAACCTATAGAAAACTACCAGGATGAAGGATAACAAGATGCAAAGGAAAAGGATGAAGAGAAGGAAGCTATAGGTGCAAAGGATGATCAACAGGCTTACACGAATTCTTCCTCTTTTTTGTGTGTGTCATGTTTTCATAATCAGGAGGGAATGCTCCAAATAATTTTTTAGAAGTGACAACCAGATGCCCCATTTAAAAGAAACCGATGGAAATAATTGAAAAAGATTATCTTTTGTATGTCAGGCAACTTTTGGGTTTAAATTTATTAAATATCACTTTCTGGAACAAATTTGTAACAAACAAAGTATTCCTTGGAACTGGCTTGAAATTATAAGGGGCGAGAGTACAAGGATGTCGAAGCTGGCTTGAAAGTATAAGGTAAATGCCTAAGACCCGCAAAAACGTGGAGGGCCTGCACTCATTTGAGGATCCACCTCTGGGTCTTACCTTTGGAGTTTTGCCAAGGATACACGTGGAGGCTTCCATTGGCTCCTCTTTATACTGAGACTTCTCAAAGGTCAAAGTGACTTTCTTAGTCATGAGACACATGGAGGGTCCTTACCTATTTGGGGACTTGCCCCTGAATTTTAATTTTGAAAGAGCACCGAAGAGACACTTGGAGGTTTCCACTAGATCTTCCCATACATACTTAGAACTTTTCATCAAGTGGCACCTTCTGATGAAAAAATTTTTAATGGCCAGTACTTTTTCTAGTCCCGAGACATGTGGAGAGCCCACACTTTTGGGTCTCCACTTCTGGGAACCATATCAAAAGTGCACCAAAGAGACAGTACAACGTTTTCAGGACTAAGACACAATGGCCGAGGCAACTTTCTTGGGCCCAGGGCACATGGAGAGCCTGCGCACTTTTGAGGTCCCGTCTCTAGACTTCATCTTTCAAGTGCACCAAATAGACACATGGAAGCTTCCATTGGACCTTCCCATGCTTAGAATTTTCAGTGACCGAGTGCAACTCTCTCGGGTTCTAAACACGTGGAAGGCCCTACATTCATTTGGGGACCACCTCTAGACTTCACCTTTGCTATTGCACCAAGGAGACACATGGAGGTTTCCATTGGCTCCTCTTTACACTTGGCCAACTCAGACTCGCAACACAAATATGTGGTATAATCCATGCGAGGACACTAATTTCTGAGAGGCAAGAATGCAGGTATCTATTCCTCAAGGTGTATTCTCGAAGGTGAAAAGGATTGCTTGTCAGATCAAGCCATATAGAGCCACTTGAGAATACTAAAGAGGGTATTTATTGCATGAAAAAATAAAATAATGATTAAAAATATTGTCAAAAGTTATGACATTACATCCCAATCATAGTTGAGGAACTGAGAAACATGATCAGTTCATGATTTATCCACCTGGAAATAGAAAGTAAGATATTTTCAAGGGAATAAACATGATTAAATGATATGTTGTAAAGAGGAATATTCTCTTGAAGATTTAGACTTTTGGGGGGAAAATTTGGGATGAGTGAGTGAGTGAAATTGTATAAATGTAATGAGAATACTCTTGCATAGTGGGGGTTAAATTTTTTGAGAAAGTTTGAGAAAAACCATTTTTTCCTGAGAGACCATCTGAGAAACCTGTTTATTTTCTTGTGTTTTAGATTTAATCACGTCAAGATGGTTGCAAGTGTACAGCCATTGACAAGCTCTAATATTGTTAAAGAAACTCTCCCCTACTGATGAATCTAATGAACCTTGAAATGAATTTATGTTGATCATGAGCACAATTATGTTTTCTCTTATTTCAAGAATGTTTTCGAATAGTTTTTCTTGTTCCTGTTGCAATATTATGTTGAAATTCCTTTGAATCACACAAGATCTTATCCCCGTGGTAGTATTCTAGCATTTGTAATTTCATTGTGAGAAGATCTTTCATCTTGTAATGAAATAAACAATTTAAAATCACTCTACTTCCACTATGTTGACAAATATTGTTTGTAAGTCTATGAGTGTATCTTAGGCATGATGAATCAGGGACTTTCAATGTTTAATTAAGTCCTTAGCATGAGCCTTTGTGTTGAATTATTGAAGAGTGTATGAAACCGTGCATCTCTGGGCCTCCATTGATACACACCTTCTGGTTGAAGGAATATTTTGGCTATTTTGAAGCATTTTGTCTGTGAGTGTTCCAATATTTGTAAAGGTTCTCAAAGATTTGGTATAATCAACTTTATCTTGCTTAACTTCCCACCAAAAAATTTATCAAATGATAAATCCTATATTAACTACCCCTGTTTGTACTGTGTATCCACAAAGGTTTAACAAATTTCCACTATCCAAAATATGCAGAAACAATCAGGATTCAATTATTGTCTTTAGTAATCCTGAACCTTGTCCAGGAAACATCTCCACTCTCTAGTGTGAACAACTCGTGAGAGTTAGATTGTGTTGTATTGATCATATTTTCTCAAGGTTCTCATTAATATTGTGTAAAGAAGGATCTCTTGATATCCTTCACCAACACGGGTTACAGAACAGGTCCTCTCACCCTGGTTGAAGGCACAACCTAAAGTAGTGAGGGTAGATCAAACCCTTAGTGAGGTGCTATCCATTTCTCCAATGCCTGAGTAACAAAGAGTCAACTGAATCCCCTCCCTGGCTACAAAATGACTTATATCATGATTTTTCTGTCTCTAAGCATCCTGTCAGTTTTGTGATGCTGCTCAGCCCTCGTAGGAGAATCAATTTGGATACCAACACCAAAGTGGTGGTGTTGCTAGGGAATTATTTGTGCCACTGAAATGGTGTTGTTGTAGGGATTATTTGAACACCGTCAAACCTATTTGTGTGGAAATTTTAATGCACCAAAGTGGCACTATTGTTGGGATTATTTAAACACTGAGACCTATTTGTGCGGAAACAACATCAAAGTGGCATCAGTCCTGGGAAGTATTTGTACACCAGGACCTATTTGTGTGGTAACAACACCGAAGTGGCGCCGTTGCCAGGGATTATTTGAACACTGAGACCTATTTGTGTGGCAAAAACACCTCAATGGCATTGTTGCTAGGGACTATTTTACAAATGCCTACACATACAAACCCTGGTAATGATTCTTACATGGTTTAAGTACAAATAAGTTGTTTAAACATCATCCTTTGTTGAGATTTGTAAGATTTATGCAAGATTACAAGTTCATTATGTAGTATTTCCAGTTTCTAGTGGTTATTGCACTAAATTTGCATCAATAGTGATAAATGTGGGTAAAGGAAGGTTGGATCTGTTAAGCTTTGTATAAATTAAGCATTTATAGACACTTGGCAAGTTACTTATAGTGCATCTGCACAACTAAGGTGACAATCCTTAGTGGCGAATCCATTGTTGAATTGAAATTTGCATGATTACAAGTGTCTTAACCTGTTTCAAGTGAAATTTTTCATCGATATTCACAAATATGGAGGGAATAAGGTCTCTCTTCACTAGGGATCCTACTAGAAAGTTATTTCTAGAACTAGTAAAGACAAATTCAAAAGGAAAAAAAGTCTCGAAAGTTGCTGGAAATCAAGAATCAAGAAAGGATATATCAGTTCTAAAAGGTGATCAATCTATGGTTGAATATTACCATACGTCTTCAAGTGATTCTGAACTAGGTAATATTTATATAAATTTGAGTTCTCCAACTGGAGAGGGGCCATCATTTGTGTCTGAAAAGTGTGCCTCTTAGTTTTCCCCTATTTCTTCCAAGGTTGATAAGGTTTTCCAAGAAACTGAGTCATTAGAGGATATTTACTTTGAGAGTTATACTCTTGTGCCCTAGAGACCCCTTGTCCCTTATCATTTTGATTCTCCTACAAGATCACCTCCTCAAGGAAATATGGCTCAACCTCCACCTAGACCTCCTTTTGTTGTCAACACTTTTGGACCTATAGATTTCATAGGTATTGATGGATATCCTAATATGGTGCCACAAGATGTCAAAAATAGGTTTCCAAAATTTAAAGGGAATAATGCAATCACCGGTGACCAGCATTTAGAACTCTTTGTCAATATGATGGAAGATTTTGAAATTGAGTTTGAAGATGTGTATATAAAACTATTTATTCATACTCTTGAGGAAGATGCCCATAACTGGTATAATGCTTTACCAAATAATTCAATAGATTCATGGACTGAGATAAAAAGTTCCTTTAGATTGAAATATGGGGATAAGATAGATCCCAGGTTCCTTTTATCTAAATTTGAAAATATAAAGAAAAATCCAAATGAATCTATCCATGATTTCAATACTCGGTTCAATAAGACCTTGAATAGGCTACCTATAATCATAAGGCCAAGTGATGAGTCCTACTTGATAAAATATTCTAATGCTTTTGACAAAAAGGCTTGCTTAGTACTTGAGAGATAAGAACCCGAGAAAATTGAGGTAGGATTACACCATAGCCATGCAAATAGAAAATAACATCAAAGCAGTTGGAAAGCCTCCTAAGAGAGAGGGTGTCAAGTTAATCAATCCAGAGAGGCCTGAATCAAACAAAGTTGTGGATCTGGAAGAGGTTGTAAAAACTTTGGCTGGAGTAGTTAAAGAGATATCCTATAAACTGGCCAGAGTAGAAAAATGGATAGGACAAAGTTCCCAGGGTCATCACAAGCCACACGGTGAGGAGAGATATTAGGGAAATCATCCTAGAGGTGATCACAGACCAGATGACAGAGGGAAAGGGCTCATGGGATTAGGAAATAAATAGCCTCAACCCAGGGAGAATAGATTGGTTCCTGATCCTTTGACTGTCAGGGTTGCTACTGTGGAGGAGGCCAATGTTATCGAGTGGTGTGATAGGTGTTTCTTACCACACTCCCCATGTGATGTAGATCAAGAAGTTGAGGAAGCAGATGATGATGAGACATATGATGATGTGTGCATGATGGAATGCCCTGCAAACTCATGGCAGGGGGCAACCTCAACTGAATTGATAAGTGCCATGAACTGTTGAAAACTTTTGGGATTGTGTTCACTTGGTATTACCTCTTCCTCCTATTAATACTTTTGAAATTTTTATGGTGCAAGAATTTGATTTTCCTAATCATGATTTTGAATACTTAAGGGCCTTGATGATTAAAAAGTATGATGGAGGGATCCCTTCTGAAGAGGATAGACAACTATTGATGAATGCAGTAGTTTCTTAGGAGAAAGTATATAACACTAGAGGTATGGTTGTCAAAGGGGGAGGTCCACAAACCAAGCTAAAAGTTCCATTTGTTACCAATATCCCAAAGGAAACCCCTAAGAAAGATACATTTGGCAAAGGCTTAACTACCCCAACTAAAACATGTGCTCCTTCCCATGCCAAGACTCTGAAAACTCCTATACTATTAGATGAAACTGGTGAATCTTCCTCCTAATACTACCTACCTAAATATGTTCCTTGTGACA
The DNA here is from genome assembly GCA_019776745.2 of Taxus chinensis. Classification (NCBI taxonomy): domain Eukaryota; kingdom Viridiplantae; phylum Streptophyta; class Pinopsida; order Cupressales; family Taxaceae; genus Taxus; species Taxus chinensis. The sequence goes on along the minus strand of CM034154.1, from coordinate 168,001,096 downwards.
TAGCCCAAATATTGAGTCAGATCAAGGTCACTGTTCCCATTGTTGAATTACTCAGGATCCTTGAGCATAGGAAAAGGGCATTTGAATATTTGGGATTTAAGGAAGAAAATATTACTCAGGGAAAAAGTGCTAATAATGTAGAGGTTCCTTCCATTATTATAGAATCAAGAATACCACAAGCATTGGAGGAACTGGGTGAATCATCTGAGGTGTATTTGGGAACTTCTCTGGTTGAGTCTATGTTCAATGTCGATCCATTTTTTACCACTTTTATTATTAAATATCCGCTGGTACATAACTACATGTTTGATTCAGGAGCCTCATGTAATGTAATGCCTCTTGAGGTAATGAATGAGTTAAATATCAAGGTAACATCAGCTTTTGGGAAATGTACTGCTATGGATTCAAGATAAGTGCTAGTAATTGGATATGTCAAAGGATTAGTAGTGCAATTGGTAGCTTATCCAGGAAAATTATTAACCATGAATGTGGTTATTGTGGACTATCCTACTAAGTGGGGGATGTTGTTGTCTAGAAAATGAGTAGCTAGTGTGGGTGGAAGCATATAAATGGACATGTCATAATTAACTATACTAGTTAAGGGGAAAGTTGTGAAGTTGTACGGTGAGAAGAAAATGTTACATATCATTGAGGACCCTAACAATGCTTCTTATGAAGTATTGTACACAGATGTTGATGTCGGTAATTTTCTGGGCTATGATCATTGTAAGGAGCATAAAATTGATGAGTGTAAATATCTTGAGAAGGTTAGTTCTCCTTGGACCCTGATGTTTGATGGGGCTTGTTCTATACCTGGTAATGACATTGTGTTGTCTTGATATCTCCAAGCCAAGAGGAGTTTAACTTTTATTTTAAACTAAAATTTGAGTGCACAAACAATATTGCTGAGTATGAATCACTGCTCTTGGGTTTAAGGATTGCATGGAAGTATTGTGTCATAGAAATTAGTGTTAAAGGAGATTAAGATTTGATAGTCAAACAAGTCATAAAGTTGTATGCGACAAAGAGTCAAAGAATGAAGCAATACAGGCATGCATTTTGGGACTTCATTGAAATGTTTGACTCTTTCAATATAACGCACCAAGATAGGAAGTAAAATATTGTAGCAGAAAATTTGGCAGTAGTGGATCAAGGTTTGAGAGCTATATAATGTCTCCCTATTATGAATATGATATTGAAATATTGACCAGGCCATCTGTCCCTGATTATATCAAGCATTGGAAAGTGTTTGAAGATGATGCTCAGGTCCAAAGGTTTCTACAAAATAAAGGAGAATTCACCAATCAAAGTATGGAATGGGAACCAATGGTTTGTGTAAATGAAGGAAAAGAGACCCTATTTGGTAAATACATTATCAACTTGAAAATAAATACTATTCCGAGAGGTTTGGTTGCATTGGAATCAAATTTTGATAATGTTGACTGAATTGTTAGTAGACACATGTCAGCCTCAAGAGATGTTGAATAATATAACCTGGTCACAAAAGATAAACCTCGGAAAATATGGCTAGGAAATAATGTTAACAGAGAAGAAAAGTAGTCATATGTCTAATTACTAAAAAATTACTAGGATTTATTGGCTTGGTCATATTCAAAATTGAAATCATACATGGAATACCTTTTTCAACATGAAATACCCCTAGGAGCTAATTCCAATCCGTTTAGGTAGAAGCAAAGACCAATTAATCCACTCCTTTCTCTAAAAATGAAAGAAGAGTTGAAAAATTTAAGGGATGGAGGAATCATACAACCTACAAGATACTCCTCATTGGTAGCAAACCCGGGGTACTTGTCCAAAAGAAAAATGGGGATATAAGATTTTGTGTTGACTTCAAAAATTTGAATATGGCATCAATCAAGGACAACTATCCCTTGCCAAATATGGATAACATGCTACAATTAGTTACTTGTTATGAGTTTTTATCCACTTTGGATGGTTTCTCTGGGTATAACCAAGTGGTTGTGAAGAAGTCAGACAGAATCACAACTTTTTTCACCACTCCATGGGGAGCCTATGTGTATGTCAGAATGTCATTTGGCTTGATGAATGCCAGAGCCACATTTCAAAGAGAAATGGATGTAGCATTCTCTGGATATATAAATGATTTCATTTTGATGTATCATGATGATGTGACAAATTTTTAATGAGAAGTGATCACCTGTAGCATTTATAAAAGATGTTGTTAAGGTGCAGGGAATATGGTATATCACTGAATCCCAAGAATTTCCATTTTGGGGTTCAAAAGGCAAAGATGCTTGGACATATTGTGTCAAAAGAGGGGGTCATGATTGATCCCAAGAGAGTGGAAGCCATTAGTAAAGTTCCTATTCCAAGAACCAATAAGGGAATTCAGTCCTTTTTCGGGAAAATAAATTTATTAGGAGATTTGTTTCCAACTTTACTAAATTGACTATCCCAATCACCAGTATGTTGAAGAAATATTAGAGTATCAGATGGGAAGAAGCAGTTATTCAAGAATTTATTGGGATTAAGGAAGCATTGAAGAATGCCCCTGTTTTAGTAGCTCCTGATTATAAAAAGGCTTTCCAAATGTTTTCCTTTGCTTCAGAGAATACTATTGCATCTGTGTTGTTACAAAAGGATAATGAAGGAGCTGAAAGACCAATTGATTTCTTTAGTAAAGCATTACAAGGAGTAGAATTGAAGTATACTATCATGGAGAAGCAGGTCTTTGCTTTGGTTAGGGCCACACAAATCTTAAGGCCATATATTTTGAGTTCTAAAGTCATAGTTTATGTTCCCCACACCATGGTTAAGGATATCCTATTCGAGACGGAAATTTCAAGTAAAAGATGCCAATGGGAAAAAAAGTTGTAAGAATATGATATGGACATCCAAAGTACAAAATTGGTCAGAGGATTGGGCCTAGAAAAGCTAATGGTAGAAAGCAACCTACAAAAAATTGAGATAAATGAGGTTGAAGAAGAAATATCGAATATTCTTAAGAAATTGACAAATTATGAATGGTACAAGGATATTATTTTTTATCTCAAACATCTATAGTGCCCTAAGTATTTAAGAAAGAATCAAAAGAGAGAACTTAAGTTAGCCTCCCAGAAGTACATCATCATTGATTATGGGTTATCTTAGAAGAATCCTGAGGGATTTCTCTTAAGATGTATCATTGAGGATGAAGCCCAGAAAATAATTGATGATTTCCATGGAGGAGTTTGTGGAGGGAATTTTACTAGAAGAGTCACAACCCATAAGATATTAAGGGTTGGTTATTGGTGGCCAACTCTTTTTAAAGATACAACTCTGTTGTTAAGAAAGTGTGAAAGTTGTCAACATTTTTTAGGAAGATTAAATGCTTTAGGCTCCCTCCCTTTACAAACTGTATCAATTGAAGCTCCATTTAAGTAGTGGGGAATGGACTTCATTGGTGAGATTTCAGATTCTTCAAGTGTAGGCCACAAGTGGATATTATTGTCCACTGATTACTTCACCAAGTGGGTGGAGGCAATCCCTACCAGGAAAGCTACCCACGAAATTGTTATGGACTTCATTCTGAATCATATAATTTACAGGTTTGGAGTGCCTACTAAGATAGTTGCTGACATAAATTTAGCATATGCTTAAAATTATAATCCCCAAGGTAATGGACAAGTAGAATTAAGAAATAATTTTTTTTGAAGATAATCAGAAGGACCTTGGAATTAAAAAAATTGAAGTGGGGTGAGTAGTTGAAGTTTTCTATTTGGGATGATATAATTAATGTTAAAAGAGCTACTAGAAAGAGCCTGTTTGAATTGGTGTATGGAACTCAAGCTCTATTTCCCCTACATATGCAATTATCTTCCTATCAATTCATCTGAAAGTTGGAGGACCAAGAGGTTAGTCCCTATGAAGCACGGATCAATCAAATTGTTGAACTAGATGAAGAGAGAAGGGAATCCCATAAAAGATGTGAAGTTTAGGGGAAAAATGAAAAAATTGTTTGACAAAAGGTTACCCCAAGGGTTTTCAGTGTAGGATATCTTGTGCTATTGTGGGATATTAGACATGAGGATAAGAGAAAATATGGAAAGTTTGATGCATTATAGAAGGGACCTTAATCTATTGATATTAGGATTAGTGAGCATACCTTATTATTAAAAGATCTAGATGGGGAATTTCTTAAGTTTCCTATTAATGGCAAGAACTTGAAAATTTTCCTTGATTGATTTATTAGAATCAAGGCATACATCATTGTACAGTGAATAGTATTTTTTTTTGTTTTGTTTTTGCATTTTTCTATGTCGGTTTCTCCTGGTCCATGGTGACCAGTTATTGTTGGTTTCTGGGTTTGATCTTGGGAGGATTGGTTATAGTTTTTCTACTTTGCTAGCTTGTTCTTGACTCCATTGCCCAATGGATTTCTGGCACATGGTCTGTTATGTTGTTCTTGCAGCACTCACTAGGAGTGCCCGTCCCCAAGTCAGAGCTAATGTTAGTGCTCAATTTTAACCTCGCCCCTCTCGGACAAGTTGGTATTTTAAGTATGCGTGGTTTGAAATTTTTTTGTCTCCCTATATGGATGTGTGAAAATTTTCTCCTTCACTTAGTTGTCATTATCAGTCATTTCCTTGGGTCATGGATCACATTGATTCTTTGTATTATTTACAGTCTTCTCTCCATGGGGAAAAAAATTATTGTTGGGCATCTTCCACGATTGTGTCTCCTCTATAAATCCTGTTCCAACATCCATGGATATGTGGTCGTCTTTAATTGGATGTGACATGGCGGGTATTTTTGGTGAACTTGTCACTTTTTGACATTTGTAAAAAATACCAAAATGGTCACGTGGCTATGATAATTTCTAATTAGCTATTCAATGATATGAAGCGGTGGAGTAATTTAGTACTTTGGCCCCAAAAAGTGTACACATGTCATAAGTCAAGCCGTTGCAGGAAGGTGGGACCTTTTGTGAATTTTGAGGCATTATGATGAAAGGAATGTAAATAGTGTACAAGTAATGCCTAAGGCCCAGCAAAAAGACATGTGATGGTGTGAAAAGTCAAAGGTGGAGAGGTGGATCATCAGAGAATTTTGAAGATTTTGGAATTTTTTGTTAAAAGGAGAGCAAAGTTATAAAATGAACCACGTGATTCCGCTATGAGACCAAATAATGTCACATGTTTGAGTCAACATTTAAAAGTCAAAGTGGGGAAACAAGTTGTCGGAGAACTTTGGGAATTTTGGATTTTTCTTGTGGAAAGGAGTAAACTTATAAAGTGAGCTACAACCCTGTTGTCACCTAGGTAAAGCCACGTGTTGAGGCCGTAACAAAAGCGGAGGGGGCCGGCCCAAAATGTCCATAAATAAACATTTTCTTAAAGTATTACAAAATATAAAAATTACCCCCATGCCCGCTTCAACTAAGATCATTTCCATGTGGATGGCTCAATTTTGAAGTTGTGAAAGACAAAGTTAACGACTATGATACAAGGCATTTAGTTCTTCCGCCATTAACACTCCAGGACCTTAAGAAATTTGAATACATTTCATATTTTATTGTTAATTTCATGGCATCTTGTCATTTTAATTAGTGAAGTGCAATCAGAATTGTTGTGGAGCTCAATTTGTGAACCTGAGAAGTGTGAAAGTTATTGTTTTGAATTAGAATTTCTCGAGCACCTACAGAAAATCACAAGGTTGAATTAGAGAAAGATGTAAAGGAAAAGTATGAAGAGAAGGAATCTGCAGGTGCAAAGTATGATCAACAAGCTTATGCACATTATTTCTCTTTTTTGTGTGGATCATGTTTTTAGAATCAGGAGGGAATGCTCCAAATAATATCTTAGAAGTGACATCTAGACACTCTAGTTAAAAATAACCATTGGAAATAATTGAAAAATCTTATCATTTGAACACCTGGCAGATTTTGGGTGTAAATTTGTTAAATATAACTTTTTGGAACAAATTTGTAACAAAGAAAGTATTCCTTAAAACTATCTTGAAAGTATAGGGGGTGAGAGTAAAAGGGTGTCGAAGCCAGCTCAAAAGTATAAGGTAAATTCCTAAGACCTGCAAAAAGACATGTGGAGGTCTTGCACACATTTCAGGATCTGCCTCTGGGTCTTACCTTTGGAGTTGCGCCAAGGAGACACATGGAGGATTCCGCTGGCTCCTCTTTATACTTAGACTTCTCAAAGGCCAAAATGACTTTCTTGGGCACAAGACACATGGAGGGCCCACACCTATTTGAGGACATGTGCCTAAATTTTACTTTTGAAAGAGTGCTGAAGAGATATGTGGAAGTTTCTGCTTGATCCATCCATGCTTATAATTTTCAAGTGGCCTATGCAACTTTTTCGGGCCCGAGACACATGGAGAGATCGCGCTTGTTTGGGGTCTTGTCATCACCAATCCGACACTATGATAATTCTTCACCAGGAACTCCTCGTGCTATGATTATTTACTAATGCACAGACCTTTAGTTTGGTGGATGTAATCTGGAAACAAAACAACAACATAACACAAGAATACCATCGACTATGATAAGACGGAATGATGAAAATCTGAAATATCAAAGTAAATTATAATATTAACATGAAATTGTTACAATCTCACCCATGAGGTACTTCAAGTGTTATTGACTTCACTTGCCTTTCACCAAGACTATGGGAGAAACTTTACAATTACACCTCTTAATGGCTTCTTCAACACACCTTTAAACTGATGGCTTCCTTCGCACACTTCCTACAATATTTCTCACTACTTCCTTCTATGCTAAATGAGGGGGGTGGCCTCTCTATTTATAGAACTTCCAGGCTTATCCATCTTATCTCTAAGATAGGATAAGAAATCCACTCTGACGAATCATATTCCATACCTTAACTCTTATCTGTACATGTAAGCTTATCTTTTAAGATAAGATAAACCTTATCATTTTACATGGGTTCCACATTTTTAGACTTTTTACAAATAAAATACACAAAATATTTATGACCTCACTCCTTGTCCTTATTACCAATATAATATTTCTAATTCCTAATCATGTAGACCCTACTTCTCTAATTACCCAAACTTTGACATTTTAACATTACCGGACCACTTACAACAAATATTTACTTTTTACAACATTCCTATTGTACTTTGACTATTACCGTACTCCACATTATTGGCGGCACCGTACTGACGGCCACGTTATCTTCTATCAGACGCTACTACTAGTTATACTTGACAACATCCTATTCCTAATACATACATTAATGAAATAGAAATTACGGAGGAAAATTTTAGTGTCGACATCTTCCCCCTTCCTAGCTTCTACTCCGTCCTCGGAGTAGACTATTCTGGTGCTTGGAAAATCTTCAACTTGTCATGGTTGACCCATTTCATAATGGGAGTGCCATCCAATTCCTCCAGTCGGTACGTACCATTTTCATGCACAGCTGCTATTTTGTAGGGCCCCATCCATTTTGGAAGAAATTTTCTCTGTCTTCTTTTTTTGTATCTGGAATCATATACTAGAACCAAGTCATTCACATGAAATGGAGACCACCAGGATCTTTTGATCAAAGTATTCCTTCTGCTTCATTTTCTTCTTATAGCTTGTATCCTTAGCTATTTCCCTCATTTCCTCTAGCAAATGAAGATGTACCAACCTTTCTTTTACTGAATCACTTTCATCCATCCTTTCATTTTTCATAACTCTCACAGTGGGAATATCAAACTCAATAGGAAGAACTGGATCAATGCCATAGGCCAACTGAAATGGGGAGTATCCTGTTGCTGACTTTGATGTTGCCCTATATGCCCACAATGCTGCATGAATCCTTTTATCCCACTTATGTACCTGCAAGGCTGCATCTTTTGCTAGAATTTGACACAACACAAAATTTGTTCGTTCCACCTGTCCATTTGTGCTTGGCTTGTATGTTGTTGCCTTCCTGTGCTTAATAGAAAACTTATTGACTAGGGCTTCTACCACCTCATTAATGAAGTGGCTTCCTTGATCTGTTACAATTTCTAATGGACAACCAAATCTGGTGACAATGCGTTCATATATGAACCTTGCCACTTCATCCATGGAAGTTGTTTTCAATGGCCTAGCTTCAACCCACTTGGTTAAATAATCTGTGGCAACTACAATATACTTATTTTGGCATGAGGTAGTTGGAAGTGGACCTACAATGTCTATTCCCCACTTTTCAAAGGGACCAAGTGGAAGAATAGGGCATAATGGAGCTGATGAAGTCTTACGGTTACCATGTGTTTGACAAATATCACATGTCTTACAATAATTATAACAATCTTTAAAAAGAGTGGGCCAGTGATAACCTGCATCCAAGATCCTTCTTGCTGTAAGTTGTCCAGAGAAGTGCCCTCCACATGTACCATTGTGGAATTCTTCTAGCAGTTCCTTCCCTTGATCACGTCCAACTGCCCTCTTGTACTGTCCATCAGGTCCTATTCGAAATAATACTCCATGCAGAATAGAATATGGACAACTGGCTTGAGTAATCTTTCTCTTAGTCTTTGCATTGGCACCATCAGGAAACTTGAATTCATTCAGATAATTCCAAATATCTATGTATTCACTAGGGATTGTGTCAAGGGATAACAATGCTGCATCGGGGAAATCATCATCATCACAAGATGATCCTAAACCATCATAGGCTCGAGAGAGTGCATCTGCATTGACATGCTTCTTTCCTGGCCTATCTATAATATCAAATTCAAATTCTTGTAGCAAAATTATCCATCTTGCTATCCTCCCTGATGGGTTAGGCTTATTTACAATATATTTTAGAGCCTGATGATCTGTTACAACTAGAAATTTTTACCCTAGCAAGTAATTTCTAAACTTCTTTACAGCAAAAATGATAGCCAGAGCCTCTTTTTCAGTTACAGTATAATTTACCTCAGCACTGCTCATTTGTCTGCTCCCAAAGTAAATTGGATGTTCATTCCCATTTTCATCCTTTTGGCTCAAAGTACTTCCTAGTGCTGCATCTGAGGCATCAGTGTACACAATGAATGGCTTGCTCCAATCTGGATTCTTCAAAACAGGTGAAGACACCAGGGCTTCCTTCAGTTGTCCAAAAGCTTCATGCGCCTTATTTCCTGGTTCATAAGTAACATCCTTCTTCAAGAACTGGGTTAGTGGCTGTGTAATCTTTGAGAAATTCTTGATGAACCTTCTATAGTAACCCACATGGCCTAAAAATGATCTCAACTTACTTCTATTCATAGGAAATGGTAAATCTTTGATTTTTGAAACTTTATCAGGATCAGTACCAATACCATCTCTGGATACAACATGCCCTAACAAAACACCTTTAGAACATCCAAAGACACACTTTGTAGGGTTTAGTGAGGCTTGTGCTTCATCTAACCTTTGAAATGCTGTCTCCATCTGGTGCAGGTGGTCCAACTTGCTCCCATAGATGTAAAAATCATCCAGAAATACTCTGATGAAGGTCCCAATGTAGGGTTCGAACACCCTATTCATCAAATGCTGGAATGTTGCTGGAGCATTACACAACCCAAAAGGCATAACTCTATAAGCAAACGTTCCCCAAGGAGTGGTGAACGTGGTCTTCAGCTGATCTTTCTCTGCTATACGAACTTGGTTGTAGCCGCTATATCCATCAGCAAAACTATAGCACTCCTGGCCAGCTACTTCGTCCAAGATCTGATCTGAAAATGGAAGAGGGTAATGATCCTTCTTTGTTGCCTTATTGAGCTTCCTGTAATCAACACAAATGCGTAGCTTCCCATTCTTTTTTATTGAGATCACAATGGGAGAAACCCATTCTGAATTCTCCACAGCAAATATGAATCCTGCATCAAGCAACTTATCTATTTCTTCTTTTACAGTCTTGGAAAAATTAGGATTCATTCTATATGGCATTTGCTTTATGGGCTTAGCACCATCTACCAGCTCAATAGAATGTTCTACCCAACTTACTTGATGGAGTTCCTTGTAATCAAAAGTGAATAGGTGTATGTACCTTCGAAAGAGCTGGAGGTAGGATTCCTTCTCACTCTCCATCACAACATCACCAATCTTTATTTGTTGGAGACGATCATCAACTTCTTCTTCAGATAATTTTATGGGGTCATGAGTTAGTGTGACTGGAAGGATATCCATGACTGAAACATCAACCTCACTTTCTTCATCTTCAGTGTCCACTTCACTGGTACTAGAGTAATCAGAGGATGTCCAATCATCAGTTTCATCACTTGAATCCACAGGTTCTGCCTTATGATGTCGAGGGATCACGTTTATCTTCACCCTCTCTCTACCACGTCCAAGTGTCATGAAACCTTCATTCCAGTAGTTTCTTGCATGAACTCTCCTTAGCCATGGTCTTCCTAGCAGCATTGGGTACGCAACAGTACCATTTTTCATCACCTGAAAGTCTACCACACATACAACACCCATAACAGATATTGCCACATTTGAAACTACACCTTCTGGTTTAGTTTTTCCTTTATTTAATGACCTTAACATAAGTGTTGAAGGGCGATCAATTTTTAAACCCAACATATTCATTACAGACTCGGTCATTACATTAACTGCAGCACCTCCATCAACTAAGACATCATGAATTGAAATACCATTACATAATACCTCAGCTTGTGGAGCATAGGGATCTGCCTCTGCCTCCAAAACAGGGACCTCAACCTCCTTCCTTCGTCGAGCATTGAGTCCACTTCGCAACTCCCGCCTCTTCTCAGAAGACATAGCCAAGAGTTGACCATATGTAATATTTGCAGGCCTTTTGGATAGATCTTCCAAGATGGAGTATGGTCCTTGCCCCTGTGAAATCAGAAAATCCTGCACACCCAACTTTCTTCTCCTATGTTTCTTACTAGTTTCTCCTTTCATCTTCTTAGGATCATTTCCATCTTGATTATCTTTTTCTTTCTTTCTTTTTGTTACAAACACATCTACTTCATTATTTCTGCTCTTATCTACTACATCAAAAGAATTCACAGGTGCTTTTCCTTTATCATTATCTCCTTTACCAGATGTAGAAGCTCTATCTGGACAATTATACTTATAATGACCCTTTTTATAACAACCATAACATACAACTTCAGAAATATTTCTTTTTGGACCTCTATCTCCTCCCTGAGAACTAAATTCTTTTCCTTGAAGAAGATTAATAGTTAACTGACCCATCTTTTTGAGCAGATCTTCATACTCAGTAGATGTACTAGGAGAAATATTTGTGCTCACCGGGAGTGGTTGTGGATTCTGGACCAAAGGTGCTGGTGTAGGCTCTACTTTAGCAACAATTTCTTTGGGCTCCTCTTCCATGCTTTCTTCTTGCCTTCTTGCAATCTCCTTTGCTTGTTCAATGGTAGCTGGGTGGTCATACTTCACTCATTGTCTGATCTCTGGCTTCATCCCAAGAATGAAGTGCTTACATAGGAGATTATCCATGCCATTCATCAACCCATCCGCTAATCCTTCCTTCCGGATCTGGGCATCGAGCTTCCTCCTTAGCTCTAGAACACGAGCATGATAATCCCTTATCTTCTCCTTCTCTCCTTGGGATAGCTTTGTGATCTCGATCATGAGATCTGCATATTTCTGTTGTTCACCAAATTCTTCAAGAAAACTTTCAGTTAATAAATCCCATGAATTTTTCACATTATCACCTAGTGTTTCAAACCACCTAAGTGCTGAACCATCCAAAAAGGTAGGAAAAAATTCAGTCCATTGTTCCCTTCTTATAAGGCCATTACAAATACAAGATCGTTTAAACTCTTGAATGAAAGAAGAAGCATCTTCATTAGATTGAGCTGAAAAAATAGGAATCTTTCCCATTTTCAAAAGTAACCACCGTGAAATACCAACCCACAAGTACAATCAACAAGACTTATGTGCACAAATAATTGGAATCACTATACTAGAAAGTGACTTTACACCTTTCTACAGTAAAATAGAAATGACCACGGTAAACTATGGTAAAACTTGACTTACTGCGGTAAAAACTGACTTTACTGTGGTAAACACTATTCACGGTAAAAAGTGAAGTTACTGCGGTAAATACTATTCACGGTAAAAAGTGACTTTACTGTGGTAAATACTATTCACAGCAAAAATGACTTTACCATGGTAACTACTATTCATGGCAAAAATGACTTTACCATGGTAACTACTATGCACAGTAAAAACAAGGTTACCCTCCAATTGATTTTTGACTAAGTGGGAATATCTCTCCAGAAAATCCACCAACGAGGAATGGTCCCGGCAACGGAACCAAAATGTCATCACCAATCCGGCACTATGATAATTCTTCACCGGGAACTCCTCGTGCTATGATTATTTACTAATGCACAGCCTTTAGTTTGGTGGATGTAATCTGGAAACAAAACAACAACATAACACAAGAATACCATCGACTATGATAAGACGGAATGATGACAAATCTGAAATATCAAAGTAAATTATAATATTAACATGAAATTGTTACAATCTCACCCATGAGGTACTTCAAGTGTTATTGACTTCACTTGCCTTTCACCAAGACTATGGGAGAAACTTTACAATTACACCTCTTAATGGCTTCTTCAACACACCTTTAAACTGATGGCTTCCTTCACACACTTCCTACAATATTTCTCACTACTTCCTTCTATGCTAAATGAGGGGGGTGGCCTCTCTATTTATAGAACTTCCAGGCTTATCCATCTTATCTCTAAGATAGGATAAGAAATCCACTCTGACGAATCATATTCCATACCTTAACTCTTATCTGTACATGTAAGCTTATCTTTTAAGATAAGATAAACCTTATCATTTTACATGGGTTCCACATTTTTAGACTTTTTACAAATAAAATACACAAAATATTTATGACCTCACTCCTTGTCCTTATTACCAATATAATATTTCTAATTCCTAATCATGTAGACCCTACTTCTCTAATTACCCAAACTTTGACATTTTAACATTACCGGACCACTTACGACAAATATTTACTTTTTACAACATTCCTATTGTACTTTGACTATTACCGTACTCCACATTATTGGCGGCACCGTACTGACGGCGCCGTTATCTTCTATCAGACGCTACTACTAATTATACTTAACAACATCCTATTCCTAATACATACATTAATGAAATAGAAATTACAGAGGAATGAAGAGCCTGCGTTTGATCTAGGTCCCACCTCTAGACTTCATCTTTGAAGTTATACTGAACAAACATGTGGGAGCTTCCAGTAGACCTACCATGCTTAGAATTTTTAGTGACTAATGTACCTCTCTTGGGTTCTGAACATGTGGAGGGCCTGCACTCATTTGGGAACTTTCCTTTGGACTTCACCTTTGCTATTGCACTAAGGAGACATGTGGAGGCTTATGTTGGCTCCTCTTTACACTTGACCTACTTAGAATTGTAACACAGATATGTGGTATAATCCATGTGAGGACACTCATTTTTTAGAGTCATGAATGCAAATATCTATTCCTCAAGGTATATTATTGAATGTTAAAAGGATTTCTTATCAGATCAAGCCATATGGAGCCACCTGAGAATTATTAAAAAAGGTATTTCTTGCATTAAAAAAATAAAATAATAATTAAAACGATTGTCAAAAGTTGTGACATGGCATCGCAATCATAGTTGAGAAACTGAGCAACATGATAAGTTCATGATTTATCCACTTAGCAACATAAAGTAATATTTTTTCAAGTGAATAAACATGATTAAACGGTATGTTGTAAAGAGGAATATTCTTTTAAATATTTAGACTATTGGGTGGAAAATTTAGGAGTGAGCAAGTGAAATTGTATAAATGTAATGAGAATACTCTTGCATAAGAAGGGATAATTTTTATGAGAAAGTTTGAGAAAAATCAATTTCCCGATAGATCATCTGAGAAACCTTTTTATGTACCTGTGTTTGTATATTTAGTCATGTCAAGATGGTTGCAAGTGTACAACCATTGACAAGCTCTTAGATTGTTGAAGAAACTCTCCCCTATTGATGAATCTAGTGAACCTTGAATGAATTTGTGTTGATCACGAGAATAATTGTGTTTGATTTTATTTCATAATGTCTTCAAATAGTTTCTCATGTTCCTGTTACAATCTTATGTTAAAATCCCTTTGAATCACACAAGATCTCATCCATGTGTTAGTATTATGGCATTTGCAATTTCATTATGAGAAGAGCTTTCATCTTGTGATGAAAATAAACAATTTAAAATGACTTTACTTTCATTATGTTGATAAAGATTTTTTGTTATCCAATGAGTATATCTTAGGCATGACTAATTACAGATTTCCAACATTTAATTGAGTCTTTAACATGAACCTTTGTGTTGAATTCTTGAAGAGTGTATGAAATCGTGCAGCTTTGGGCCTTAATTGATACACACCTTCTAGTTGAAGGAATATTTTGACTATTTGGAAGCATTTGGTTTGTGAGTGTTCCAATATTTGTAAACTCTCTCAAATATATGGTATAATCAACTTTATCTTTCTTAAATTACCACCAAAAACTTCTCAAATGATAAATCCTACATGAACTACCCCTATTTTTACTGTGTATACAAAACAATTGATCAAATTTTACTGCCAAAAATATGCAAAGACAATCAGGTTTAAATTATTGTCTTTAGTAACCTGAACCTTGACCCGGAAACATCTCCACTCTCCAGTGTAACAACTCGTGAGAGTTAGATTGTGTTGTATTGATCATATTTTATCAAGGTTCTCATTAATATTGTGCAAAGAAGGATCTCTTGATATCCTTCACCAATACGGGTTACAAAACAGGTCCTCTCACCCTAGTTGAAGGCATAACCTAAAGTAGTGAGGGTAGATCAAACCCTTAGTGAAGTGCTATCCATTTCACTAACACTTGAGTAACAAAGAGTCATTTGAATCCCCTCCCCGGTTACAAAATGACTTATATCATGATTTGTCTTTCTCTAAGCATCCTGTCAGTTTCGTGATGCTGCTTAGCCCTTGCAGGAGAATCAATTTGGATACCAACATTAGGAATGAAATATTTACCTTCTGTAGGATTAGGTATCGACTGAAAAGGGATAAAACATGAAGCTTATGTTGAGTTCTTTTGATAGTGAAGCTTCAGATACTTGTGATAGTTCGGGGATGGTTGTGGTGTCCACTCAAGTCAAGGATCGGGAGGAAGTAGAGTTGGAAACCAATACTGAGAAAAAAGAAGAAAAATGCTCTAAGAGGGTCATCATTAAAGTGGCTAGTAGGAGAGATGGAGGTTTGAGTACTAGAGCTCATAGAAAAGTGATGGGGAAATGTTAGTGGGATTTTAGCAGTCCTTTTCTTCCTGTTTCTTTCTTTTTTTCTTTTATGGTTTCATGCAAAAAATATTGTTTTAATATGAAAACTCTTGTAGTTTGGCCCTGTTATGTGGGGTTTTGTTATCAAGTTTTTTTGACTTTGCCTCCATGGCTCTGTGGTAGTTTTTGTATCTAAATACTCGCTTCTTTTTATATGGGCTTTTTTTGGTCCCTGAGTTAAAACCAAACCTTTTAATCTTATCTAAAAAAAGTAAAAGATGATTAAGGAGAGATTACATGAAAAGGCTAGGTTTAGGGTAGGTGTATAGTAGGTGGTTACGTAGGTGTAGGAATATTAAATTCCTATAAAATGTTAATAATTTTTAAAATAATATAATATAATATAATAATGAATTAAAAGTATTAATGATGAGATGATATGATATTAGATAAATGATGAAAATAATTAGCATACAGGGTGTATGTGGTAAAAGGGATTAATAAAAATAAATCTTTTGATTAATTATTAGAGAGATAATGATGATGTTAGGATATTTGTAGGACAAATTAATCACAATTAATTATAGCAATATTTTATATGTATCCATTTTCCCCCTCTTTCTTTGGTTATTGCAAAGCAATTAAAATTTACAGAAAAAGAAGAGAAGATGTTAGGATGGTGATATGATTCCCCCTCAAGGGATTAGGGTAGGAGGAATGAGTCGGGTAACCAATTGAAAAAAGGAGAGGTCCAAGTTAGTAGATAAGAGAGGATTAGAGGATGAGAAGATTGAGGATTAAAGGAGATGAGATATGATTAAATGATTAGAATATTGATTGAAGGGTTTAGATTATAGGCTGCCATAGTGAAGGGGTTAAGAGAGATAATAGACAGATTGTTGATTTTTATCATAATATTGATGATGATGTAGGATTAGAGGATTTGAAGATAGGAGAAAGGATTAGAGGAATAGGATATTATAGGATTAAATGAATAAGATATTAGAGGATTAAGAGATATTGGATTTTGGAGTATAGGATACCCCAGTCAGTGATGTATGACAAGGGTGAAGATTTAGGATTGATGGATTAGAGGAATCCCCAATCAAGGGGTTAGGTTGGAATATTTGGGATTTAGATTTGAGGATTCTAGATTTGACAAAGTTGGATTTGGAGAATTAGAATATTGAGGATGTTTAGATGAGAGAATAAAAATTTGTTTTTGGATCGATTGGGATGATGATTGATGAAGATATGAGAAACAGTGTTCAAGTTTGATTGATAAGAGGATGTTAGAAGATGCCCCATCTAATGCGTGAGTATTTTTGATGTTGGATGTAAAAGGATAAATTTTTGATGTGGATATTTATTGATTGATAAAGGATCGATTGGATAAAGCATGAGAAGGTTAGAAAGTAAGTTATATGATGATGAAGAATAAGTGTGGTGATGATAAGGCTAAAATATAATGATAGAAGGAGGTTTGCTACCATAAAGTTCCCATTGTTATCATCATTAGAAATTTTATTAATGTGGCATATAGAGAAAAATGCACCAAGGTATAAATACCATGATGATTGAATTTCCAAATGCTAGTGTCCTCATATCATTGGACACATTACTAAAAAATGACGGTCTTCATATTATTGGACCATGCTAAAAAAAAAGAAACAAAAGGGGACTAATAACATTGGCCAAAGTGTAAATATAGAAAAGAAATAAAACGCATAAAAGCAAAATTACACACATTGCATTTTTGTCTTTTTGTGATCTTTTACAAATTGTTTGAATGTTTTGATTTTTAGATTTTGGATTTTGGATTTTTAGATTATTTGATGTTTGATGTTGATATTTTAGATTTAGGATGGGGTAATGGTTAACAATAGGTAAGATGAAAGGATAAAATATGTGATAGATCATTGGGATATGGGAAGGGATGTAAGTTGGTGTTGTCATGAAAATGTGTGACAGGGAAATTTGAAGTTTCCAAGCACAAAAACTATACCCCTGTGCCAAAATTTTCATGTTTTATCATTCCTAGGCACCCCAAGTAAAATATATCAGTCTGATCACCCCCTATTCTATGTCAAATTTATCCCCTAGGTGATTTAAGAAATTACATTCACTCCCCCTAGGTGATTTTAGGAGTTCTTTAAAAATGCAAATTTTGGGTAGTCATAAGAAGGGCTATCATTGGCCTTCCAAGAACTAGGTCAACCTATGGAGTGGAAAATAAGTGTCGAATTCAACATGGATATTAATTTCAGACCTTAGAACATCATGGAAATGTTTTTGGAAGGTTTGGTGAAGTTTTGAGAGACTTGGAGCAGTTTGAATAAAAAATAAGGTTCACAAGCGTAGGAAGTACACATGCCTAAAACAATTGCTGAGATTCAGAAGAAGATTCTAGGTAATCCAAATGGAGTTAGGAGTAAAAAAAATTTCTCCAAAAATATAATTCCAAACACTACTAGATGATGAAATCATCTATCTCACAAAACCTTGGCGCATAGGGTTTGCAAATAGTTTTCCTCAGGCATATGTAGAGTACCAAATAAAAAATTAATTTTTTCTAAGATAAGGTTGAAGAATAAAGAAATTTTACCCATACCATTGGATTCAAAATTTCATTTCTAGTTAGGATCATATAAAATTTCACAAACAAATTCCGCTGGGAGCTCAAGTTATCATTGTTCCAAGTTACCCTCTTGGAGACATTTCGAGAGTTAGTCAATTTTTGGGAGGACACGTGTCAGCACTAGGATCCTGGTAGGATTTTATGTCCCCAACGTCTCTAAGGTCAGGTAAATCAACATTGAAAAAATGTTCCTAGCCCCGATGTGACCTCTAGGACCCTCATGTGACCTTCAGATTTGACAGTTTAGCCCCCAACTGCATTTTTGGACCTCAAATTCCCTGCCATCAAATCAAGGACATGTGTTGTCGTACTGCTCACCATGGAATTTTATGTCCCTCATGTCCCTGAGTTTAGGGATAGAAGACATGGAAAAAATCTCCCAACCCGTATAAAGAGTCATTTGTTCATCCATGTCACCGGATTTTAGCCCCCATTGCTTTAAAGCTACTTTTTTCACCTCCATTCCGTGCTGTCTGATCACCATCATGTGTCAGCTCCAATATTGCCATGTACTTTGATGTCCCTAACATCCCTAAGGTCAAGGAAATACAGACATGAAAAATATTCACAACTCAAACTCAAAAATTTAATTTTTTTTCTAACTGTTAGTTGTTTCTTGTTGCTTCTCACTACTAGAACTTTAGAAGAAACGTTTCAGAGAACGCCACTCCACCACTCCGCCATTACCCAAGCTCAAACCAGCTCAATAAAAAAACATTATCCTTCACTCCATGATGGCACACACATCACAAAATGAATATTGGTCAAACCAAGATGAAAGAATGAAGAATAGATGAAAAGAAGCCTGAACACTCCATTGCCATAAAACCAAGAATCGAACATATCTTGCAAACCATTCCATGGATTGAAAAACCATTTGTTGTTGAGTTATTATCTCTTAAAGGAAATTAAAAAATCACCTACAAACCTCACATTTTACAAAAAGGAATTTTCATAGCCAATAAATTTCATTTCTGGCTCCATGAAGAAAAAAGTTCAAATTCCCATCAAACCGATTGTTAGATTGAAGTAAAATTGTGCGTGAAGCACCAAAATTAAAAACCTATCCCAATGGAGTTGATTTCATTGCAAATGGATAAAAAAACAATACCTGAAAATTTCAAGCTCCATTAATGGCTGCCATGACACATTAGTGGAAGAAATGAACGAGCTACCTCTACACTTCTTAGGTTTCTAGTGGGTGAATTCACACTAAAATTGGAGGGAATGATCGTTGAAAAATATAGTTTTGTGTGAACTATTTTTCCCACCATGAAGTCCCTATTTTTTAGGGATATGGAGGGCTGTATTTTTTATAAGCATTCTGCCCTCTTAAAATAATTTTTCAAATTCCTGAAGATCTGGTGGGTGAAATCATCTGAAATTCTAAGGGAAGGGTCTCTAAAAAATCTAGTCTCTCTCAAACTAGTTTTTGCACAATAAAGTTTCCAGTTTCTTGAGATATGAAGGACTGATTTTTTTATCAGTATTATTCCCTGGTAGATCCATACCTAAAGCTCTTACCAAGCATAAATTTTCATTTTTCATTTCTGAGCTTACTGGAAAGCGAAACATGATGAAAATTAGAACATGAGTTCATGATGAAGATCCAAATCCAAAATAGTTGTTCCCATGGCAAACAGAGGTTGTTTTAACCATTTACTAAAAATAAAAAATGTTATACTTCCTCACATGCTATAAAAGGAAGTACCCACTTAATTCCAAGTTTGATCACTGAGGACAATAACAAAAAGGGTAAAATGGAAAGTAAGAAAGAAAATTACTTCTTCCCAAAATAGTAGGTCCCCAAATAATAACCTTCTAAAAATATTAATATCTCAGGAATAGAAGAGGTTGGAATATGGTAGAATGTTTAGAAGATGAAATTGGAGCAAGACAGGTGATATGTCCCAAGATAGTAGAGCATGGGCTCGTATTCTAAATATAGCAGGTTGTTCTCAAAGGGAAAGTTTGGCACAATGTGACATAGAGGGATGATCATGTCAGGGAACTACAAAATGTTTTTCGACACTCAGTCCATATTTTGGCTCATGGGTATATCATATGTAGGATGGGATTTTTTGTCGTTAGCGGAATGGTTCTTTCAACTTAGCAAGCATTCATGAACTGATTTGAAGGATTTTTTAAAGGTGTAAGGAGTTTGAAGATTCAAATTCTCATTGCACTCAATTTTTCAATCAACAAGGATCAAATGGAGTTAGGAGTTAAAAAAAACCCTCCAAAAATATAATTCCAAGCACTACTAGATGATGAAATCATATGTCTCACAAAACCTTGGCGCATAGGGTTTGCAAATAGTTTTCCTCAGGCACATGTAGAGTACCAAATAAAAAATCAATTTTTTCCAGGATCAGGTTGAAGAATAAAGAAATTTTACCCATACCATTGGATTCAAAATTCCATTTCTAGTTAGGATCATATAAAATTTCACAAACAAATTCCGTCGGGAGATCAAGTTATCATCATTCCTAGTTACCCTCTTGGAGACATTTCAAGAGTTAATCAATTTTCGGTAGGACACGTGTAAGCACTAGGACCCTGGTAGGATTTTATGTCCCCAACATCCCTAAGCTCAAGTATATCAACCTTGAAAAATGTGCCCAGCCCCTATGTGACCTCTAGGACCCTCATGTGACCTTCAGATTTGACAGTTTAGCCCCCAACTGCATTTTTGGAGCTCAAATACCCTGCTGTCAAATCAAGGACATGTGTCATCATTTTGCTCACCATGGAATTTTATGTCCCTCATGTCCCTGAGTTTAGGGATAGAAGACATGGAAAAAATCTCCCAACCCGTATAAAGAGTCATTTGTTCATCCATGTGACCGGCTTTTATCCCCCATTCCTTTAAAGCCACTTTTTTCACCTCCATTCCTTGCAGTCAGATCACCATCATATGTTAGCTCCAAGACCGCCATGTTCTTTGATTTCCCTCACATCCCTAAGGTCAAGGAAATCAAGACATGAAAAATATTCACAACTCAAACTCAAAAATTTAGATTTTTTTCTAACTATTAGTTGTTACTTGTTGCTTCTCACTACTAGAACTTTAGAAGAAATGTTTCAGAGAACACCACTCCACCATTTCTAGAGCTCAAACCACCTCAAAAAAAACACATTATCCTTCACTCCATGATGGCACACATGTCATAGAAGGACTATTGATCAAACCAAGATGAAAGAGCGAAGAATAGATGAAAAGAAGTCTGAAAACTCCATTGCCCTAAAACCAAGAATCGAACATATCTTGCAAACCATTCCACGGATTGACAAAACATTTTTTGTTGAGTTATTATCTCTTGAAGGAAATTAAAAAATCACCTACAAACCTCACATTTTACAAAAAGGAATTTTCATAGCCAATAAATTTCATTTCTGGCTCCATGAAGAAAAAATTTCAAATTCCCATCAAACCGATTGTTAGATTGAAGTAAAATTGTGCAGTGAAGCACCAAAATTAAAAACCTATCCCAATGGAGTTGATTTTATTGCAAATGGATAAAAAAACAATACCTGAAAATTTCAAGATCCATTAATGGATGCCATGACATATTAGTGGAAGAAATGAACGAGATACCTCTACACTTCTTAGGTTTCTAGTGGGTGAAATCACACTAAAATTGGAGGGAATGATTGTTGAAAAATATAGTTTCGTGTGAACTATTTTTCCCACCATGAAGTCCCTATTTTTTAGGGATACGAAGGGCTGTATTTTTTATCAGCATGCTGCCCTCTTAAAATAATTTTTCAAATTCCTGAACGATCTAGTGAGTGAAATCATCTAAAATTCTAGAGGGAAGGGTCTCAAAAAAATCTAGTTTCTCTCAAACTATTTTTTGCATAATAAAGTTTCAATTTTCTTGAGATACGAAGGACTAAATTTTTTATTAGTATTATTCCCTGGTAGATCCATACCTAAAGCTCTTACAAAGCATAAATTTTCATTTTTCATTTCTGAGCTTACTGGAAAGCGGAATCATGATGAAAATTAGAACATGAGTTCATGATGAAGATCCAAATGAAAAATAGTTGTTCCCATGGCAAACAAAGGTTATTTTAAACTATTTACTAAAAATAAAAAATGTTATACATCCTCACATGCTGTAAAAGGAAGTACCCACTTAATTCCAAGTTTGATCACTGAGGATAATAACAAAAAGGGTAAAATGGAAAGTAAGAAAGAAAATTACTTCTTCCCAAAATAGCAGGTCCCCAAATAATAACCTTCTAAAAATATTAATATCTCAGGAATAGAAGAGGTTGGAATATGGTAGAATGTTTGGAAGATGAAATTGGAGAAAGACAGGTGATATGTCCCAAGATAGTATAGCATGGGCTCATATTCTAAAAATAGTATGTTGTTCTCAAAGGGAAAGTTTGGTCACAATGTGACATAGATGGATGATCATCTCAAGGAACTAGAAAATGTTTTTCAACACTCACTACATATTTTGATTCATAGGTATATCATACGTAAGATGGGAGTTTTTGTCGTTAGCAGAATGGTTCTTTCAACTTAGCAAGCATTCACGAACTGATTTAAAGGATTTTTTAAAGGTGTAAGGAGTTTGAAGATTCAAATTCTCATTGCACTCAATTTTTCAATCAACAAGGATCAAATGGAGTTAGGAGTTAAAAAAATACCCTACAAAAATATAATTCTAAGCACTACTAGAGGATGAAATCATATGTCTCACATAACCTTGGCGCGTAGGATTTGCAAACAGTTTTCCTCAGGAACATGTAGAGTACCAAATAAAAAATCAATTTTTTCCAAGATCAGCTTGAATAATAAATAAATGTTACCCATACCATTGGATTCAAAATTCCATTTCTAGTTAGGATCATATAAAATTTCACAAACAAATTATGTCGGGAGATCAAGTTATCATCATTCCTAGTTACGCTCTTGGAGACATTTCAAGAGTTAATCAATTTTAGGTAGGACACGTGTAAGCACTAGGATCCTGGTAGGATTTTATGTCCCCGAACATCCCTGAGCTCAAGTATATCAACCTTGAAAAAATGCACCCAGCCCCTATGTGACCTCTAGGACCCTCATGTGACCTTCAGATTTGACAGTTTAGCCCCCAACTGCATTTTTGGAGCTCAAATACCCTGCTGTCAAATCAAGGACATGTGTCATCATTTTGCTCACCATGGAATTTGATATCCCTCATGTCCCTGAGGTCAAGGATAGAAGACATGGAAAAATTATCCCAGCAGCTATATAGAGTCCTTTGTTCATCCACGTGATCAAATTTTAGCCCCGATTGCTTTAAAGCCACTTTTTTTACCTCCATTCCTTGTTGTCTGATCACCATCATGTGTCAGCTCCAAGACCACCATGTAATTTGATGACCCTCACATCCCTAAGGTCAAGGAAATAAAGACATGAAAAATATGCACAACTCAAACTCAAAAATTTAAATTTTTTTCTAATTGTTAGTTGTTTCTTGTTGCTTCTCACTACTAGAACTTTAGAAGAAACATTTAAGAGAACAAAAGTCCACCACTCCACCATTACCAAAGCTTAAACCATCTCAATCAAAACACATTATCCTTCACTCCATGATGGTACACACGACACAAAAGGAATATTGATCAAACCAAGATGAAAGAATGAAGAATAAATGAAAAGAAGTTTGAAAACTCCATTGCCATAAAACCAAGAATCAAACATATCATGCAAACAATTGCACAGATTGAAAAACCATTTGTTGTTGAGTTCTTATCTCTTAAAGGAAATTAAAAAATCACCTTCAAACCTCCAATTTTAAGCAAGGAATTTTCATAGCTACGAAATTTCAAATTCAAATTCTGGCTCCATGAACAAAAAAGTTCAAATTCCCATCAGACTGATTGTCGGATTGAAGTAAAATTTCACGTGAAGCACCAAAATTAAAAACCTATGACAATGGAGTTGATTTCATCGTGAATGGATTAAAAAAGTAGACCTAAAAATTTCAAGCTCCATTAATGGCTTCCATGACACAGTAGTGGAAGAAATCAATGAGCTACCTCTGCACATCTCAGGTTTCTAGTAGGCGAATTCGCACTAAAATTGGAGGGAATGATCGTCGAAAAATATAGTTTTGCGTGAACTATTTTTCCCACCATGAAGTACCTATTTTTTAGGGATATGGAGGGCTGTATTTTTTATGAGAATTCTTCCCTCTTCAAATAATTTTTCAAATTCCCTAAGATCTGGCGGGTGAAATCATCTGAAATTCAGAGGGAAGGGTCTCTAAAAAATCTAGTTTCTCTCAAACTAGTTTTTGCACAGTAAAGTTTCCAGTTTCTTGAGATATGAAGGACTGATTTTTTTATCAGTATTCTTCCCTGGTAGCTCCATACGTGAAGCTCTTACCAAGCATAAATTTTCATTTTTCATTTCTAAGCTTACTGGAAAGTGAATCATGATGAAAATTGGAACAGGAGTTCGTGATGAAGATCCGAATCCAAAATAGTTGTTCTCGTCGCAAACAGAGGTTGTTTTCACCATTTACTAAAAATATCATATGTTATACTTCCTCACATGAGCTATAAATGGAAATACACACTTAATTGCAAGTTTGATCACTGAGGACAATCAGAAAAGGGGTAAAATGGAAAGTAAGAAAGAAAATGACTTCTTCCCAAAATAGCAGGTCCCCAAATAACAACCTGATAAAAATATTAATATCTCAAGAATAGAAGAGGTTAGAATATGGTAGAATGTTCAGAAGATGAAATTGGAGCAAGATAGGTGATATGCCCCAAGATAGTAGAGCATGGGCTCGTATTCTAAATATAGCAGGTTGTTCTCAAAGGGAAAGTTTGGCACAATGGGACATAGAGGGATGATCATCTCAAGGAACTGGAAAATGTTTTTTGACACTCACTCCATATTTTGGGTCACAGGTATATCATACGCAGGATGGGAGTTTTTGTCATTAGTGGAATGGTCCTTTCAACTTGGCAAGCATTCAAAAACTGAATTGAATGATTTTTTCAAGGTGTAAGGAGTTCGAAGATTCAAATTATCACTACAATCAATTTTTCAATCAAAAAGGATCAAAGGGATTTAGGAGTAAAAAAAAATCTCCAAAAATATAATTCCAAGAACTACAATATGATGAAATCATATGTCTCACAAAACCTTGGCGCATAGGGTTTGCAAATAGTTTTCCTCAGGCACATGTAGAGTACCAAATAAAAAAATCAATTTTTTCCAAGATCAGGTTGAAGAATAAAGAAAAGTTACCCATACCATTGGATTCAAAATTCCATTTCTAGTTAGGATCATATAAAATTTCACAAACAAATTCTGTCGGGAGATCAAGTTATCATCATTCTAAGTTACCCTCTTGGATACATTTCGAGAGTTAGTCAATTTTCGGGAGGACATGTGTCAGCAGTAGGAGCCTGGTAGGATTTTATGTCCCCAACATCCCTGAGGTTAGGTACATCAACCTTGAAAAAATGCACCCAGCCCCCATGTGACCTCTAGAACCCTCATGTGACCTTCAGATTTAACAGTTTATCCCCCAGTTGCATTTTTGGAGCTCAAATTCCCTGCCGTCAAATCAAGGACATTTGTCATCATCTTGCTCACCATGGAATTTGA
Source organism: Taxus chinensis (assembly GCA_019776745.2). Taxonomy (NCBI): domain Eukaryota; kingdom Viridiplantae; phylum Streptophyta; class Pinopsida; order Cupressales; family Taxaceae; genus Taxus; species Taxus chinensis. The sequence goes on along the minus strand of CM034154.1, from coordinate 167,975,568 downwards.
TTTCCCTCATGTAATTGAGGTCAGGGATAAAATACATGGAAAATTTCTCCTAGCCCTTATACGGAGTCCTTTGTTCATCCACGTGACCATATTTTAGCCCCCATTGCTTTAAAGCCACTTTTTTCACCTCCATTCCTTGCTGTCTGATCGCCATCATGTGTTAGCTCCAAGACCACCATGTAATTTTATGTCCCTCACATCCATAAGGTCAAGGAAATCAAGACATGAAAAATATGCACAACTCAAACTCAAAAAATTAAATTTTTTTCTAACTATTAGTTGTTACTTGTTGCTTCTCACTACTAGAACTTTAGAAGAAATGTTTCAGAGAACACCACTCCACCATTTCTAGAGCTCAAACCACCTCAAAAAAAACACATTATCCTTCACTCCATGATGGCACACATGTCATAGAAGGACTATTGATCAAACCAAGATGAAAGAGCGAAGAATAGATGAAAAGAAGTCTGAAAACTCCATTGCCATAAAACCAAGAATCAAACATATCTTGCAAACCATTGCACAGATTGAAAAACCATTTATTGTTGATTTATTATGTCTTGAAGGAAATTAAAAAATCTCCTTCAAACCTCCCATTTTAAGAAAGAAATTTTCATAGCCAATAAATTTCATTTCCGGCTCAATGAAGAAAAAAGTTCAAATTCCCATCAAACCGATTGTCAGATTGAAGTAAAATTTCACGTGAAGCACCAAAATTAAAAACCTAGCACAATGGAGTTGATTTCATCGTGAATGGATTAAAAAACCAAACCTAAAAATTTCAAGCTCCATTAATGGCTGCCATGACACAGTAGTGGAAGAAATCAACGAGCTACCTCTACACTTCTCAGGTTTCTAGTGGGCGAAATCGCACTAAAATTGGAGGGAATGATCGTCGAAAAATATAGTTTCACGTGAACTATTTTTCCCACCGTGAAGTCCCTATTTTTTAGGGATATGGAGGGCTGTATTTTTTTTCAGCATTGTGCCCTCTTCAAATAATTTTTCAAATTCCCGAAGATCTGGTGGGTGAAATCATCTGAAATTCAGAGGGAAGGGTCTCTAAAAAATCTAGTTTCTCTCAAACTATTTTTTGCACAATAAAGTTTCCAATTTCTTGAGATATGAAGGACTGATTTTTCTATCAGTATTCTTCCCTAGTAGCTCCATACGTGAAGCTCTTACCAAGAATAAATTTTCATTTTTGATTTCTAAGCTTACTGGAAAGTGAATAATGATGAAAATTGGAACAGGAGTTCGTGATGAAGATCCGAATCCAAAATAGTTGTTCTCATTGCAAAAAATATGTTGTTTTCACCATTTAATAAAAATATCATATGTTATACTTCCTCACATGCTATAAATGGAAATTCCCACTTAATTGCAAGTTTGATCACTGAGGACAATCAGAAAAGGGGTAAAATGGAAAGTAAGAAAGAAAATGACTTCTTCCCAAAATAGCAGGTCCCCAAATAACAACCTGCTAAAAATATTAATATCTTAGGAATAGAAGAGGTTGGAATATGGTAGAATGTTTAGAAAATGAAATTGGAGAAAGACAGGTGATATGTCCCAAGATGCATGGGCTCATATTCTAAATATAGCAGGTTGTTCTCAAAGGGAAAGTTTGGCACAATGGGACATAGAGGGATCATCGTCTCAAGGAACTGGATTTTTTTTTTGAAACTCACTCCATATTTTGGGTCACAGGTATATCATACGTAGGATGGGAGTTTTTTTCATTAGCGGAACGGTCCTTTCAACTTGGCAAGCATTCACGAACTGATTTGAAGGATTTTTTCAAGGTGTAAGGAGTTCGAAGATTCAAATTATCACTGCACTCAATTTTTCAATCAAAAAGGATCAAAGGGAATTAGGAGTAAAAAAAACTCTCCAAAAATATAATTCCAAGCACTACTAGATGATGAAATCATATGTCTCACAAAACCTTGGCGCATAGGGTTTGCAAACTATTTTCCTTAGGCACATGTAGAGTACCAAATAAAAAATCAATTTTTTCCAAGATCAGGTTGAAGAATAAAGAAATTTTACCCACACCATTAGATTCAAAATTGCATTTCTAGTTAGGATCATATAAAATTTCACAAAAAAAATTCCGTCGAGAGCTCAAGTTATCACCGTTCGAAGTTACCCTCTTGGAGACATTTCAAGAGTTAGTCAATTTTTGGGAGGACACGTGTCAACACTAAGAGCATGGTAGGATTTTATGTCCCTGACGTCCCTAAGGTTAGGTACATCAACCTTGAAAAAATACGCCCAGCCCCCATGTGACCTCTAGAACCCTCCTGTGACCTTCAAATTTAACAGTTTATCCCCCAGTTGCATTTTTGGAGCTCAAATTCCCTGCCGTCAAATCAAGGACATTTGTCATCATCTTGCTCACCATGGAATTTGATTTCCCTCATGTAATTGAGGTCAGGGATAAAATACATGGAAAATTTCTCCTAGCCCTTATACGGAGTCCTTTGTTCATCCACGTGACCATATTTTAGCCACCATTCCTTGTTGTTAGATCACCATCATATGTTAGCTCCAAGACCGCCATGTTCTTTGATTTCCCTCACATCCCTAAGGTCAAGGAAATCAAGACATGAAAAATATGCACAGCTAAAACTCAAAAATTTAAATCTTTTCTAATTGTTAGTTGTTTCTTGTTGCTTCTCACTACTAAAAATTTAGAAGAAACGTTTCAAAGAACAAAAGTCCACCACTCCACTATTACCAAAACTCAAACAAGCTCAATCAAAACACATTATCCTTCACTCCATGATGGCACACATGTCATAGAAGGAATATTGATCAAACCAAGATGAAAGAAAGAAGAATAGATGAAAAGAAGTCTGAAAACTCCTTTGCCATAAAACCAAGAATCAAACATATCGTGCAAACAATTACACAGGTTTAAAAACCATTTGTTGTTGAGTTCTTATCTCTTAAAGGAAATTAAAAAATCATCTTTAAACCTCCCATTTCAAGAAAGGAATTTTCATAGCCAATAAATTTCATTTCCGGCTCAATGAAGAAAAAAGTTCAAATTCCCATCAAACCGATTGTCGGATTGAAGTAAAATTTCACGTGAAGCACCAAAATTAAAAACCTAGCACAATGGATTTGATTTCATCGTGAATGGATTAAAAAACCAAACCTAAAAATTTCAAGCTCCATTAATGGCTGCCATGACATAGCAGTGAAAGAAATCAACAAGCTACCTCTCCACTTCTCAAGTTTCTAGTGGGTGAAATCACACTAAAATTGGAGGGAATGATCGTTGAAAAATATAGTTTCGCTTGAACTATTTTTCCCACCATGAAGTCCCTTTTTTTAGGGATATGGAGGGTTATGTTTTTTATCAGTAATCTTCCCTCTTCAAATAATTTTTCAAATTCCCGAAGATCTGGCGGGTGAAATCATCTGAAATTTAGAGGGAAGGGTCTCTAAAAAATCTAGTTTCTCTCAAACTAGTTTTTGCACAATAAAGTTTCCAGTTTCTTGAGATATGAAGGACTGATTTTTTTATCAGTATTCTTCCCTTGTAGCTCCATACCTGAAGCTCTTACCAAGCATAAATTTTCATTTTTCATTTCTGCACTTACTGGAAAGAGAATCATGATGAAAATTTGAACACAAGTTCGTGATGAAGATCCGAATCCAAAATAGTTGTTCCCATCACAAATAGAGGTTATTTTCACCATTTACTAAAAATATCATATGTTATACTTCCTCACATGCTATAAATGGAAATGCCCACTTAATTGCAAGTTTGATCACTGAGGACAATCAGAAAAGGGGTAAAATGGAAAGTAAGAAAGAAAATGACTTCTTCCCAAAATGGCTCGTCCCCAAATAACAACCTGCTAAAAATATTAATATCTCAGGAATAGAAGAGGTTGGAATATGGTAGAATGTTTAGAAGATGAAATTGGAGCAAGACAGGTGATATGTCCCAAGATAGTAGAGCATGGGCTCATATTTAAAAATAGCAGGTTGTTCTCAAAGGGAAAGTTTGGCACAATGGGACATAGAGGGATGATCATCTCAAGGAATTGGAAAATGTTTTTTGACACTCACTCCATATTTTGGGTCACAGGTATATCATACGCAGGATGGGAGTTTTTGTCATTAGTGGAATGGTCCTTTCAACTTGGCAAGCATTCAAAAACTAATTTGAAGGATTTTTTCAAAGATGTAAGGAGCTTGAAGATTCAAATTCTCACTGCACTCAATTTTTCAATCAACAAGGATCAAAGGATTTCATCTAGAATGACATATGCTCCTCTTCTTCTCTCGTTCTTTCTCTCTCCTCTTCCTCCCAACTTTATTTCTCTTCTCAATGTTCTACTTTTACGTTGGGATTGCAATTTTTCATATGTATTAATGTTCCTAATGTAATAAGTCACCATTATGTTATAAAAACGGACTTAAAAGTTTCCTAGGAAGTTGAAAAGTTTTAAGGTGTGCAAGGAGATATGAAAAGGCATTAGGGGGAATATGAAGATTCATATCTCACTCTATAAATTATAAATCCATTCCCATTTCAAAGGGTTGGCGATTGATCTTGTAAACTCAAGAGTGCGTTGTATTTTGAGAAAGCAAAGGAGATAGCCATTTTCTTCCACTTTCCTCCACTCTCAAATTTCTTCCATTCCCACACTATGTGCAATTTTTTTTTAAGAAATAAATACAAGAAGGACTTTATAGCTTTATTTGACTAAGGGGTTTCTTGATACTTTGTGATCAATAAATTCTATTTGGTCTTGTTGTTATTTACAAAGTTGTTTCTTCTCATGAATGCATGTGATGAAGTTTCTCACTAGTGTGTGTAGGAATCTTATTTTCTACCAGCAGCATTAATTCACATACCTCATATTATCTCTCCATTTCCCACTTCTAGACAAAGTCTTCCCTAGGAAGATATTGTTAGCTTATCCGCAGGGTCAGTGGAGTGCCCCTATTGGATCCCCGAGCCGTAAGGCCACCCACAGAAATCCACATTTTCGTGCACATGAAAATACAATGGCTACACTGGTTAAGTAGAGGGACTTAGCTTCCTAGAGCATTAGAAAGAAATCCACAAGTTTTTGCACCTGAAAAATTTTCTCGCCAACATTTTTTGGCATCCAATGTGGGACAAATTTATTAGCATCTACACACAAAATACAACTGCAAGGTCTAAAAATTAAAAAAAATCATATTACGAATGAAAATCATTTATGAAGGTGACTCTGTCAAGGAATGAACCCCTATCACATTCATTTCCAAAATCATCAAGAAATTTCCATATTGGAGTGAAGTACCAATGAGTGACAATGAAGAAGAAGAAGAAGTTGTCTTCTCAGAAAAGAAGATCGTTGATCAACCATGGTTCCAGACTAGTGTTTGCAAATGAAAGGAGAAAGAACCTGTCAATGATGAAGAAGAATGGATTCAAAGGAGACATAAGCTAAGGTGTGAAGTTCGAGAATATGTCAAATTTTGGTAAGATATGAAGGAGTGAATTGAAGAAACACATAATGAGGAGGAAGAAGAGGAGAGTTGTCCTATAGAGGAAGATCCTGAAGATCAGTCATACCATAGGGTTTTCATACCTAAAAGTTTCTTGAATTCCATTGAATAAAATCCTATCCTTGAGCCTTTTGATGAAGATAAAATCAACATTGAAGAAGATGACGAAATAAAAGATGGTGCAAGATCCACTGAAGAAGATTTTTGTAATCTCTCATAGCTCACTAAAAAATTGAGAATGTTGTTCTTCTTCCACTGTTCTCTAGATGAATTTATTACATATGGTGATGAACAAATGAACATGTTGAAAATTAAATATGTGGAAAAACTTGACAGCATAATAAAAGGAAATTCTGACCCCGAATTATTTGATGAAATTTAGAGGTATGCTTTAGCTCTACAAAGAAGATATGAATATATTGAAGCTCCAATTCAAATGGAGGAATAAGATGAGATGTTCCCTATAAAAGAAGACCTGGATTTCTACCCATATTATGAGGATTTCATTCTTAAAAGATTCTTAGATGCTCTTGAAGAAGATCTTATCATTGAACCTTCCGATAAAATCCAAAGCAGCGTCATGGAGGAAGAAGTAGAAGAGACAAAGATAGAATCACCATTCAGAAATTCCATTTGGCTTGAGTCACAGCCCATGGGGGGAATACTATACTCAATAAAGGAATATCCATGCTACATAATGGATGATCCAATGCTCTCCAAAGACTCCACCAATGATGAAGAAGATTTCCAATTCAATTTAAGCATTGATGATATCATTTTAAATTTTGATCTTTCAATTGATGATGAAATGGAGAGATATGAAGAAGTGTAATAAATTCAGCTAACATCATGGTCCGAAAAATGATGAATTGAATATGGTTATAGATAATCTTCCCTCTAAGAATAAAACTCTCTTCTCAATGGAATCATGGATGATAAAATGAAAGAATCCCACTCTCTTTTCAAATCCAAGGATAAAAAACAATTTAAACACAATGTCTACTCACTCAGGGAACAAAATCATCATCACGGTGAAAACATAGCCTTTCATCTTTCACTTGAGCAAGAATATTCAATAATGGAGGGTCAAGATGTTGCTGAAAATTCTTCTCATACTGATACCCCAACATAGTTATGTGCTTATTACCAAGAAGAAGATGATATGTATTTTGAGCTTGAAGGAATGCCCTTTCCATGAAGCTTGGAAATATTCTCCTTGTTAGTAGGTGTCATGAATTAAGTATGCTCGTGTTTACAAGAAAGTGAATCTTTGGAAATGCAAAACATGTAAGAGGTGAACAAGGATGTTTCAAATAAATCATGGGCCCATATGGATCAGATTTTTAACCATCTCCTAGAGGAAAAACAAGAAGATTCTTCCAATGAAGATTATAATGAGCCTATGGAAATTTTATAAGAACTGTTCATACAAGATAGCTTGAATGCTGCAGAAGAAACTAAATATCCTCAACTTTGTCTTGAACTCTTAACCTGGGCTATGGAGATACAAGACAGGTATGAGTCAATTTTTTCTTCCTATCTTGGTAGACCAATTTTTGATGTTGAGATGGAGCAGTTGGATAGTATCGATGACTTCCATAATAATTCCGTTAGTGAGAATGGACATGAAAGCATGTCTTTTTCTTCCACATCATGTGAAGAAAGTTATGAGTGAAAAATAATAAAAGTTCATGAATCAACTTTGGACATCTCCAGTTTTGAAGACAACACCTTTGCCATGGAAGAAGATAATAGAGAAAACATCGAGTTGATTTGCATTGAAGAAAGTTGTTCGAAACATGGCGAAAAGGTGCAGAAATGTTTGGAGTATATTCAAAACCAACTCGGTCCTACCATTTCAGAATGGTCCATCAATGAAAAAAAAGAGTTCATATGGAAAAATCCAATGAAGGGTGAAGAATTCTTACATGGAAAAACCAAAATCTGAAATTTTGAAAATGATATCAAGATGCACTCTGAACAAATGCATATTGGCAACCATTTCTCTAGACAACAAAGTAGGAGTATGCATGATTCTTTCCAAATGATCCAAAATCAGACTCCACTCACCATCCTCCAAGCTTAGATTCACCTTGAACATGTTCCCATGCTGCAACAATATATCAAGGATGATGAAGATATCCAAATCAAGGATTTAACCTCTAGGTCTGAAAGCACATGCTCAAAGAAACAAAGTGGGCTGTTTGGGGAAGTTCTTGAATGGGAATAAAACTAGTTTGTCCTCACTCCTTACAAGTGTTTTTCTTATATGAGAGACGATTTGAGGTTAAAAATCAAAGAAGATGAACTTTTTTGTGATAGCAGTAATATTCCCACTCTGGAAGACATGGAGATATGGTGTCTCATGTTTGTGGGACATCAAGAGGAATCTTCAAAATGAAAATTTTTCAAGAGGTTAACCAATTTTCAATTGATGAAGAAACATTCTCAATATAGTATGAGTACAAGGATGGAATTATGGTCATCCTTATTCTTCTCAAGCCATGCAAAGCCATCACCAAAGCATGGTTTGATCATATAATAGTTTTTGTACTTTAATGGTCATACTTTCATCTGTTATTTCATGATGGAATGCGCTTTTCTCAACATGTTTCCGGGTATGTGAATATCCTTTTGCCAACTTTGTAGATTTCCCTCCCCTTGTATATAATTCCTTTATGTGGTGTGTTTACCTTTATGTTTTGTGTCATGTGTTTCCTTTCCATCATTTTGTGTGTGTGTGTGTGTGTGTGTGTGTTTCCTTCTTTGTTATCCTTCTCTCTTGTAAATTGTACATGACTCTGCAGGGCCCAACGGATAAGGCAAAGGTCAATGGATTATATGGTCTAAAATTGAGATTTTGGATTCTCCATGTCATTTCTTCACTATGCTTATTCCATTCCATGTCCCCAAGCAATATCAAGTTGTTTTCATGAAAATGTACAACAGGGAAATTTGAAGTTTCCAAGCACGAAAACTATACCCATGTGCTAAAATTTTCATGTTTTATCATTCCTAGGCACCCCACATAAAATACGTTAGTATGGTCACCCCCTATTTGATGTAAAATTGGTCCCCTAGGTTATTTAGTAAATTCCATTCATTCCCCCTAGGTAATTTTAGGATTTCTATAAAAATACAAAGTATGGGCAGTCACATGAAGGGTTATCACTGGCCTTCCTAGGACTAGATCAACCCCTAGAGTGGAATGGAAGGGAAGAATTAAACATGGATGTGAATTAAATAACTTATAACATAATGGAAATTATTTTTTAAGGTTTGGGCAAGTTTTTAAAGACTTGGAGCAGTCTGAATAAGAAATAGGGTTCACAAGCCTAGGCAGTACACAAGCCTAAAATAACTATTGAGCTTCAAAATAAGATTCCTAGAGCTTAGGCTAGAGTTAGGAGTTAAAAAAAATTATCCATAAATATAATTACAAGCCCTACAAGATTATGAAATCATATGTTTCACAAAACCATGGTGCATAGGGTTTGTAGAAGTTTTTCTTAGGCACATGTAGAGTACCAAATAGAAACTCCATTTCTTCAAGGATCATGTGGAATAATCAAGACATGAGACCCACACCATTGGATTAAAAATTTCATTTCCAGTCAAGATTATATAAAATTTAACAAATAAATTCCATCGGGAGATCAAGTTATCATCGTTCCAAGCTACCCTCTTGGAGACAGTTCAGGAGTTAGTCAATTTTTGGGAGAACACGTGTCAGCATCAGGAGCCTGGCAAGAGTTTTTTCCCCCGATGTCCCTAAGGTTAGGTACATCAACCTTGGAAAAATTCTCCCAACCCCTATGTGACCTCTGGGACCCTCACATGACCTTCAGATTTGATAGTTTAGCCCCCAAGTGCATTTTTGGAGCTCAAATTCCCTGTCGTCGGATCAAGGACATGTGTCATCCTCTGGTTCACCATTGAATTTTATGTCCCTCATGTCCCTGAGGTAAGGGAAAATAGACATGGAAAAATTTTCCCAACCCCTGTGGGGAATCCTTTGGTAATCCGCTTGACCGGCTTTCAGTCCCCAGTGTTTTAAAGTCACTTTTTTCACAACCATTCCCTGCCATCTTATCACCACCACATGCTAGCTCCAAGAATGCCATTGAATTTGATGTCCCTCATATCTCTGAGGTTAGGGAAATCAAGACATGAAAACATAATTCAACTCAAACTCAAAAATTTGAATTTTTTCTAACTGTTAGCTGCTTCTAAGTGCTAGAAATTTAGAAGAAAAGTTTCAGAGAACACCAGTCCACCACTCCACCATTACTAAAGCTCAAACAAGCTCAATAACAACACATTATCCTTCACTCCATAATGGCACACAAGTCACAGAAGGAATATTGATCAAACCAATAATAAATGATGAAGAATAGAGGAAAATAAGTTTGAAAACTCCATTGCGATAAAAACAAGAATCAAACATATCATGCAAACCATTGCACGGATTGACAAACCATTTGTTGCTGAGTTATTCTCTCTTGAAGGCCATTTAAAAATCACCTTCAAACCTCCCATTTGTAGCAAGGATTTTTCACAACAAATTAATTTAATTTCTGGCTCCATGAAGAACAAAGTTCAAATTCCCATCAAACCAATTATCGGATTGAAGTAAAATTACACATGATGCACCAGAAGTAAAAATCTATTGCAATAGATTCGATTTCATTGAAAATGGATAAAAAAACTAGACATGAAAATTTCAAGCTCCATTAATGGCTGCCATCACACAATAGTGGACGAAATCAACGAGCTACCTCTCCGCTTCTCAAGGTTCTAGTGGGTGAAATCACACGAAAATTTGAGGGAACAATCCTTGAAAAATCTAGTTTTGCGTGAACTAGTTTTCGTGCCATGAATTACCTATTTTTAAGGGATATGGAGGTATGTGTTTTTTATCAGGATTTTTGCCTCTTCGAATAAATTTTCAAATCCCTAAAGATCCAGTGGGAAAAATCATCTAAAATTCAGAGGGAAGGGTCTCTAAAAAATCTAGTTTCTCTCAAACTAGTTTTTGTATGATAAAGTTTCCAGTTTCTCAAGATATGAACGACTGATTTTTTTATCAGTATTCTTCCCTGGTAGCTCCATACCTAAGTCTCTTACCAAGAATAAATTTTAACTTTTCATTTATGAGATTTCTTGAAAGTGAATCATGATGAAAATTAGAGCACGAGTTCGTGACGAAGTGTCGAATCCAAAATAGTTCTTCCCGTCACAAACAGAGAAGTTGTTTTCACAATTTACTAAAAATATCATATTTTATACTTCCTCACATGTTGTAAATGGGAAGCCCTGCTAAATTGCAAGTTTGATCACTCAGGACAATCAGAAAATTGGTAAAATTGAAAGTAAGAAAGAAAACGACTTCTTCCCAAAATAGTAGGTCCCCAAATAACAACCTGCTAAAAATAGAAATGTGATGAAAATAGAAATATCTTGGAAACAAAGGAGGTTGGAATATAGTATAAGGTTCTTAAGATGGAACTGGAGCAAGACAGGTGATATGTCCCAAGATAGCAGAGCATGGGCTCATATTCTAAAAATAGCAGGTTGTTCTCAAAGGGAAAATTTGACACCATGAGACATAGAGGGATGATCATCTTAGGGAACTAGACAATGTTTTTCAACACTCACTCCATAGTTCAGGTCACAGATATATCATACCTAGGCATGGAGTTGTGATCATCAATGAAACATTCCATTCAACATGGCAAGCATTCACAAACTGATTTGAAGGAGTTTCTTAGGGTGTAAGGAGTTTGAAGATTCAAAGTCTCACTGCACTTAATTTTTCAATCAACAAGGATTAATGGATTTCCTCGAGAATGACATCTCCTCTTCTTCTTCTCTCACTCTTTTACTCTCATCTTCCCCCTAACTTTCTCTCTCTTCTCAATATTCTTATTTTGCATTGGGATTGCACTTTTCCATATGTATTAAAGTTCCTAATGTAATAATTCACCTTTATGTTATAAAAAGGGACTTAAAAGTGTCCTAGGAAGTTGAAAAGTTTTAAGTTATGCAAATACATATGAAAAGGCATTGGGGGAAAGATGAATATTCATATCTCACTCTATAAATTGTATATACATTCCCATTTTAAAGGGTTGGTGATTGATCTTGTAAACTCAAGAGTGCATTGTGCTTGGAGAAAGCAAAGGAGATAGTCATTTTCTTTCGATTTCCTCCACTCTCAAATTTCTTCCATTCCCACACTATGTATAACGTTTTTTAAGCAATCATTACAAGAAGAAGGATTTTCTAGCTTTCTTTGACTAAGGGGTTTCTTTATACTTTTTGATAAATAAAATCTATTTTCTCTTGTTGTTATTTGCATATTTATTTCTTCTCATGAATGCATGTGATGAATTTTCTAACTAGTGTGTGCAGGAATATCATTTTCTACTTACAACATTAGTTCTCCTACCTCATATTCTCAATCCCTTTCCCACTTCAAGAAAAATTCTTCCCTAGCAAGATTTTGTTAGCTTATCCACAGGGTCAGTGGATTCCCCTTGTTGGATCCCCAACCATAAGGCCACCCACAGAAATCCACATTTTCTCATGCATGCATATACAACAGTTTCTCTAGTTATGTAGAGGGACTTAGATTCCTAGAGCATTGGCAAGAAATCCACAAGTTTTTCCACCCGAACATTTTTCTCACCAACAGGTGGGATTTGATTTTCTGATGTAAGTCCCAAAGTGTGTTTGGGTAGGATGAAAGGGAAGGATTAAGGGAAATTGGATAGGTTGGATAAGATAGGGGTTTGTTTATAAGTTAAGATTAGATAAGTTATGGTATGGGAGATAGAAATTTAGGATGACGAATGTGGTATAAGATAAGATGGAGAATATGGAATATGATAAGATATGCCCCCAAGTATAACAAAGATGGACTAAGGGATAGATGTGGTGTTCCCCCAAGTGTAAAGTAGGGTGGCCTATGTGTATGGATGAATGGATTAAATATTCCCCTAGGTTTGGGGTAGGATGGTAAGTGAGGGATATATAAAATAGATGATGCCCCCATCAAATGGTAGTAAGCTTTCCCCAGTCATGATGATGATGGTTGAAAAGGGACATGAGGGGGATTAGATAAAAAGGAAAGGGTCATCGTCTTCTCAGAGATGTTCAATCTAAGGGAAAAATGATATGGATGTGATGGATGGAAGGAAAATAACATCAGTGATGAAAAAAATATGAGCCTAATGACACATGTTTTAAGGCAAGAGTTGGACTAAAATATAAGTGTGACCAAGTTCTAAACAATACCTAGTTACATGTGAGGCCTATGTATCTATGAGATCAAAGTGTGTGTAATTGTGATGGCTAATCACCACTTGAGGTGAAGACTTAATTGGCAGTATTTGAAGAAAAAATAGCCAAAGTATAGGGAGTGATTTAGTCAAATAGGTGGATAGAGGCTAAACATAAGACTAAGCTGTGCATTTATCCGCTACCAACATGACATCTTTAGACCCAACAAATATGAATTTGATTCTTATCACAACATTTATCTATTATCATCCAGGTGTGAATCTCCCAAGTAGAAATGCTAGAAACACCCTTAGAGAGAGTATTGAGGTGGATTTTAATTGATATTTTTAATTTTGAGAGTTTTTTTTTTTCTTTTTTGTATTTATATTTTTTTCATAAAGAGGTTTGACTCTCTTAAGAACTCTCAAGGGGATAAGAATAACTAGTGGCTTGATGGGGGGATGGAAATGAGAATGGATATGAAATTGGCTAGAGTGTCAAAAGACACACCCTAAGGGTCTTCACCACAAGATGATTAAGAATGTTAAAGTGTGTGGATATCTAGGAGGACAATTGTGCTTGAATGTTGGAGGTAATGATAGACCAAGGTCACATGGTTGTAGTAGGTATTATTGTCTTATTACAACATGTGTGAGAAATATGATCTTGTGTTTAAATGAATAAATTATAAAATGATATGAATGGATGTGATGATAAGAACATATTAGATGCAAATGGATTTTGATATTGGATGGAAGGAGGATGGGTGGGAAGGAAATAATATCTATGCACAACCAATGAATTAAGTGCTCATTCCATTTTTAGGTGTTTGGTATTTGTAGGAGAATTACATGATTTGTGATTGGGTTCAGTGGTTTGGATGGTAGGGTCAACAAGAAGAGTGGTATAAATGGGTTAGGATGGAGTAGTGGGAGGGATGTTGTTACTGTTAATTTTATACCCTAAGCTGAAACAACTTGGATTTGGATGAAGGGAGATGGGTTCGCAAATAACTTGTTCATGGATTCCTAAGCATTTGAATCGATGTTTCATATTAATGAACATATTTTTGGATATATGATATAAATTGGATGGGAAATATTATGGCATGTGGTCATCATGAGACTTGGGGGTTGTAGTGTTGTCAGCCGCTACGAGATCGGACTTTACAAAATATGTTAGGTGATATTTGTTTTAGTTTTTGGTTGGTGAGGGATGTTTGCACATGTGATGATATTTGAATGACCAATGATGTTTAGATGTCATGTGGGATTTGGGTGGTGAAAAATGGTAAGGGAGAGGATTGGGATGGAAAGGTGGTGGATAAATAGGTACAAGGAAAAGAATCCCTTGGTTAATGAGGTTTTGGACATAAGACCTAAATTACATGCAAAAATTGGTCAAATGTCCATGGGTGTGATGAAAGTCACAATAATAGTGTTCCTGATACCAATATGGTTTGGGAAGGTATTGATTGTGTGATTTCATTATGGGATGGATGATCGTGTTGAATTTTTTTAGATGATGGAAGATGGTGGTCAAGGATTCTCCTAAAGGATTGAAGTGGTTTGGGTTAAATGGTTTCAGGGGAGTAAAAAGTAAAGGCGCATAATTAGGTGGATTATGAGATGTTTTTGTTCATTTAGATTAATGAGTTACATTAGATTGTTGTGGCTTAGAAGATGAAGGGAATGGATTAGGCCTAGAGGCTAAAGTAGATGGTTTGGGCTTGGAGGACGAAGTAGATTTGGCTGATTTTGGATTGGTTAGAGTATCTAGTTTTGAGGTAGATGATTTTTACTTAGGATTATATTATTTGGGAGTAGTAGATGTAGATGAAGGGGGTGTGATAGTTTTAGATAAAGGAGATGAAGGAGATTTTGGAGATGGGTGTGGTGTAGGAACCACATTAGATTTGGTCATTTTAGGGGGTGAAGTAGATGAAGGTGGAATAGGATCCACATTAGATTGGGTAGGATTAGGATTGTATTTTCTAGGTTTATGAGTTGGTGACTTAGGATTCATGTTAGATGTATTAGGATTGGGGGATAATGGAGATGAAATAGAATTACAGGATATGATAGTGTTAGGTTTAGGTGATGAAGTTGTTAATATTGGATTAGGTGTTGACAGGAGTCTTCATCAAATTTTGGTATAAGCCGTGGAAATATATGTAAAGTTTCCAAAGTCAGTAGATAGCCACAAATAATTAGATCAAGTCGTGGGATAAAGGGTGAAGCTATGAACAAAGTATGGTTCTACACAGAAAAGAAAAAGACCGCAATAAACTATAGAAGTTGTGAAGTATAGAGAAAGCCGCCAGAAACTAAGAAAAGTTGTGATACATGGAGGAAGTCATCGAACACTGGAAGAATCTGTGTATCACTGGAAAGAAATGCGGAAGCTGACATCATGCCACAAATTAAAAAAAATTACATCATTACGATACAAAAGATGACAAAGGCTCAAGTAAAAAAAGTGTCTTTTGGAATATATTGTACTTTGTATGTTTTTTGTAACTAATGTATTGATAAGTGTGCATCACGAGAGAAACCTATTTCAATACCATTTTTGAGAGATTTTGTAGGAAAATAGAGATAAGATAATGGGAGAAAATGCATGTACTAGAAACTAATGTAATTATTATTGATGATTAAATAAAGACTTGAGTTTGGAGTATAATTTGTTATCTGCATTCATTTACATTTATGTTGTTAGTGTAGTGGTGGTGTATTTCCCACATATATCCTTAACAAAGATCGATTATACCCAATCCTCACAATACTGTTGAGGTTTTAGGTCAAATTATAGTGTTTGATCCCATGTTTCTTTTGTTAAGTGTATGTTAGGAAATATTTTACCACCAGGGTATTGGAAGCCCGTGTTATTAGAAATTGAAAATTGGTGGGAAAAACATATAGATATATTTTTGAAAGGAATATAAAAAAGGCAAAAAAACACTTGTAAGGTAGAAAAAGTGGAAGTATTTGGATAGTTCAAAGAAGATTTATGGTCATATTTTCCTCATAAGTTATGGCCCTATTTTTTGGCACAATCAAAGAGGACATAGTGGAAATAGATGTACTTAAGATAACCCTTTTTGTGGACTGTGGAAAAATTAACAATAGTAAAATATCTGGACGAGCCATGGACTAGAGAGATCAATTATTGGTATGATACGACCTTAGATTATTTCATAATCACGTGGGAAATTCAAGGTTAGATGAGATTTGACAACAAGTAAAAGGAAATTTTAACCAGAACCCGTGTATGATTTCTTCGATCACTCCCTTTCTTAATTAAAGTGTTAATGATCAAGAAGGGATTAATTAGAAAAGCATAAAAGTTCTTATGGGGGAAAAACACCACAAGATGTATTACATGAATGGGGTTGATCTAAGACTCATGACTTATTAGAATTAATGGGGTGCTAGTTAGGGTGGTAGAAATAGGATGACATTGAGAAAAAAAAGAAAAATATTAGATAGTCAGTAAGGATAGATTAAGAGAATTAAGGAGAAATAGTAATTTGTGAGGGATAACTAAAAAAAATGGAAAATAAAGGATGAGGAGGATGGACGCAAGGGCGAGGTTATTCACGGAAAAGAAGGAATTAGAGAAGAAGATAGAAAAAAAGAGATTAGAACAAGAGGAGAGAGAAAATAAGATGAAAGAAAGGAAGGATAAATTGAATAAAGTTAAGAAAGAAGAAAAGAAGGTAGAAAATAAAGTAGAGAAAGTAGAAGTTTCACCCACTTCAAGTGGAGGCCAGTAATTGGCTCACTCAGAAATAGAGGTGGACACTTCAAGTCTAGCTATTATACCCGCATCTTGTGAAGACCAACAATATGTTATTACTCCAAGAAATTCCATATATATGATAGATAGTCTAGTTCAATGAGTGTTAACAAGACAAAAAACTCTCATGAAAGAGTTATAGTACTTAGTATGAGGATTAGAACCAACATTTGAGAAAGTATTAGAAGTAGAAGGGTGGAACAAAGAGGAATTTAGGATCCCTTTAATGATTAAGGAGAGAGGTGAAGAAGAAGATGAGGTCATTGGAATGAAGGAGTTAGTTTAAGAACTCAGAGATAAAATAAAAATAGTGGATGAGGAAAAGAAAGAGGAAGCGAATATAAAAAAAGAAAATATAGAGATAGTAGAAGAGAGAAATGAAGAAAGAGATAGAGAGGAAGATAAATTGAGAGAGAAAGAAAAACAAAGTAACAAGAAAGGAAGTGATGAAGGATTAGAAGGATATATATTACGAAATAATAAAGATATAAAGGTAGTTATGGAGAATATAGTTATGAAAATTCACCAAAGAAAGACACACCCCCAAACCAACACACAAGCCTAAACGAGATGACCCCTCTAGAGAGGATTCCATTCCATGTGCTACTTGATACACCTTTTGAGAATCTATAAAAAGAAAAGAGTTTAGAAGAAATATATCAACTATTGTGAGAAGATAATCATACAAGACAAGAAATAATGTGATATTTCCAAGAATTATTAGGTGAAATATACTTTGATATCGAGTTAGGAAGAGATAAGGAAAGATAGAGAAATTCAAAACTAGTTCATAACTAGAAAAAGAAAGCAAATCAAGTTAAACAACATCCTATTATTCAGCCTAGAACAAATACACGATCAAAAATGGCACAAAAGATTAAGATGCCCATTTTTTACAAGGACTCTAATGATGCATTGAAACACTTGTTCCTATTGGAAGCCTACTGGAAATGTAGGAAAACAAGCAAACACACACAAGCAAAAACATATATATTGCATTTTTCCATTTTTTGTTTTTTGGTGTAAAGTTTAGATCTTTTATGGATTTTTTTAAATGTTTTGATTTTAAGGATTTTAATTTCAGATGTTTAGATTATTTGAGGTTTCATGTTTATATTTAGTATTTGAGATGCATTGAATGGTTAAGGATAGGTAAAACGAAAGGATATGAGATGTGATAGCTCATAAGGATAAGGGTAGGGATGTAATGTGGGATGCAATTTTCTCTTATTAGTCACAAAGCATGTTTGGTTACGATAAAAGGGAAGGATTGAGGGAAATTTGATAGGTTAGGTAACATAGTGCTGGTGAGAAAATTTATCGGGTGGAAAAACTTGTCAATTTCTTGCCAACAATCTAGGAATCTAGGTCCCTCTACTTAACCGGTGCAACTGCCATATATGCATGCGTATGAAAAGGTGGATTTATGTGGTGGTCATTCGACAGGGGATGGAATAGGGACACTCCACTAACCCTGTGACAAAGCTTGCAAATACTTGTAAGAGAGGACTTTGTCTATAGAGAGGGAAAGGGGAGTGAGAAATGAGATATGGAAACTAATATTGTAGGTAGGACATCAGATTACTTCACACACTAGTTAGAAACTTCAACACATGAATTTATGAGAAGAAACAACCCTAAATATGGTAACAAGATAAGATAAGATTTTAAACTCATAGTTTCTAAAATGTCCTGATAAAAAAGGCTACAAAATCCTTCTTCTTGTATTGATGCTTATACATAAGTTGTATATAGTGTGGGAATGGAAGAAATTTGAGAGTGGAGGAAAGTAGAAGAAAAATGGCTATCTCCTTTACTTTCTCTATGTACAATGCACTCTTGAGTTTACAAAATCAATTTTCGACCCTTTGAAATGGGAATGGTGTTACAATTTATAGAATGAGAGGTGACTTATCATCTTCCTCATGACTCTCCATATGCCTTATTCCTAACTTTAGATTATTCATATTCCTACAAAATATTTAAGTCTCTTTTATAAAATTAAGGTGACTTAATTTACATTATCTTTCTAAAGTCACTTTTAAGTGACATAAAGGCATATCAAAAAGTGCAAACCCTAATGAAGAATTAGAACATTTGAAAGTGAGAGAAATATGGGGGAAGAGGAGATAGAAATGGGGAGAGAAGAAGAAGAGGAAACATCACTCCTGATGAAGTTTGTTGATCCTCATCGATGGAAAGTGCCAAATGCAGTGAAACTTTGAATCATCGGACTCCTTACACACTATGAAACTCCTTCCAGTTAGCTCACGACCACTCGCTAAGTTGAATGAACTAATATGGATCTAGAATTCCCTATGAAAAATGATTAGGATGCTCCTGAACAATGATGCCCCCTTGAATGATTATCCTTGTATGACCCATTGTGCCAAAACTACTCTTTGAGTGTAACTTACTATTTTTAGTAAGTGTGAATTGCGTGATGATATGACCTTTTTGATGACCTTTCCTATGATGCTCCCACTTTGTTTACCATGTTCTTCATATCCTCTTCAAATGGTGGCTTACCCAAAGTAACAAAAACCTATACAAGGAGACATGATATTTTTAGTAAGTGTACCACGAATGTCAAATTGTGACAAAATGGGTCTTGAAATTTTGGGTTTTATTCCAAGGTTCCACTCTCTGAATTTTGAGTAATTCCTTCATCTAAACAAGTGGGAAACTGATATTTTCATTAGCATGGGAAGAATACTAAGAAAAACCAAAGCCCTCCATATCCCTAAAAAATAGGGACTTCATGGCGTGGAAACTAGTTCACGTGAAACTAGATTTTTCAACAATCATTCCCTCTAATTTTTGTGTGATTTCACCAACTAGAACCCTTAGAAGTGGAGAGGTAGCTCACTATTTTTTTCCATTACTGTGTCGTGATGGCCATTAATGGAGCTTGAAAATTTCAGTTCTGATTTTTTTTTCCGTTCATGACAAAATTGATTCCATTGCGATAGTTTTTTGCTTCGTATGCTTCAGGAGAAATTTCTCTTCAATCCGACAAACGGTTTGACGAGAAATTCAATTTTTCCTTCATTGAGTTAGAAATAATATTTATTCATTATGAATGTTCCTTGCTTAAAATTTGAGGTTTTAATAATATATTTTAATGGACTTTAAGAGATAATAACTCAGAAACAAATGGTTTGCAAGATATGTTCGATTCTTGCTTTTATGGCAATGGAGTTTTCAGACGTCTTTTCCTCTGTTCTTTGTTCTTTCTTCATGATTTGATAAATATTTATTTTTTGACCTATGTGCCACCATGGAGTGAAGGATAATTTTTTTTAATGGATCTAGTTCAAGCTTTGGCAATGGTGGAGTGAGGCGTTCTCTGTAAATTTTCTTCTAGCAATGAGAAGTAGCAAGAAGCAACGAGAAACAACTAACAATTAGAAAAAAATTCAAATTTTTGAGTTGAGGTTGGGAGAATTTTTTTCAACAATGTCTCTAACCTCATGGATGTGAGGGATATAAAATTCCATGGTGAGCAAGATAGAGACACATGGCGGCAATTTGATGGCAGGGAATGAAGGTGAAAAATGATGCTTTAAAGCACTAGGGGCTAAAATTTGGTCACGTGGGTGACCAAAAGACTCCCCATAAGGGCTAAGAAATTTTTTACATGTCTGATTTCCCTGACCTTAGAGACATGAGGGAAATTAGTTTCCATGGTGGTCCTAGAGCTGACACGTGGTGCTTGATCTGCCGGCAGGGAATGGATGCTCCAAAAATGTACTTAGGGTTGAAAGTCAACTAGGTGAGTGACCAAAAGACACCCCATAAGGGCTGAGTGCATTTTTATGTTTCTATTTTCCTTGACCTTAGGGACATGAGGGACATCAATTTCTACGGTGGTCCTATAACTGACACACGACGCTTGATTCGAAAACAAGGAATGAATGTTCTAAATGCACCTGGGGGATGAACTATCAAGTCTAGAGTTCACTTGAGGGTCCCAGAGGTCACATGGAGGCTGGGAAAATTTTCTAAAGGTTGGTGTACCTGACCTTAGGGATGTCAAGGACATGAAATACTACTAGGCTCCTGGTGCTGACATGTGTCCTCTCGAAAATTGACTAACTCGTGAACTGACTTTGAGAGGTCAACTTGGAATGATTTTAAATTGAGCTCCTGGTGGAATTTCTTGGTGAAATGTTATATGATCGTAACTGTAAATGGAATTTTAAATCTAATGGTTGGAGTATCATGTCTTGATTCATCCACCAAATCCTTGAAAAATTAGAATTGTGACTTGAGACTCCACATAGACTTGAGAAAAACTGCAATCAAATCCTATGCGGCAAGGTTTTGTGAAAAATATGATTTCACCATCATGTATTTCTTAGAATCCTAATTCTGATGAGATTTTTTTTTACTTCTAAATCCATCCCGATCTCCTAAAATCTTCTTTTGAATCCCAAAAGTTGTTTTAGGCCTGTGTACTGCTTAGGGTTGTGAACCCTATTTTTACGTATACTGCTCGAAGTCTTTCAAAAGTTATCCAAACATTCCGAAATCTTTTCCATGATGTTCTAAGGTCTTAAATTCACATCCATGTTGACTTTTTCCCTTTTGTTCTGCTCTAGGGGGCTTATCCAGCCCTAGGAAAGCCAACAATAACCCTTCCCAATATTGCTAGAAGATAGCATATTTTCATAACTCCCTAAAATCAACTAAGGTGAATGAATAGATTTTCCTAAATCACTTGGGGGACCAATTTTAAATCAAATAGGGGGTGACCAGACTAACGGATTTGACCTGGGGTTCCTAAGAATGATAAAACATGAAAATTTTGGCATATGGGTACAGTTGGCATGCTTGGAAACTTCCAATTTCCCTGTTGAATGTTTGCATGAAAACAAATCACTCTAGCTTGGGGACATGAAATGGATTGAGTGCAATGAAGGCATGATATGGGAATCTAGAATCTCAATTTTAGACCATATAGTTCATTTACCAATGCTTTATCCATCAGGCCCTGCAGAATCATGTACAACCTATAACAAGAGAGAAATAGAATGGAGAAGGATACACACACAAAATAATGGAAAGGAAACACATGAAACACAACAGGAAGGGAAACACATGCAAAAAAAGGGAAACAAACCTAATAATCACCTATGGTATAGGGTGGGGGACAACCCGCTTTCACTGAAACATTTTCCATTTCTCAAAAGTTACCCATGAGTGGGCAACACTGAGTGATGATGTTTTGTGAAGCCATTGATAGGTTCAAGAAAGTAACCTCCACTCCTCAATTTTTTATGGAAGCAAGGTGCTTCCATGTGAGCTTCTTGATGCTCAAGTCCTTGTTTGGTAATTCCATTTCCTTCATGTTCTTTGAAGTCAGTTTCATAGTGCTAGTTGCATTCCATGTTTATTGATATAGATGATTCTCCATCAAGCATATCATTGCTGCCACAAATATTATTTTCATTCCAATTCCAATTCCTTGGATATTCTCAGTTACTTTCTTTCTTGTGTCTATGCTCATTGACATCTTCTCCATGAGAAATATTTGATTCATCCTTTATCTCTACTCCACTATGAGGTGTTTGATTACTGATGGGAGGATTGGACATGACCTCATACTTGTCTTGTATGTCCATGACATGAGTGAAGAGATCAAATAAAAGGTTAGGATCTTCCCCAAATTCTCTTGCATCCAAGATCTCTTAGACAGAGTTATGCTTCATCATTTCATGCAACTCCTCTTTGTGCACCTTTGAAGAATATTTACTTTGCAGTTCAAGGAAACTATCTAGAGGGATTACCTCATCATATTGGGAATCATTGCACTCTACCAATACTTCATCAAAAATAGCTTGATCTTCAGAGGCCTTGAAACTTCTTTCTTCCATTTCTTTATCATGGAAATAATCTTCTTCTGTAAATGGAAAAGAAAATATCTCCATTTCACTGTTGTATCCATCAACCATTGGTTCAGGAAGGACATCATATTTCACATCTTTCTTTATTTCAACATAGCCAAACTTCACACTGGTTGAGGCTTCCAAGTTATCTTCATGTTTGTTTTACATATTCATGGCTTGCATCAGGAGTTCGAGACTTATCTAAGGGTCTTCTGTTTCTTCCGTGGCTCTTAGCAGTCCTTGTATGGAGATTTCTTTCAGGCCTTTCAAAGGCTCATCACAAGATGATTTTGTCTCTTCAAAGATGGCCTAACTGAGATCATCTTCATCCCCAAATGGGAATGATAATAACTCATTTTGGAAAAGCATATAAGATGATTTTTCTCCTTGAAAATCATCAAGTGCCATTTCCTCTTCCTCATGGTCTACATCATCTAGCATTTCAGGGCTTCCCTCTTGTAACTCGAATCTCCTCAATGCTTCTTCAAAGTCCAAATATCTCAAGGAAGGCATGTCTAGACCTATAAATATGGGGATATCCTCCTCCTCGGTTTCCATAAAGTGATTCATCTACCTACTACCTTGGTATAAAATGTTAGCTTCTAGAAGAAATTTTTGGGAAGTAATCTATCCATGTCTCCCTTCACTGGTATGGTTGTAAAATATTAATTCATCTGAATTTTACCTCCCAAATCTCAGAAGAAATTTCTACTCAGCAACATTTTGAACGAGGCTAGGACGTCTACTACCAAAATCGTCGTGGAAGTTTTATTGTCTGGAAATCTTGTGAGAGCTACCTATACATCTTTGACCTTCAATACAAGTGGGGCCTCTCTTGACTCCAAAGAGTAACAAGATCCACTGGGTGGAATCATGGTAAGTTTGAGAGACTTTGTGACCTTCAAAGGCATCACGTTGTCTGAGACACCAGAATCTATTATGCAATTGTTCAATACATATTCGCCAACAAGGAGGGAGACATAGAAGGGTTCAAATTTATCAGTCTTCGATGCACTCAGAGAAAGCATGTTTTGTAAGGGAGGTGTGTGTAGTTTTGGTGGTATTCCTTTAGAATGAGGAGCTTCATCATTGGGTGTTAAAATACTACTCTTGATGTATTGAAAAAACCTTTCAAATTATTTAGCGTGAGTCTGTAAAAATTTAGTTTTGGTAATCTACACCTTGGCTTTGTTTACATATTCTATGAAGTCAAAAGCAGAAAATGTGGACAAGGGGGGTGAATGGACTGATTTCAGAGTTTGGATAGGCTTGAGAGAAATATTTGATCTTTGAGGGATGGACAATATTTTAAACAGAACACTAGGAGGTTTCAAGGTATTATATTTTGTAGGAGAAGATTTAGATTTATACTTCGAAGAGACATCAGAAGACCCATTTAGGAATGTGGGATCTTTCTTACTTGCTACGGGATTAGGATCCAACAATGCAGACTTCATGGAAAATGGAAGTGGGGATCCTCGATTGATTATTTTTTTTTACGGAGTCATCATAGGAGGATCTTTAGTCTTCTTCTTCTTTACAATAGTGGAAGGATATTTTTCTTTCTGAGAATGAGAATGAGTGAATACCGCACACGATAAACTAGGTGCATCTTCTTCGTCTTCTTCATCACATCCAGAATAATCATAGAATATTATTTGTGTATCATTCTTAAACTCATCATTTTCTAGGTAACCACCACCTTCACTTTCTTGTTCAATATCTTCTTCACTTTCTTGAAATCCACAATTTATGTTCATGGGTGGGGCCTCAAATGCAAGCCTTCGGGGTGCTCCTGTAATCTGATTTTCATTGTTTCTTTGGGAAGAAACAAGTTCTAATAATTCCCTCTTTAAAAATTCCATCTCATTCACCAAATTTTGCAGCGATGGATTTGTTATCTTGTCTCAAGTATGTTGGGTCTTTCCCTTTGATGGATTATTGATCTTTCTAGAGAGGATGTGATCGTCATCAAGTTCAATAGCCATCCTTTCTACTTCTACCATGTTCCTTGGTTGGACTCTTCATAACAAAAATGCTAATTCTGATGATTGAGCATTGATGAAGAATCTCTTGATATTGTTTTGAAATGGTGAATCCTCTTTAGGTATCCTACAAAGAGACCATCCAAAATGAGCCACGAAGTATCTCATGGTTTCATTTTATCATTTTCTCATGTGAGCTAACTACACTAAGAGGTCCTGATAGTCTTCAGTTTATTTAAATCTCTCTTTGAAGGAATCCTTGATGTCATTCCAACCCATAATGAACCGGGCAGGTAGGAGGTAAAACCATTCTACTGCTTTTTCTTGGAGGGACTCCATGAACAATCTCACAATAAAGTCTTCATGTTGGACACCAACAATTCCACATGATTTCGTGAAAGCAGTGATGTTTTCTTTGGTATGTTGTGTGTTGTCACCTTTAAACGTTGGAAAATTCTTGTGGGAAATTTTTGGTAGATTGTGAAGAGGTGGTTCAAGAGCAAGCTGGCCTATATTCCTCCCCCATGGAATAATGGGTTGAGGTCTTTCTACTTCATCTTCCATTGTTGTTTCTATTTATTCTCTTGATTTTGCAAATTCTTCTTCTTCTAGGAACTCACTAACCAATGGTGGTTGAAAAATGGGAGAATTCGAAGGGAGGGTATCAATAGGATTCTTGACAGGATTTCTAGGTGAACTATTTGAAGAGCTAGATGGAGAGGAGGATTAAGAGAAGAAGTATGGATTATCTCTAATCCATTTTTTCTAATTTTGTAAATCCTTAAAATTGGAATCAACAACACCTCTCGACCTGCTCAACCTAGTGCATCTTCCTTTAGCCAGCTTTTGGAAAATTTTCCAGTAGGAACATGAAAGGACACTGCGAAATGTGAAAAATCATGTGAAGAAATCAGAAGTGTATCTTTAGGAAATGGAATTTCATGAAATATTTTTTTTCAATATTTGATTTATTTATTTATTAATTTTCAGGCCTTGCAGTTGTATATTGGGTGTAGATACTACTAAATCTTCCCCACGGTTGGCACCAAAACCTGTTTGCAAGAAAAAAATTTGAGTGGAAAAACTTGTGGATTTCTTGCCAACGCTCTAGGAATCTAAGTACCTCTACTTAACTGATGTAGCTACCGTATATGCATGTGCATGAAAAGGATCTAACATGGATACTCCACTGACCCTACGATAAATATTGCATATACCTACAAGAGAGGACTTTATCTATAGAGAGGGAAAGGGGAGTGAGAAATTGGATAGGAGAACTAATGTTATAAGTAGAAAATCATATTCATGCATACATCAATTAGAATTTTATCACATGCATTAAAATTAGGAGAAGAAACAACCATCTAAAGCGTAGCAACAAGACCAAATAAGAATTGTACAATTACAAAATATCAATAAACCCCTTAGTCATTAAAAAGAATACAAAATCCTTCTTCTTGTATTGATTTCTTAAACAGAAGTTATACAATAGTATGAGAATGGATGAAAAATAGAGAGTGGATGAAAGTAGAAGAAAATGACAAGCTCCTTTTCTTTCTCTAGGTAGAATGCACTGTTGAGTTTACAAGATCAATCGCCAACCCTTTGAAATGGGAATGCCGTTACAATTTATAGAATGAGAGGTGACTTATCATCTTCCTCATGACCCTCCATATGCCTTATTCCTAACTTTAGACTATTCATATTCCTACAAAATATTTAAGTCCCTTTTATAAAATCCAAGCTACTTAATTTATGTTATGTTTCTAAAGTCACTTTTAAGTAACTTAAAGGCATATCAAAAAGTGTAAACCTCAACAAAGAATTAGAAAATTTGAAAGTGAGAGAAAGTTAGGGGAAGAGGAAAGAGAAAGAGGGAAATAATAATAAGAGGAGATGTCACTCCTGATGAATTATGTTTATCCTCATTGATGGAAAGCACAAAATGTAGTGAAACTCTAAATTGTTAGACTCCTTTCACAGTATGAAACTCCTTCCAATTATCTCACGAATGCTTCTCAAGTAAAATGAACTAAGATGGATGTCAAATACCCTATGAAAAATTACTAGGATGCTCCTAAAAATTGATGTCCCCTTGAATGATTATCCTTGTATGACACATTGTGCTAAAACTACTCTTTAAGTGTAAATTACTATTTTTAGTAAGTGCACCACAAATGTCAAATTGTGAGAAAATAGGTCTTCAAATTCCGGGTTTTATTTCAAGGTTCCATGCTTTGAATTTTGAGTAATTCCTTCATTTGAATAAGTGGGAAAATGATATTTTCATCGGTGGGGTAAGAATACTAACAAAAAACAAATCCATCCATATACCTAAAAAATAGGGACTTCAAGGCATAAAAACTAGTTCATGTGAAACTAGATTTTTTCGACGATCATTCCCTCCAATTTTTGTAATATTTCACCCACTAAAACCCTGAGAAGTGGAGAGGTAGCTCACTATTTTTTTCCATTACTATGTCGTGGTGGCCATTAATGGATCTTGAAAAATTCAGGTCTTTCTTTTTTCTCCGTTCATGACGAAATTGATTCCATTGCGATAGGTTTTTGCTTCTTATGCTTTAGGAGAAATTTCTCTTCAATCCGACAAATGATTTGAAGGGAAATTCAATTTTTCCTCCATTGAGCCAGAAATGATATTTCTTGGTTGTGAATGTTTCTTTCTTAAAATTGAAGGTTTGAATAATATTTTTTGATGTCCTTTATGAGAGAATAACTCAACAAAAAATAGTTTGTCAATTTGTTTAACGGTTTACAAGATATGTTTGATTCTTGGTTTTATGGAAATGGAGTTTTTAGACTTCTTTTCCTTTATTCTTCGTTATTTCTTCATAATTTGATCAATATTCCTTTTGGTACCTATGTACCACCATGGATTTAAGGATAATGTGTTGTAATGGATCTGGTTCAAGCTTTGGTAATGGTGGAGTGAGGTGTTCTCTGCAACTTTTCTTCTAGCGGTGAGAAGTAGCAAAAAGCAACAAGAAACAACTAACACTTAGAAATAATTTAAATTTTTTGAGTTGAGTTTGGGAGAATTTTTTTTTCGTGATTTCCTTGACATCAAGGACACAAGGGACATCAAATTCCATGGTGATAAAGACAGTGACACATGGTGGTGATCCAACGGTAGGTAATGAAGGTGAAAAAAGTTGCTTTCAAGCACTGGGGGCTGAAAGTCGGTCACATGGGTGACCAAAAGACTCCCCATAGGGGATAGGAATTGTTTTCCATGTTTTATGTCCCTGACCTTAGGGAAATGAGGGACATTATTTTCCATGGTGTTCCTAGAGCTGACACATGGTGCTTGATCTGATGACAAGGAATGGATGCTTAAAAAATGCACTTAGGGGCTGAACTGTCAAGAATGGATGTCACATGAGTGTTGGGAGAGTTTTCAAAGGTTGTTGTACCTGACATTAGGGACATCGGGGACATGAAATCCCACTAGGCTTCTTGTGCTGACACATGTCCTCTTGAAAATTGACTAACTCCTGAACTGACTTTAAGAGGGCAACTTGGAATGACAATAACTTGAGCTCCCAGTGGAATTTCTAGGTGAAATTTTATATGATCCTAATTATAAATGGAATTTTGAATCCAATGGTGGGATTTTATTGTCTTTATTCACCCAAATAATGCCTGAAAAAATGAATTTATGACTTGAGACTCCACCTATACTTGAGAAAAACTTCCTTCAAATACTATGCACTAAGGTGTTTTGAAAAATATGATTTCACCATAATGTAGGTCTTGGAATCCTATTTGCAGAGATTTTTTTTTTTACTTCTAACTCCATCTGTAGCTCCCAGAATCTTCTTTTGAAGCCCAACAATTGTTTTAGGCCTATGTATTGCCTAGGCCTGTGAACCCTATTATTACTCAGACTACTCCAAGTCTTTCAAAACTTCTCCAAACCTTCGAAAACAATTTCCATGATGTTATAAGGTCTTCAATTCACATCCATGTTGAATTTGGATGTTACATTAAACTCTAGATGGGTTGATACAATCCTGGGAAGGCTAGCAATAGCCCTTTCCAATACTGACCCACAGATGAGGTCTTGGAACTCCTTAAAATTGACCTAGGGGATTGAATAGAGTTTCCTAAATCACCTAGGGTTAGCCCATTTTTGGAAGCTCAAATTAGGGGTTAAATTAAGACAGTTGGAAATGTTTTCTTAGGAATGATAAACCCATGAAACTTTTACATAGTGGTATAGTTTTCATGTTTGGAAACTTCCAGGGGGATTTCCTTGTTGCACATTTACACATAACAATAGGTATGTGCTGTAGCAATGGATTATGAAATTTGTCAGGGGGACCATGGATGTGAAGTAGGTGCCCTCTACTACATGAATGTGGTAACTGAAAAATGTATCTTGTTATTTAATTTGGTAAGATCCACATCGCATGACCCAAAGACTATAGGCTAGATTGACCAGATTCATGATGATATTGATCTTGGTGTGGCACAAAGTCTAGAGTAAGTGGTTCTATGGGCGATGTATTACTGGATTCTGAGGATTTCACCCAGATGGAGGTTAGGCACAAAAGGAGATTAGTGTGGAGGTATTCCTTGGTCAAATGTTAACTTTCGAGAAAGAAGTAAGGTTGTCCCTAGTTATGGAACCTGTTGATAATTGTAAATCTACATGAGGGGGATTACATGTGAAAGGAAAGGATCATTATCTGCCCATGGATGCTTTATCCAAGGGAATAAGTACAAGTGGATGGGAGTATCCCTGGTAGGAGCACATGAGTAACATCACTGATGAAAGAAATAGGATCATAATGTAATGGTGTAAGCATTAATACGGTTGACACTACAATGGAACTATGCCTACGGTAGTGAACATGTGACCTGTAGCATTGCAATCCCTATTATGTTGAGCCTTCCTTGGTTGTCTGTGTTTCCCTTCTCTGGGCTGCTTCTCTCATTTTTACTATCTAGCTTTTGAGCCCTTTTGTATACATGGTATAGTCCCTTCAAAACTATGTTCCCTTAATAAAAAAAAACCATACAATCATTATGCTTACAAAGATAAATGTAATGTCTATTTTGATGGTTTTGTCCACTTGAGGGATGCAAAAAAGTAAGGTCAATTATGCTGAAGGATTCTTTACTTGACCCAATTCCTATAGGAAGTGATTATGTAAAATAGGTAAGGCAAGAGCATATTAATGGAATGCTAAGAGCATTTCTCCTGACTTCTAGCCAGGTGTCCATATCCCCAACAGAGATGCATCTGATTCCTATCACAACAATGCTCTACTTATAGCAAGGCATTCATATCCCCAATAAAGAAACTATTGTCTCTAACATTAAGGTCAGAGCCTAATCCCATGGCTCCTTAGTAATATTTTTCATTTTGACATTTTTATAGAGGTAGTGCATAACACTATGTAGGTGACACTCTACATGTAAGATACTTCAAGGACGATTAAGAATGGGGGACCCTAGTATCTTGACTGGGGGATGGAAATGAGTGTGTATATGATATTGCATAGAGTTTCAAAAGAGACATCGTAATGGTCTTCACCACAAGTTGATTAATTATGTTAAAAAAATTTGGATCTCTATGATGACAAATGTGCTTGAATGTTGGAGGTAATGGTAGACCAAGGTCACACAGTTGTAGTAGGTACTATTGTCTTAAAAAATGTGTGAGAAATTTGATCGAGTGTTCAAATGAATTGATTGGAAGATCATATTAATTGGTGTGGTGATGATAATTGATTAGAAGAAAATAGATGTAGATGTTGGATGTAAGGAGGATGTGTGGGAAGGAAATAAAATTCATGTGCAAATGAAGAATTATGTGCTCAATCCATTTTTAGATGTTTGATATTTGTAGCGGTATTAAATGATTTATGATTGGGTTGAGTTTTTGGGATTATAATATCAACAAGAGAAGTAATAGAAATAGTATTTGGAGTAGTGGGAAGGAAATTTTTAGTGTGAGGTTTATATCGTAAGCCTAAACGACATGGATTTTGATGAAAGGAGACAGGTTCATGAATTCCTTATTCATGGATGCCTAAGCCTTTTCCTCAATTTTTCATATTATTGAACATATTTTTAGCTATATGATATGAAGTAGATGGGGAATATGATTCCATGTGGTCATCATGAGACTAGGGGGTTGTAATGTTTTCATCCGCTAAGAGTCCAGATTTAACAAAAGATGGGAGGTGAGATTTGTTTGGATGTACGATCAGATTTAGATGGCTGATGATGTTTGGATTTCGAGTAGAATGTGGAAGGTGTATGATGGTAAGGGAGAGGATTGTGATGTAAATGTGGTGGAAAAAGATCTCGTACAAGGAAAATTCCCTTGTGAATGAGGTTTTGGACATAAGACCTAAATTACATACAACGATTGGTAGAATGTCCATAGGTGTGATGAAAGTCACAATAATAGTTTTCCTGATACCAAGATGGTTTGTGAAGGTTTTTATCATGTGATTTTATTTGGGCATGGATGATCATGTTGAATTTTTTTAGGTGATGGAAAATGGTGCTCAAGGATTATCCTGAAGCAATCAAGTGGTTTGAGTTAAATGGTTTTGGGGAAGTAGGAAGTAAAGGTGCAGGGTTGGGTGGATTATGAGATGTTTTGGTTGATTTCAATTTATGATTTGGATTATATTTTTTTGGCTTAGATGATGAATGGGATGGATTAGGCTTGAGGGCTGAAGTGGATGGTCTGAGCTTGGAGGCAGAAGTAGATTTGGTTAATTTTGGATTGGTTGGAGTATGTGGTTTTGAGGTAGATGGTTTTAGCTTAGGATTAGATTGTTTGGGATTAGTTGATGGAGATGAAGGGGATGAGTTTTATATGGGGGTAACATTATATTTTTGTGATGTTGGGGATGAATAAGATTTGGGAGATAGGTGTGGTGTAGGAACCACATTGGATTTGGTTGATTTAGGGGATGAAGTAGATGAAGATGGCATATGATCCACATTGGATTAGGTATGAGATGGGGTGGGGAGAGGATTGGGATTGTATTTGTTATGTTTGGGAGTTGGTGATTTGGGAGTCATGTTAGATGTTTTAGAATTGGGGGTTGGTAGATTTGAAGCATGAATAGAGGATAAGATAGTGCAAGATCTAGGTGATGAATGGTTTAAGATATGATTAAGTACAAATGAAGAGGATGAGGGTGGTGTAGAAGTCACATTAGATGGTTCAAGATTGGGGGTACAAGAAGATGAGGGTGATTGAGTAGTCATGATGGATGAAATATTTTTGATAGGATTGGGCGTAGGTGATGGAGGAGACTAAATACGATTAGAGGATGAATTTGTTGGTGGATTAGGGGATTTGAGAATATCTAGGAAAAATTGCATAGGATCAAATTGGGATGATGAAGATGAGATGTGGGTGATAATAATATTGGGTTAAGTTGTTGGGATTGTTATGGATATGTGAATGGGACTCAATTATAGGTTTTATGATTATTGGATTTAGGATTTGAGATTTTACATGGTTGTGGATTATTCACATGATTTTTTTGTTAGTGTAGGATATTTATTTTCCTTGTATTTGTTTATTTACTTGGAACTTTCCTATACTCATGGGATATGCTTTCTTAGTTATAGGAGTTGTGTTGATCTAGCTTAACAATTTTGTTGAGTTAGCCTAGTAGTTATGTGGATTCAAATCTTCTTATAGTATCAATTATTGAGAGTTATTCCCCATTGATCGAGGATGAGGTCACACATTCACATTCTATATGTACATGAATTGCATTAGTATATCTAATGGAATATGGAGCATTGAGTTGATTTGGAGCTATTTTTTCCTTGTGAGTTTTGATCATATTACATCTTATTATTAGTTATTTCAATTTTTCCAATTGCTTATGCATTTTTTTTCATCAGATATCAATAAACTCTAATATGGTATCAGAGCCATTCCATGATACATTTGCAATTATTGAGTTATTTGCAGTTTTTTGAATACTTCATTTGTGAAAATAATAATTCATGTGTAAATAGACATGACTCCATCTTCGTTCTTTTTTAATTGCGATTGTTACTTGTAAAAACAATCACATTAATTTATTATCGGTAAAGGATAAATCTTGTAGTGTTCTTGTTGTGGCGTCCATTTCTATGTAGTAAAAAGCTTCTAGAAATGTGTTTGGGCCATTTCTTGTTATAGGGAATCTTCTGAAGGCATTTTTTGGTGTGATTCTGATTTGGTTTCACTTAGAAATCAGCTAGCGCATCCTCAGATCTGGGTTGTTGTTTTGACCATCAAAGCCATGTTTTTGTTGTGTGAAGGGAATTTTTCCTATTTAGAGCCATGTTTTTGTAGTTTGTGTTGGTCGTCAAATAGGACTTTTAAGAAGAGCAACAGTCAGGGGACAAGAAGTCCCTCCTCTTTAATGGGAGAGGTTCCCTTATTCAGAAACGAACTTATTTACAAATATACAAAACATGATTTTATGGTTGAACTTGGATATTACGAAAGTGTTTTCCACAAGGATCATCAGTTACAAAAGGACTGAGGAAAGGGAAATACGAGGATGAGCAGAAGAGCAACATGCAGAATTATAGATAGCAGAATAATCCTTTATGTATACGAAGTTGCAGTGAATTTAAAACAAGATCGTTTGCACAAGATGAGATTACTTTAGACACAAAGTTCTGTAAATAACCTTCTTCAGATTCATTAATCAAGGACACAAAGTTCCTTCTTGGTTATACAAGATCACTATACTCGCAATATTTGAAAATATGCAATCAGTGAGACTAACGAACTAGAAACAAATGATCTCCACGAAATTAAAAGAAAACACAGAGATAACAGAGATTAGATAGACAATGAATGGAAAGCCCTTTTGTATTGATTTCTTTCTGATCTATTTACACTTTCAGAAAATACGCCAAGTTCTTCCTCCTTTTGGAATGGCGTGGAAAGGCCATTATATAGCTTACAAATCAGTTATTCTTTGTAACCGATTCTTTAATCGAGAATAGTTAAGGACCGCCAATCGTAACGCCTTAACTTCTTACAAAGAAAACGGAAAAAGAAAGGGAAGAAGAGAAAAGAACAAGGAGAAGAAGACAGGTGGCCAGTCACTGAGAGGGACCCACTGACTTCAGAATCCACTGCCTGAACTTCTTTAACGCCTCAGCTATGTCTCTGCCACGAGGGACTGACGTGTTGGTCGTAGACTGAGTCCAAAATCCAAGACACTTCTCCATCTCATTATCAAACTCGACATGAGTATGATAATCTTTGTTTGCTTCTTCAATGGCAGATTGAAGAGAACAAATCTCCTTTATCTTCCTCCTTGGAGATGGAACTTTCCTTGAATAGGTTATCTTTGACAAAAGCTCTGAATTGAGCTTTGATTTCTTGCAAGGAAAGGGAAGTACCAGAAGTCTCATCCTGAAGATGACAGTGTATATCTTTGAAAGCAGAGACCACCAGTGTCTTGAAAGCTTCACCCTTCTGCCAACTGTTCTTCAATTCTCCCAAAGCCTCCTCCAGGACTCTGATCTTCCACTCCACACTGTAGACCCAGGACTTCGACAGATTATCCTTTACATCATCAAAGACTTTACTCACCAACAGAACGTTCTCATCTGCTTGTCCCATGAGTCGAGGTCTACAATGCAACTACTCCAGAGTTTGAGCTTTTTATCCATAATATTGATAGTGGAGGAGAGCTTCAGTTGTACATTGCCCACCTTTTCATGGAGTTTGAAAGCTTCATCGATGAAGTTTAATCCAGCAACAAGCATGTCATCCACCATGGCTTCAATAGCTCTGCCATAGACAGAATACTTGTGCATATCTTTGATACTTTGCACTTCATCTTGGCTTAGAATTACAGGAGGTGGAAGAGTAGTCAATGGGGTAGGGTCCAAGACTTTATCCTTAGACAAAAGAGACTTGATGAAACCTGTGAGAATTTGGGCTTGTTCTTCCAACTGTTCAATAGTTTGTTGCCCTTTCTCTACCCTTCCAATGACTCTTGTGACTGTTTCCTGGAGGTTGTGAATTTCACCTTCAGGAGTAGACTCTCCCATTGGGATTCTTGAAAGCTCCAAGTCAGATGCCAGCAAGTCTGATTCTGATTTTTCCACTGTAGGCTTAGCAATCTCTAAGAATTGCTGACCTTGAGCATCAGATACTATTCTAGAGGTAACCTTGGCTCTCTTGGCACGAGAAGGAGTGGTGCCCAACAAGGCTGCAACGACATCAAAATTTGGTCCTGAGCTTTGGGAGGAAAATCTCCTCTTCCTTTTGTCAACCAAAGGTTGCACCCACGCAAAAGAGGAAGAGGAATCAGCAGGAGGGGCAAGGAGACCAAGAGACAGAGAGCTCATGACGCTCAAGGTCTACGCAGCTGTTGATTCGAGTTGAGAAGTGAGTGGGGTAATTGGGGCAATTGTGCCAGAAGAGTCAATGTCACCTGAAGGCTCAGTGCTCTGGATTTCTTTATCTTTATCAGCTGGATCTTCAGGAGCACTTGCAAGAGTTGGTACTTCACTTTCTTCACTTTCACTGAGAATAATGATGTTCTCAGGTCCCATAGGCAACTCTACCTACTTTCTTTGAGGATCACTTTCCATAGGCTCCTTCTTAACCTCCTTGAGCTTCTTCTGGTACACTTGAGTGGATGAAGGAGTAGAAGCTGCAGGTCCTTGTATTGATGAGGCAGGAGGGGTCTTCACTGGTGTTCCTGACCTTGGAATAGATGCTTCTCTTCTTGGTGTTGAAGCATCCTTAGAAGAGGATTCCCCTGAATGCCTCCTGAATTCTCGAACCATCCTATCAAACCAGACCTTATTCCTAACTAAGACTGGAGCAAGGATCTCAGCCAGATCATCCCTCTCTTTCCTGTTCCAATCCATGTCCTCTAGAGGAGTGTGCTTAATCACATTTTCATACTCATACGAGTATAGATCAGAATTGTCATCCTGGAGACCTTCAGGAACTTGGTATAGACCGAGTTCTTGGATCAATTGCAGGGAGAACCTGCCACAATGCCTTCTCCTGGCTTCAAAATCATCTGCACAGTCAGCCCAATAGTCTTCTGTATCAGCCCTGTGATGGTAGATTATCTTCATGTTCTGTTCAATGAACTTCTTCAAGTCAAAGCAGGTTCTTGGCTTGAAGAAATGAACAGTGATAGGAACAAGGGCTCTCTCTATATTCTGTGCGTCCAGGGCTGTTTTGCAAGTATAGTTCCCCAGAGAGATGGGAAAGTGCAAGCCAGAAATCTTCTTATCTCTGCAAGTTCTGTGCAACTTGTCTAGTTGCCTGCATATTTCTATCAAGGCCATTTTATCATTGCAGAACATGGGAAGCCGCAGAGGAGTGCTCTCATAGCCAGCAAGCCTGATATAAGAAAATTTCCTGAATTGGATGAAATAAGCACCATATTGCGATATCAGGTTCATGGCTTCATCTGAAAACCTTCTAGCAGTATCACCTTCGAGCAGTCTAACCACGTACATGGTGAAAGCATCATTGACCCTTCTGAAATTACGGTTGCTGGTCTCCAGGGTGAACTGCGGGCAGTAAGCATATACTGGATCATCTTTGTGTGCATCTATATAAGAAAAACCGAACCACTGCCTTGATGCTGCCAGAGTATACATCAGATACGAAGTCATGTAGAACTTCTTCATTTGCTGCACATTGGACAGCTGCTCCGCCAAATTCATGCTTATGATTTCCGCCCAATTTATGTTTTGCGTTCCTTCGCACACCATGCTGATGAGCGGGCACATCCAGAAGTGAAATTCGTTGGTAGAGGGCAAACCCATAACCCGAGCCAGCAAGATTATGAAGTCTGACAACTCTTCATTGAAATCTGCTCGGAAGAGGGTTTTGGTCAGACGAGAAGCTCCTTTCTTAGGGTTCTTCAGCCAGGACTTCGCCACTCGTGCCTTATATTTGTCACTGTCTTGGTCGAACAGGGTCTGTGCTTGATCTCGGGAAACGACTATGGCATTATCCATCTCTGGAATTCTCAGAGCAGTGCTAATGGCGGCAGCATCCAATTTGGCGATGAGTTCCCCATGTATATTAGTCAATTCGCTCGAAACGGGGTCGAAGTGAGCTCCGCATGAAAGCACAGTATCAGCACACTGTACTGAGATTGGGAAACCTCTGGAAAAAGCCAAACCACTATCGTGAATCATCTGCGCCATCGGTGTAGGGTTTGTGTCTGCCATTCTTGCCCAAAAATCACTGAAATCAAGATGACGAGCTTCGCTGTCGCCAATATTACGAACGACAGACTCAAGTGGTGAAATTTGTTCCTGTCCCTGAAACTTGATCTTCATATTGATAGTAGCTAGGAGGACAGAGCCGCAAACCAACTCAGAAAGGAATTACAGAGGGAGGGGAACACGCGCAGGTTTGCAAATTGCAAGGGTTTGAGTGAATGATAGCATGGAAGTAGTGCGAAAAATGCAAGGGGGAAATGCTCGTTATATAGTCGTTTAGGAGAGAGAAAAGCCATGAATGCGCATTTAATAGATAACCACCAATTTGAATAAGCATGATATTCAGGTAGAGCGGGAAAAATAAGCACGAATGACACTTGGTACGCTTGGGACATGTGAGACGCGAATGCGCGAAACACGCGGCTCGGCCGGTTCGGGTGAAATGGGGAGAAGACGCACAAATGCATTTTGGGACACTTGGACAAAACTTGCGAAGGACGCGGTTCGGTGTTTCGGCCGAAAATGGAACAAAAGGCCCATTTGAACTTGGGACATTTGGAACAAAAAGTTCCACGCGGTTCGGGCGTTTTGGGCGAAAATGGAACAACTTGCACCTTTTTTGATTTGGGACATTTGGAACAAGAAAGTGCGAAGTATGCGGTTCAGGTGTTTCGGCCGAAAATGGAACATCTCGCACAATAAGTTTTGGGACACTTGGGACAAAAAGTTCCGACGGGCCCGAAAATGGAACAACTTCGGGGGTTTCGGCCGATCGGGGAATAGAATGCACTTTCGTACTTGGGACAGGCGGGACAAAAATGTCCGACAGGCCCGAAATACATACAAAATGACCCAAAACACAGATTTTCTCAATTTTCACGACTTAGGCACTTTAGAGAAGAACACTCATAACTCAAAATTTTGAAA
Organism: Taxus chinensis; assembly: GCA_019776745.2. Classification (NCBI taxonomy): domain Eukaryota; kingdom Viridiplantae; phylum Streptophyta; class Pinopsida; order Cupressales; family Taxaceae; genus Taxus; species Taxus chinensis. Next base: position 167,937,935 of record CM034154.1, on the reverse strand, counting down.
TTTTACTTTTATCAGAGCAGGGAGTTTTGAGTGGACAACAGCTGGCTCCTTCTGGGGATGACTTGGCATAAATTCAAGGAATGAGGCAAGGCAAGAACTTAGACAAACTCGGGGAAAGTAGACCAGTGCCTTATTCATTGGGCAACGGAGTCAAAAACAGACCAATACAGAGGGCAATAGACCAAAAAAACAAAAGGAAAACACACCAAAAGCAGAGAAGCAAAACACTGTACAGAATATACAAAGGACTCCCTAATCACCTAGGACTTGAACAACTTGAGATACTTCCCACTATAAGGGAGTGGGAGGGGAGAACCATCCATGTAATCAAGATAAAAGGAATTCTCACCAGCAAAGTGTCTGATCTTGAAAGGTCCGAGCCATAGGGAATCAAACTTTCCATGGCTGCCACGAGGTTCATGTCTTTTGTCCCATAACAGCACGGTGTCTCCAACTTGGAAATATCTGAACCTAGCTTTCTTGTCAAACAGGACCTTTACCTTCTGCTGGTGAACAGATATCCTATCAGCAACCATCAATCTATCCTCATTCAGTTTGTGCAGGTACATAATTCTCTTGTCCAGAGCATCACTGAAGCTAGTATCCTCAATGGCCTTCATTAGGTGCAAGGCCGGCAGTTCCACCGTTACTGGCAGTTGGGCCTCTACTCCATATACCACTTGAAAAGGAGACATTCCAATAGCTCTCTTTGGTGTAATCCTGTCTGCCCAAAGAGCATCATAGAGCTTCTTGTGCCAGTTTCATTGAGATTCATTGACCAACTTCCTTATGATAGCCACCAATTTTTTGTTAGTAGATTCTACTTGCCCATTGCCCTGAGGGTAGTAATCTGAAGAGTGAGCCAAAGAAATGCCATACCCATAGCAGAAGTCCATTATCTCAGTTGAAGAGAAATTTGAGGCATTATCTGTTACAATCTTGTTAGGTACACCATACCTTACCAAGATGTTCTCTTTGATGAAGTTGCATACCACTTCAGAAGTAGTGCTCTTGACTGGAATAGCTTCCACCCATTTGGTGAAGTAATCAGTGGCAGTTAGCACATGAGTGTGACCGGCACTAGAAGCAGGATTAAGTGTACCAATGAAGTCCAAACCCCACTGTTGAAATGGCTCCTCAATCACAACTGGCTTGAGAGGCAACGAAGCCAATTTAGGTCTTCCAACAAAAGTCTGACAAGCCTCACATTTGTCAACCCACTCGGATGCATCTCTGAACAAGGAAGGCCAGTAGTATCCTCCATGGAGTATCTTATGAGTTGTAACTGTTGATGAATAGTGCCCTCCACATGCATGATCATGAAAAGCTGAGAGAAACTTTCTTTGCTGTTCCTTGTCCACACATTTCAAAAATCTCCCATCTATTCCTCGCTTGAACAGGGCATTTTCCCACAACACATATTGCACTGACCTCAATTTAACAGTCCTCTTTTCTTTGGTAGTTAAATGAGAGGGGAATTCCCCATAGGTGAGAAAATGGGTGATGTCAGCATACCATTCGTCAACTGAACTAAGGAACAGAACAGTAGGAAGGTCAACTTTCTCCTCCAGCAACTCATGCTTAGCTCCTTCAGCAATGAGCTCACAAAGACCTTTTCCACGAACCAGCTTGGTCGGCTTAATGTCAATGTCGTACTCTTGGACCTTAGCAACCCAGTTCCCTCTCTTGGATCCAAATTCTTGCTGTGTGAGGATTGACTTAACAGTTGTATCTGGAACCAGCACCATGGAATGAGAGTTGAGGATGTAAAAGTGAAACTGCTTGACTGCTTTAACCACCGCAAAAGCATGTTTCTCCATCATAGTATATTTCAACTCATGATCTTTCAGAATATAGCTCATGAACGCGATTGGTAGCTCATGCTCATTAGAGTCTTCTTGAGTTAACACAACAGCCAAAGTATTATCTGTAGCATAGCAATAGATGATGAAATCTTTGCTGAAATCAGGACAGGCTAAAACAGGAGTTTTAGCGATAGCTCTCTTGATACCTTCAAAGGATTCCTTTCCTTCAGAAGACCAACCAAATGTTTGCTTCCCTTTCATCATCTGAGAAATATTCAAAGTTAATTCTGCAAAATCAGGGATGAATCTTCTCAAGAAATTGATCTTACCGAAGAAGGAGTGCACGCCCTTTTTACTGGTTGGGAGAGGAATTTGTTGGATGGCTTGAACTCGTTCAGGATCAATCTTAATACCATCCTTGGAAACGATGTGTCCTAATAACTTTCCCTCAGTGACACAAAAGACAGATTTTTTAGGGTTCAGAGAGATCCCATGCTCTGTGCATCTCAGCAGAACTGTCTCTAGGTGATCAAAATGATCCGCTCTTGTCTTGGAAAACACTGTCAGGTCATCAAGATAGATGACAATACACTTCCCTTTTAAGCTTCCAAAAGCCAGATCCATAGCTCTCTGGAAAGTGGCACCAGCATTAATAAGCCCAAAAGGCATTCTCTTGTAAGCAAAGGTGCCCCAAGGAGTAGTGAAAGCTGTTTTATGTTGATCTACAGTATCAACCTCTACCTGATTGTATCCAGAAAATCCATCAAGCATAGATAACATTTCAGAGCCTGTTACTGCTTGCAATACTTGATCCATCATGGGCAAAGGATAATTATCTTTCAGAGAAGCCTGATTCAGGTTCCTGAAATCGACACAGATGCGGATCTCACCATTCTTCTTTCTGACAGGCACAATATTTGCAATCCATGTTGAATGGTGAATGGGAAAAATAATTTTAGCCTTCAACAACTTCTGTATCTCCTGAAAGATGGTGTCAGCTACTTTGGGGTTGTATTGTCTCTGTTTCTGCTTGAAAGGCTTAATTCCAGGCTTGAGGGGAATAGAGTGCTGCATATCTTTTGGTTTGAAAGCTTTCAAATCTTCATAAGAGTAAGCGAGAACATCTTTATACCTTTTTAGAAGATCAATTGCTTTTCTCCTCTCATCTGCTGTGCAACATTTTCCAATGTTCACGAGCTTGGGGTCAGTAGAACTCCCAATATCAATCTTATCATACTCAGCTGATTGCTGAGGCCCAGAAGAAGCTCTAGATTTCACATACCTGTCATGCTTATCAAATAGTTCCTCCAAACTCACCAGCCCTTTAGGAATCTTGTTTCCTTTGAGATTGATGCATCCATCTTGATCTGTTTCTTCTCCTTGGGTGACAGCTTTGTCAAAGGGCACACTCTCACGAGGTAGGTTGTCACTTCCCTCAAAATACAGCTGTTCGAAATTACCCTTGAGTTCCAGGAAGGAAAGCAAATGTTGATCATTATTGAAAACTTGCCAGTTATTGGCATTATCAGGTACACTAGGCCGATGGACCATCTCAATGGTGAACTTATAATGAGAAAAGTCAGGATGAGGAATCAGTAGTGATCCTGAGACTGCCAACGAATCAGCCCTGCTGTTCTTTTCCCTAGGTACTGCTTCAATAGAGAAAGCATCAAGGAACTCAATAGAATCCCAAACCTGATTCCGGTAATGCCTTAACCTTCCATTTTTTACTTGAAAAAGGTTTCTGACCTGCTTTACAATCAACTCTGCGTCACCATGAGCCAGAAGATTCTTTATACCTTGTTCTTTGGCCACCTGCAATCCGAGAATGAGAGCCTCGTATTCTGCTGTGTTATTAGTATTCTCGAACTGCAACTTAAATGAAAAAGGATGAAGGACACCTTCTGGTGACACCAGTAGAACACCAGCTCCAGAACCAGCTGAGGAACAACTTCCATCAAACTCTAAAACCCAAATACCATTAGGGTCTTTAGGTGACATCCTGGGAAGTTGGATTTCATCAGGGGACATAATCATGTAGTTGCCATGACCCATATCCTCATAGAGTATTTGTGCTCTAGGATCATCCGTTTTCTGCACAATATACTCAGACTGCTTTTCAGGCAACAACTTCTTCATTTGTCCATTGACAGGCACGAGTGCATGCGACCAGTCCATCTGGATTTCCCCACCTACGTCTTTGCAGAAGTTCCTACTTAGCAACATCCCGTATGAAGGGGGGATATCTGCTACTAGGATGGTAGCCAACACTTTCTTTTCAGGCAAGGCAGCAAAATCCACTTGCGCATCTTTAATTCTCCCGACCAGGGGCACTTCTTTACTTTCCATGGAGTAACAGGATCCATAAGTGCGAGTGAGGGTCAGGCCTAAAGCATGAGCTACTTTAGCAGGCATTACGTTATCTGAGGCTCCTGAGTCTATGACACAATTACTGAGCCTATGGCCAGCTATTAGGAGCATTACATAAAATGGTTTAATTTTGTCACCAGGTGAGGTGATAGCAGCTACCAGACTGGGCTGTGGTGCAGAAGGAGGAGTAGGTAGAAGGCCTTTAGAAGCGGTCTTAGAGTGGGAATTGACAAAGTGAATCATTTTGGCAAAGGCTTTGGGATGGGTTTGATAGTACTCAGCTTCTGAGATTTGGACCTTGGTCTTTTTCAGGTGATCAACAATATCAAAAGACCCAGAAGTGGACGGGCCATCATCATTTGGGAATTCTAGGCTTATCAACTTTAGGAGAAAAAGAAGAAGCAACTTTGGTAGTAGGATTGATAGGACTCACCTTTGGTGTAGACGAAGTAGGGATAGGAGATCCTCTTTTTGCAATCACGGGAATAGTTGTCGACTGCTCTTTAGATTTCTTGATAGGCTGTGTCACTTTCTCCTTCTGTTTTGTCTGTTCTCGAGTCATGACAGCAAATGATTCGCTATTCATGTCTGCTACCACTTCATCATAATCATCTCCATCATCGATGCCCTCAGTGGTAAAGAAATTAACCCGAGATCCCTCAAGTTCTTCTACCTCATCATCAAATTCTTCCACATACTCCTCGCAAGCTTCATTGTCTTCATCATCATCTGGTTCTTCAACCTCACAAGTTGCATTCACGGGAACTTTAACGGGAGGTCCTTCAAGTGCTAGTCTTGTTTGAGAAGCCGGAAAATGATTCCTGGGCTGGAAATTTCTTCTTGGAACATCTGCATAAGGGGCATGCTGAGCCAATTGTTTCTTTATAGCAATAAGATCATTCGCAAGTTTCTGAACTAATGGATCAGTGTTAGGTCCAGGGGTGGAAGAGGAAGAAGCAGCGGACCTAGATTTGGGAGGGTCTCTTCTCAACTTCCCTGACATGATCAAGTCATCCTCGATACTAACAGCAAGAGTTTGATCCTCGACCAATGTTGCGAGATTAGCCCTTCTTAGTGCATAACTAACCTTGGGCGTTTGAGCATTTAGGAAGAAACACTTTTGAATTTGATCAACAGGGTGAGTATTTACAGGAATCTTGTTGATCAGTCTGTTGAATCGGGCCACAAACTCTCTCATGGGTTCTTGTGAATCTTTCTTTATCTGAGAAATTTGGGCAAGCAAAGCATGCACATCTTCTGCCGTCGAACTGAGTTCTCATCATGTTCCAGTCGGTGATAGCATTAGCCGGAAGGTGGTAGAACCAATCAGCAGCATTGTCTTGTAACGTCTCAACGAACAGCCTCACGGAGACGTCTTCATGTTCGACTCCCAGAACTCCACAGGTAACAATGAAAGCTGCGATGTGTTCATCAGGATGCACTTTTCCGTCGCCTTTGAACTTGGGGAAGTTCTTCCGGTTACCTCTAGGTAACTCATGCAAAGGCTGAGTAAGGGCCAGGGGCCCGACACGATGACCCCATGGTAATGGCACCGCCATTCTTGGAAAAACGGCTTGGAGAGGAACTTTAACACCAGCGAGGATCAAAGCTCGTAGATTGGGACTAGCAGGCTTTGAAGGAATACCACCCGCAGGACTTCTTTCTTGAACAGGTGGAGTGCTCGTCGAACGAGTTCTTCTATTTCTTGTGGAAGGAAGAGGAAAACCCTGCTGCTCCAAAAGCTGAAACTGAGAGTCTTCAATACCAAGGGTCCTTCTCCCTCGAGTAAAACGCGGAGTCGCCAGATCAAAAGATGATCGAAAAATTACAGAACTGGAATATGATTTTCCCCAGCGGAGTCACCAAAAACTGTTGGTCGTCAAATAGGATTTTTAAGAAGAGCAACAGTCAGGGGACAAGAAGTCCCTCCTCTTTAATGGGAGAGGTTCCCTTATTCAGAAACGAACTTATTTACAAATATACAAAACATGATTTTATGGTTGAACTTGGATATTACGAAAGTGTTTTCCACAAGGATCATCAGTTACAAAAGGACTGAGGAAAGGAAATACGAGGATGAGCAGAAGAGCAACATGCAGAATTATAGATAGCAAAATAATCCTTTATGTATACGAAGTTACAGTGAATTTAAAACAAGATCGTTTGCACAAGATGAGATTACCAGACACAAAGTTCTGTAAATAACCTTCTTTAGATTCATTATTCAAGGACATAAAGTTCCTTCTTGGTTATACAAGATCACTATACTCGCAATATTTGAAAATATGCAATCAGTGAGACTAACGAACTAGAAACAAATGATCTCCACGAAATTAAAAGAAAACACAGAGATAACAGAGATTAGATAGACAATGAATGGAAAGCCCTTTTGTATTGATTTCTTTCTGATCTATTTACACTTTCAGAAAATACGCCAAGTTCTTCCTCCTTTTGGAATGGCGTGGAAAGGCCATTATATAGCTTACAAATCAGTTATTCTTTGTAACCGCTTCTTTAACCGAGAATAGTTAAGGACCCGCCAATCGTAACGCCTTAACTTCTTACAAAGAAAATGGAAAAAGAAAGGGAAGAAGAGAAAAGAACAAGGAGAAGAAGACAGGTGGCCAGTCACTGAGAGGGACCCACTGACTTCAGAATCCGCTGCCTGAACTTCTTTAATGCCTCAGCTATGTCTCTGCCACGAGGGACTGACGTGTTGGTCGTAGACTGAGTCCAAAATCCAAGACACTTCTCCATCTCATTATCAAACTCGACATGAGTATGATAATCCTTGTTTGCTTCTTCAATGGTAGATTGAAGAGAGCAAATCTGCTTCATTTTCTCCTTGGAGATGGAACTTTCCTTGAATAGGTTATCTTTGACAAAAGCTCTAAATTGAGCTTTGATTTCTTGCAAGGAAAGGGAAGTACCAGAAGTCTCATCCTGAAGATGACAGTGTATATCTTTGAAAGCAGAGACCACCAGTGTCTTGAAAGCTTCACCCTTCTGCCAACTGTTCTTCAATTCTCCCAAAGCCTCCTCCAGGACTCTGATCTTCCACTCCACACTGTAGACCCAGGACTTCGACAGATTATCCTTTGCATCATCAAAGACTTTACTCGCCAACAGAACGTTCTCATCTGCTTGTCCCATGAGTCGGAGGTCTACAATGCAACTGCTCCAGAGTTTGAGCTCTTTATCCATAATATTGATAGTGGAGGAGAGCTTCAGTTGTACATTGCCCACCTTTTCGTGGAGTTTGAAAGCTTCATCGATGAAGTTTAATCCAGCAACAAGCATGTCATCCACCATGGCTTCAATAGCTCTGCCATAGACAGAATACTTGTGCATATCTTTGATACTTTGCACTTCATCTTGGCTTAGAATTACAGGAGGTGGAAGAGTAGTCAATGGGGTAGGGTCCAAGACTTTATCCTTAGACAAAAGAGACTTGATGAAACCTGTGAGAATTTGGGCTTGTTCTTCCAACTGTTCAATAGTTTGCTGCCCTTTCTCTACCCTTCCAATGACTCTTGTGACTGTTTCCTGGAGGTTGTGAATTTCACCTTCAGGAGTAGACTCTCCCATTGGAATTCTCGAAAGCTCCAAGTCATATGCCAGCAAGTCTGATTCTGATTTGTCCACTGTAGGCTTAGCAATCTCTAAGAATTGCTGACCTTGAGCATCAGATACTATTCTAGAGGTAACCTTGGCTCTCTTGGCATGAGAAGGAGTGGTGCCCAACAAGGCTGCAACGGCATCAAAATTTGGTCCTGAGCTTTGGGAGGAAAATCTCCTCTTCCTTTTGTCAACCAAAGGTTGCACCCACGTAAAAGAGGAAGAGGAATCAGCAGGAGGGGCAAAGGGACCAAGAGACAGAGAGCTCATGATGCTCAAGGTCTGCGCAGCTGTTGATTCAAGTTGAGAAGTGAGTGGGGCAATTGGGGCAATTGCGACAGAAGAGTCAACATCACCTGAAATCTCAGTGCTCTAGATTTATTTATCTTTATCAGTTGGATCTTCAGGAGCACATGCAAGAGTTGGTACTTCACTTTCTTCACTTTCACTAAGAACAATGATGTTCTTTGGTCCCATAGGAAACTCTGCCTGCTTTCTTTGAGGATCACTTTCCATAGGCTCCTTCTTAACCTCCTTGAGCTTCTTCTGGTACACTTGAGTGGATGAAGAAGGAGTAGAAGCTGCAGGTCCTTGTATTGATGAGGCAGGAGGGGTCTTCACTAGTGTTCCTGACTTTGGAATAGATGCTTCTCTTCTTGGTGTTGAAGAATCCTTAGAAGAGGATTCCCCTGAATGCCTCCTGAATTCTCGAACCATCCTGTCAAACTAGACCTTAGTCCTAACTAAGACTGGAGCAAGAATATCAGCCAGATCATCCCTCTCTTTCCTGTTCCAATCTAGGTCCTCTAGAGGAGTGTGCTTAATCACATTTTCATACTCATACGAGTATAGATCAGAATTGTCATCCTGGAGACCTTCAGGAACTTGGTATAGACTGAGTTCTTGGATCAATTGCAGGGAGAACCTGCCACAATGCCTTCTCCTGGCTTCAAAATCATCTGCACATCCAGCCCAATAGTCTTCTGTATCAGCCCTGTGATGGTAGATTATCGTTTATGTTCTGTTCAATGAAATTCTTCAAGTCAAAGCAAGTTCTTGGCTTGAAGAAATGAACAGTGATAGGAACAAGGGCTCTCTCTATATTCTGTGCGTCCAGGGCTGTTTTGCAAGTGTAGTTCCCCAGAGAGATGGGAAAGTGCAAGCCAGAAATCTTCTTATCTCTGCAAGTTCTGTGTAACTTGTCTAGTTGCCTGCATATTTCTATCAAGGCCATTTTATCATTGTAGAACATGGGAAGCCGCAGAGGAGTGCTCTCATAGCCAGCAAACCTGATATAAGAAAATTTCCTGAATTGGATGAAATAAGCACCATATTGCGATATCAGGTTCATGGCTTCATCTGAAAACCTTCGAGCAGTATCACCTTCGAGAAGTCTAACCATGTACATGGTGAAAGCATCATTGACCCTTCTGAAATTACGGTTGCTGGTCTCCAGGGTGAACTGCGGGCAGTAAGCATATACTGGATCATCTTTTTATGCGTCTATATAAGAAAAACCAAACCACTGCCTTGATGCTGCCAGAGTATACATCAGATACGAATTCATGTAGAACTTCTTCATTTGCTGCATGTTGGACAGCTGCTCCGCCAAATTCATGCTTATGATTTCCACCCAATTTATGTTTTGCGTTCCTGCACACACCATGCTGATGAGCGGGCACATCTAGAAGTGAAATTCGTTGGTAGAGGGAAAACCCATAACCCCGAGCCAGCAAGATTATGAAGTCTGAAAACTCTTCATTGAAATCTGCTTGGAAGAGGGTTTTGGTCAGACGAGAAGCTCCTTTCTTAGGGTTCTTCAGCCAGGAATTCGCCACTCGTGCCTTATATTTGTCACTGTCTTGGTCGAACAGGGTCTGTGCTTGATCTCGGGAAACGACTATGGCATTATCCATCTCTGGAATTCTCAGAGCAGTGCTAATGGTGGTAGCATCCAATTTGACGATGAGTTCCCCATGTATATTAGTCAATTCGCTCGAAACGGGGTCGAAGTGAGCTCCGCATGAAAGCATGGTATCAGCACACTGTACTGAGATTGGGAAACCTCCGGAAAAAGCCAAACCACTATCGTGAATCATCTGCGCCATCGGTGTAGGGTTTTCGTCTGCCATTCTTGCCCAAAAATCACTGAAATCAAGATGACGAGCTTTGCTGTCGCCAATATTACGAACAGCAGACTCAAGTGGTGAAATTTGTTCCTGTCCCTGAAACTTGATCTTCATATTGATAGTAGCTAGGAGGACAGAGCCGCAAACCAACTCGGAAAGGAATTACAGAGGGAGGGGAACACGCGCAGGTTTGTAAATTGCAAGGGTTTGAGTGAATGATAGCATGGAAGTAGTGCGAAAAATGCAAGGGGGAAATGCTCGTTATATAGTCGTTTAGGAGAGAGAAAAGCCATGAATGCGCATTTAATAGATAACCACCAATTTGAATAAGCATGATATTCGGGTAGAGCGGGAAGAATAAGCACGAATGACACTTGGTACGCTTGGGACATGTGAGACATGAATGCACGAAACACGCGGCTCGGCCGGTTCGGGCGAAACGGGGAGAAGACGCACAAATGTATTTTGGGACACTTGGGATGAAAACGTGCGAAGTACACGGTTCGGGCGGTTCGGGTGAAAATAGAACAACTTGCACCTTTTTGATTTGGGACATTTGGAACAAGAAAGTGCGAAGTATGCGGTTTGGGTGTTTCAGCCGAAAGTGGAACATCTCGCACAATAAGTTTTGGGACACTTGGGACAAAAAGTTCCGACGGGCCCGAAAATGGAACAACTTCGGGGGTTTCGGCTGATCGGGGAACAGAATGCACTTTCGTACTTGGGACAGGTGGGACAAAAATGTCCGACAGGCCCGAAATACATACAAAATGACCCAAAACACAGATTTTCTCAATTTTCATGACTTAGGCACTTTAGAGAAGAACACTCATAACTCAAAATTTTGAAATTTTACTTTTATCAGAGCAGGGAGTTTTGAGTGGACAACAGTTTGGAGGGGTGTTTTTATCATTTAGAGCCCTGATTTTGCAGTATGGAGGGACATTTTTGGTGTGTGAAGGGCAGTTTGCTATTTGGAGCAACATTTTTATAGTCTAGAGGGGTGTTTTTGCTATTTAGGGGCATTTTCTACTATTTTAGGAGCTCTACAAACCATTGGAGAGGTGTTTTTCCTTCCCTAACAATGTAAACATTAAGTTTTGATATGGGTTTTCCCCTTGGTATGATAAAAAGGACCCTTAGTATGTTGTCTTCAACTCTAATATTCCCTAGCTAATTTGACATTTTATTTTATTGTAATTATCTCCAATTTTGACTAAAGTTATTTCAAAACATAGCATTTTGTTTATTTTTTTTAACACAAAGTCATTTGGAAAAAAAATGCATCAGATGGAATTAAGTGTTTAATTAAAATTTTATCTTCGCTTGAAAAAAATGAAGGGTGAGGCCCAGGTTAGTAGGAGGCCAATTTCCCCTCAAAAATTAAATCATTGTGTTCTTCATTCCATCCCAGTTCCAATGTGTATATGCACAACCCCCTTTCCTCTCATTTTTGGAATTTTTTTAATTAGTTTGAAATTTTTTAATTAAATAAGCCGTTATTTATGGGAAATTTTATTAGATATAACTTTTGATCGGTAGCTCAGATTATTGGCATGGTGCCCTAGTATATGTTGTCATTGATGCAAAAAAAATTAATGATAAAGTGAATGTTGTAAGATGTTGTCATGATGTTGTTTGAGGTGCTATCATACTGTTTTAGATATGTTAGAACTACTACACTAAGATTCAGTGATGTGTGCTTACTCTAGCAAGCCTATATAGGTGCCTAGGAGGTGTTGTTTGGCAGTGTGAGCTTCTTAGTTTCTTTTGAATCATGTTGACATGGTGTATAAAAGGTTTTGAGAGTTCTTGATAACTCACAATAGCGGTAAAATGCAAGTATAGGTGTTTCACTTGGTCACAGGTGCTCATTGGGAGCATGTATGTCTTCTTGGAGGTGAGACATAGTGAATTAAAGCCATATGATCTCATGAAAGCATGAAAACAGGTTCATAATAGCATATGAGGTATGTTTGGGTCATTTTCAGAGGTTTCATATTCATTCATTGCACTATTTCCATTGATACTAGATTCCACAGTGAAAATTCCTAAGGTAAGGCTATGAAAATGATATTATATGGAGATATTGAGAAACTTGATTGATATTCTGATGATTGGAAATGTTAGAGGGATAAGTCATAGTGCTCTTAGAAAAATTTTAGGTCCCCATGATGTATATTTTTCAAGACATGAATGATTTTGTGAGACAGAGTCAGGAACAGGTGAAAATCAAGCTTGAATTTGAAATTCTCATGCTTGTTGTGTATAGTGTGCTTTGCATGGGACATTGTGAAATTTTAGGGATGATTCTACAGTGAGTTTAAAAGGTTTCAAAAAAATAATGAGGTTAGTTGATCGTCACATTTTTATGAACGAATGTTAAGAAGGTAAAGAGGTCAAAAACCCTAGTTAAACCCTAACTAGGAATAACTTACAAAAGATGAAGTATACTGACCAAATTTTTATTACAAGTGTTTCTAGAAAGGTATGTTTGAGTATTTTACCATATGTGGGCCCCACCTTAAAATTCCAGTTTCTTAAGAGTTTTAGTTTGAAGAGAAAGGTGAAAAATGAAGAATGAACTAAATTGATTTTGCATGATATATGTGAGTTTTTATTGATGTCCATTGAAGTTTCAGGACATGTTCTTGTAGGTTCATAAGGTTTTGAGGGTCAAATGGGTTGACTGGTCAAAGGACATCTTTGAGGTCTTAGGTCCAGTGTTTTGGTCATAACTTGAGTTATAGGTAGCATTTTGAGGTGATTAAAGTTGTGTTGGAAAGTAGATTCAGAGATATTTCTAGTGATATATGGATTTACTCATGATGAGATGATTTTTTAGGATTTCCAAGGAATTATTTTATAAATAATTTTTTTGGTAGTTCAAGACACGATCTATTTTGCTACAAGTTTGAGGTTGTTGGAAGAATGAGATGGATTGGGTGATGCTTCCTATCACATTTAATGTGAAGATGGATAAATTGGGAATCCCATGTATCTAACTATAGGTATTTACTATCTGTATAAGTGACTTTATGAGATAACCTTTGGAAATTAAGTTTTTGGCAGGTTGAATTGGTAAAGACAAATCTTGCCATGGTTTGAAGTGAATGATGTTTCATGAATTCTAACATGATTAGAAGTGTTATAGAGGAAATCCCATTTATTTTGAGTTTTCACATCACATTTTTTGATTTAATATAATTTATTTCGTGATCAGATGACATTTACAGGGTGTTAAAGGGTGTAAGAAACATCTGTTTTGAGAATTATAAAGAGAACTAGGCCCAGTAAATGAAATAATTTGATTGGTTGAAATTAATTATGAAAATATATGAATGTTTTATGATATTTTAATCATGTATAAGGGTTCATGGGTCATTACAAATTATGGGACTAATGTTAGGGGATTTTTAAGAATGTGTCTATGAGGTTTTGAGCCATTATTTGCACATATAATGAGGTTTTCGGCTAGGTCGACATATATGGGTCATATGCCAATATTGTAATTAAAATGTTTGAATGTTCTATGGGTTTTTGGGTATAATTTATCATGAAGGACCTACCTATTTTGGTTTGGAAGGAAGAAAAACATATTTAAGTGCTTGTTTGATTTTTTTTTGAACTAGTGCTCTTTGAGGGGAGGTGTATGACCTAGTGAGAGATATTTTATAGGTATGAGAGCATGATTAGAAGGATAAGGAAGATTATTATAGGTTGAGGAATTCATGGAATCATGATAAAAAAATAAAAGTGAAGAAAGAGAAATAATTAAAGAGTTGAAGACCTAGTGTATGAGCTAAGGTTTATGAGTTGAGTTAGTGATCTCCATCAGTTATGGCAACAATATTTGTAGAGATAAAAATAATTAGGTGGATGAGTTGTGATTTTTTCATCTTTAGGGGGTTTTACCCTCCTTGTGGAGTGGGTTATTCACTAAATTAGGGGTTGGTGCTCCTTGTGGGGTTGGTGCCTCACTAAATCAGGGGCTGGTGCTCCTTGTGGAGTTGGTGCTACACTAAATTACTTTTATTTGAGTAATATAAGAAAATTTTCAATAGGTTTTCTTCCCCATGAGGTTTTCCCACTTATAGATGGTGTTCTTGTGTTGAGTACTTTACTTTCTTTCTCTTGTGGATGTTTTTCCATATCTTAATAAGCTCACATGATTATGGATGTTGTATAATAAATATAATGGATAAATGTATGATTGGAAAATGAAAATAAAATTATTATAGGAATGATTAACAATACCTCTCATTCCCTTGTGCTTCTAATAATTGGTATTAGAGCGGGTCATTTTGTAGAAGTTTGATAACTTGAAGGAGATCCTTTGAAGCACAAATGGGTAAGTTAGCTGATATTTAGAGGAGAAAGTATGAGATTCCCAAGTCTTTGGTTTTTGGACAATAAAAGGTAATGAGTGAAATTGTGAAATATCATGATCTAGCCATTAAGAGTTTGAAATCTCAAATGGAAAGTTTGTCTAATACTCTATAAAGGAGAAAGAGGATGTTTTCTCATGGTATGAAGAAAAATTTAAAGAACTAGATTTAGATTTGGAGAATGTGTCAAATAGGTTGAAGATGTATGATATACTTGAGAAGAACTCCATAGGTCTTGATGATGTTATAAAAGGTCAAATGGCCATAGATGAAAAAACATGCCTGGGGTTTGAAGGAAAAAATGATGATGAAGATGGTCCAAGTACTAAATCAGTTGATAAGGTGATCAAAAGGGAAGATACAATAAGTTCTAACTTATATAGACAACCTAATGCTATGATGTATGGTTCTTTATTCAATGGATATTGTTTCATTTTTCATGAGTTTGGTCATAGAGCTAGATATTCAAAAATGAGAGCTCCAAGGAATGAGGTAGGTCTCTTCAAAGGTGAGTTATTTTCATGTTATGAGTATGGGAATAAAAAAAATTATTGTAGTTGGAATCTAAGAGTGTTTGAACGAATGAGGAACAAGAATGTTGTTGTTTGTTTAAATTTCCACAAACAAGGTCATATTTCTAGTTTTTTTTTATCCAAGTGGGACTCCAAGAGGTACTAAAATATTTCAAGGATCAAATGGAAAGGTTCACAAGAGGAAAGCTAGTCCTATGGATGAGTCCAAGACTACTATATATGATCCAAAGGAAAAAAATAAAGCTTCTCTAATGAGGGAGGTCAAGAGAGGTGATTCTCATCCCACCATGCAAAGTTTGAATACTATTAAGGAAAAATATTGTGCTAATATGGCTGAAAACAAGATCAACATGCCTAAGCCAACTTAAGGGAGTATGTTTTCTCAAGTTCAAGAAGATCATGTGTTTGAATGGCTTTCAAGTTCTTGTACAATAAGATTTGAAGAAACTCAGCCTTTGGAATACTTCAAGAGTGATAAGGTATTTGAACTAACATCTCCATGATTTCTTGAGTCCTTGTTCTTGTAAAGGTGTATGAGTATGTGTAGGTATCTTGTCAATATTTTCAAAAATACATGAGTGTGCATGGTCAATATTATGATGCTTCTCTGAGTTTAAAGTGTTATAATAGTATTTTATATTTCATGCATAAAGAGATCTATGTAAAGTCATATGTGAAGTTGGTTTGTGATCTTGTGCCGAAAACTATAATTTCTATATCTCTAGTCTTCCCATGAATACGTAAGTAGCCTCTTCTTCAAGGTATTTGAGGTCTCTTTTAATCAACCTTATATAGTCTGGTCCTCTTTTTAAGTCTGTTGTAGTTCTTGTTCTTGTCTTGATATATCTTTGTGTTTGAGTCAATGTCTAGCTATAAGGGGATATGTATCTTATGCTCTTCATACATGTCAAGGAAGTTTAAGGTCTATAATCATGACATTGTTATATTGCAAGGTTAATTCAAACAAAGTTGTTATAGTTGTCAAGTTCTATGAGTTTCTGTATAAACAATCTCCTTAAATATTTTGTGGTGTCATTTCATGTATCCATGCATCTGTTTGATTCCAAAGGATATTGAGTCCTGTAATAGGTATTCCAAAGAGTGTAATGGTTCTGAAAAAAGTTCATGAAGATTCTCTAGTGTCCTTTTACGTAATGGCTTGTTCACTTAGCATATGTCTTGAGATTAGTGAGGTTTTCAAGCAAGTTTTGGATGAAGTTGTGTTTCTCATAAGTTATCATCTGTGGGAACTAGTATGTGTATTTCAAACAATGAAAACGTCTATTGTTTCCCATATAGTGCATTTGAGGGTTGTCAAATTAAACCATGTCAAGGAAGATATGTCTTTGTTGATCAAAAGGTTGTATCTTGTCCAAGAAAGTCCTCATCATTCTCCAAGGGGAGTTAGGCTCATGATGAGTGAAGTTTTTGTTGCTCAGAGCGTGTCACATCAGAAGACATCAAAAAGATGATAATTTGAGCTTGAAAATTCCATATCAACTGTCATAAAGTGTATGACATGGTTCTAGGTACATTTATGGTTAAGCAGGCTAAAAAATATGCATAACTGTCAAGAAATTTAGGAACTTGTATCTTCATTAAAACCTAATAATTATGGAGTCATATGTTCTTATCTTTTCTCTATCAAGGTATCTTAGCTCTATTATCTCTTGTAGCTTGTATTTGAATGTATAGAAGTTTTGGAGACTTGTCAAGAATTGTTAGTCTTAGTATTTTCCTTCATGTCAAAATAAGAAGTGTAGGGTATTGTATCTTCAAGAAACTAAATCCTTCAAGCCAAGAAAGATGTGATAATGTGCTAAGAATGTAAGGAAGTCAAACTTAGAACTCTGTTATTGAAGTACTCTCAAAGTTGTTATGCTATAGTGAATGAGAAAATAATGCAAAGATCTGTGGGGCTATGTTGAATGTTCTGTGAAGCTACATTTCAGTGCAAGCATATAATTTAGTGATCTTCATGCTCAAAGGAAACAAGTGTGTAAGTACATAATCTTTTACTAGACCCACTTGAAAGAAAGCTACATGAGTATGAGAAGGGTTTGAATTTTTGAAACCCTAACTAGTGAAGACTAAGAAATCAAAGACAACCTACAGGTGCTAGTACTTTATTAATGTGTGTAAATATTGAGGGTATTACTAAGAATCAGTGTATGTGAGTATCAAGATCAGTGAATTTTTAGTATTACAAACTTGACAAGGATCCTTTGAGTCTATTTCGTTGTTTACAAATCAAAGGTAAGTTTTCTTCATCTTGAAACCAAGTGCAAAATTCAATGTCAACGTTTAAAGGGTAAACTTGAGAGCTCATGGAGTTATTATCAGTTTTTTCAATATTTTTAAAGTATATAGGCCTGTAAAGTTGGAGGTATGTGCTTCTTATTAAATTTTTGCCCATCATCTTCAAAGGAGTTTACATGCTTAAGTGAAAATTATGAACTAGTTCCCTATATTCAAGGGGTTTGATATCAAGAAACCTTATTACCATCTTCAAGAAGTTGTATATGAACATTGAAGTCTAAAAAAGTGACTCAAATCTACAAAACGGTGTAATTTAATCTACCAAAAGTTGAATGGATCATGGAATCTTATGAAAGAGTGTGATATGATGCTACTGGTAAGAAAACTGAATTGATCAATCATGAGTATCAAATTTAAAGTACAAAATCCTAAGAATGAAAATCTTGAGTGAATGACCTTATGAAGGACTGTAACAAATTGATTATGCACTTAATGAGTTAACATAGGTCTAGAATTGGTTTCTAAATAATGGAAGTTGATCTTGACAAGCTAAAATGATGAGAAGGTGAATGGACATTGTAAATGCATGTACAATTCCCAAGAAGGTTTTTTTATCAGATTTGCATCATGATATATATCTTAACAATGTCAAGTACTGGTACATGATTGAAAAGAAAAGTGTTAAGTTGAAATAGTTTGTAGTTGGTCAAATGATGATCTAGAGCTCAAGGTAAGCTAAAGCACAATTTAATGGTAAAAAGAAGCATATACCCTACCGATCAGATGAGATAAAAACATGCTGCTATAAGACTAATCTATTTATAAGGAATTGACAGTAAGTGTAAAGGTACATCTTACTCGTAAGATGAAGGCATAAGTGTCTTATTGTTTCTTGAATGGCAAGAGAAAAATCCTGAGAAAATGCACCGAGAAGGAAGTGAGATCATCATGTTCAGTCTTAGAGATTCATTATTTGAGTTTGAAAGGTCTACATAGAGATCTACATCGTCTTCTAGGTTTTTGAAGAAAAATTAAGCTCAAGAGTATGACATGAGATACTAAGGAAAAGTATAAGCTTCTAACAAGACAAGAAAGTACTGTGTGAGCCCTTGCTAATAGTTTTATTGGTTCTCAAAGTTTTTAAATGCATATTGGTGGTAGAAGATGTTCATGAAGTATACAGTTGACTGTGTTATGGAAAATGGTCACTTGATGAAGGTATGAATGTTAACAATAGAGAATTGATCCTGAAGGTGTAATAAGGCATGATAAGTTAGGTGGAGCATCCATGAAATGTTTGAATGAATATACAAGCTATGAAGAGCCTTTTTTATGGTTTGTTGATGATTTTTCTTGGTGGATTGTTGGAGTACAGTGCTACAGTAGTCCAGATGTTACTCCTGCAAATGTACTGGTTGACTCAAGGTATGATAATGTCATTAAAGTTGGGGGAGTTAGTGATTTGATCTCTAGATGGTGGCTTGGTGGAATCAAGGCACATGAGGTATGCTTGTTACAAGTTTGTACATGTCAAGAACAAAATTTGTCATATCTTAGTCAGTTAAGGTTGTCAAATATTTAAGAATTTGTTCACGACCTTCCAAAAGTGTCTAAGGTGCTTTATGGCCATGAATCAAAGGTAAGATGCTTGAAATTGTGCTTCTTTGTTAGAGTTGGTTACTATAAGGCCAGAGGGGGCTATAAGGAGTTATTTCATGCTAATATTACGATGTTAGGGACTTGAAAAGTTTGTCTAAAATAGACTAAAAGTATGACTTAGGGATATTGGTGTAGACACCCCAAAATTATACTTATGTTTCCACGTGTTCCCAATTTCATGCTAGTATACCCTATTATTCACCAATTTGCAATTAATTGATTAAATTGATTAATTAATACATATTGTACCCATTTGGATTAATTGAATTAATCCCATGTACCCTTTGTACCCCTTTAGCTAAATTAATTGTTATTTATCAATTAAATAATTAATTAATTAAGTGTGTGCACATCCTAGTCATATTCCACTTGTTCAAACTCCACTTAGACTCCACTTAGAATCCCTATCCTTACCCTAGTTAACTACACTTCTAAAATCCTAGAAAGGTGAGAGAAATTAAATTGCACGTACAACCACCTTTTGTGATGCAACTTTTTGCAATTAATTCATTTATTTCCCCGAGAACTTTTCCAACTACCCACAATGCTATTTTTAGAATACTCATTTATCCATGCCCCCTGAACTTTTGTAAAAGCCCACAATGTTATTTTTAGCATACTAATTTATCCATGTGTAACTGATTCCAACTACCTTCTTCTTCTATAAATTTCAGGCTTACCTTCCTTTCAAATCCTCTTGAATTTGACATACAAAAAATCTGTTGAACTATGTCTGTAGCATTTTACTTCAAATCCTAGAGAGCACTCAAGAGCACCCATAAATCATCTCTGACATTCACTTACAAGGTTTCACAGACAAGGTCTTCACAACCCTTATCAAGGTTTGCATTAGAGAAAGTACAAGGAAGGTTTGCATTTTTAATTTGTTCATCTTTTATTACTCTGTAGTTTTGCACTGCATACATTTTAGCACGCTCAGTGGGAGTTGCACCCCATTTGTCTTTATCTTTTGGTTTCTTTCATTTTTCTTATGTTTTTCATTTCATCATAACCTTGTTATTTGTGTGAAAATTTTACAGGTGAACTTAGCCGACAAGTGTTTGCAGTTGCAGGAAGTTGTTTACTTTACATTCTTTGTTTTATTTTAATGTACCAATTTCTATGTTCTTCATATCTATACTCTTAGTCTATGTGTAGGAAATTCTATTCACCTGTACATTCTATGCACCACCCTGCAATAAAAAAAATTATAGTTAGCTTTTGGTTTAATTACACAAAACCAATCTTATTGAGAAAATTGCTAATTTCAAAAATTAAAATTTGTTAGCTTTTCCTATAAATCTAACTTTGGTTTTAATATAATATTTTAAAATTTTAAACAAATTTAAAATAAAAATAAAAAAGGGAAAACAAAGAAAAAAATTGTAAATTTTTTTTAAAAATTAATTTAAGCCCTAACTCCTAACCACCCCACCGCCTCCCTCCCTACCTGGCTTGGCCAACTCAGCTGAGCCACCTCTCTTCCCAGACATTCCTCGTTCCCACATCATGTTATTTTCTACCTTGTTTCCACCTTCCTTCCCAATCATAGAACCTAACCCTGCCTTATTCTCCCTTTCCCAGATTAACACACTGAGCCCCCATTCCCTCCTATCCGACCCATCTTGACCCTTCCTACTCACCTCACCCCCGCCTTAATACCCACTCACATGTCCTGACTCAGTGCTCCCTACTCCCCTCCCTCGAGTCCCTCCTGATCCTTAATCCCATACCATTCCATATTTCCCATACACAGACCCATGTCCCGATCTACCCACCCCATCCCAAGATCAACCAACCCTGCCACCTCACCCCGAACCTCATCCCCATGCCCTCCACTGATTCTAACCACACTCTACCAAACCACATACCTCTGATGATTTCCAATAGATTTCTCCTTCCCACCTCACCTAAGTCATCTTTGGCTCTCCTTTCCCCTCACTGATCTTCTACACTTTTCTTTTACTTGCACACACACACACAAACATCTACTTACTTAGGTTTTGCCATACTTATAGTTTATAGTTTTAGGTTTTAGGGTTCAATTGTTATTTTATTTAATTTTATTTATAATTTCCATTTACATTAGTTTCTTTGTCGTTTAAGTTACATTTAAATTAGTTTATTTATTTCTTCTTCTTGGCCTAATCGTGTAATTTCCTTTTGCTGGGTTCATAGATGCTTTTAATCATTCTCGGGTGCTACTTGTTCACATTAAAATTTTAGTGTTATTAGACTTTTTGATTCCATTTTTGTCACATTTTTAATCACTTCGTTTTTTTTTTATTAACTAACCCTTTCTAACGTGTTTTTGCATACTTTTCCTTTATTGTTTTTTTTTGTTTTTGTGAGACTAATACAAATTATTCACGTGTATTCTCTTCCCTGATGCTTTTTAAAGCAATCTTGGGAATAAAAAATGTGGTCATTTATATTTTTTTGTTTTTAGGGAATTAATGTTCCACTTAACCAAATCCAACCCGCCCATATGCTCTTCCCTCACGCTTTTTAAAGTGATCTTGGAATTCAAAAATGTGGGTTCGCTTCTGTCATTTTGTTTATTTGTTTTGTTATTTTTACTTCATTCCAAAAACTTTCTAACCGTTGTTTGTAGGATCCGATCTTACACAAGGTGGATTAAAACACTCAAAAACTACTAACTACGGGTTACCAAAGGAGTTCAACCAAATCACACCTAAATCAAAAGATAAAAACACACCACATTAAAAACACTTGATTTGCATGTTCAGTTAAGAGCTACGGCTTGACCACTTAACTAGAACATAACCCCCTTGGCATAAGGCTTAAGCTACAAAAAAGTGGGTGGTTCTAGGAACCCTAAAGTAGTCTACACCTTGAGGGAACTGGTGGATGGAACGAGAGCCTTTTTATCCTACTTGACTAGTAAAGACTTTGTGAGTTAGAGTAACAGATATCCTTAGTGGTGACCCCAGTGCAATTCATTCTGAGAAAGGTCTTTTTTAGGGTTTCAAAGGGGGTTAAGTATAGCCTTCAGATATAAATAGTGTCGTGCTCACTCAGATATACTATTGACACCTAGTTGAGAGAGCCACCTAGGAAGCCACTCCTTGTACAAGCCAATATAAGGTAGAGGCCATAACTTTCATTTCACAATTTTTCATTTTTCTTGCATGTTACACACTTTTGTTTCACTTTCGTCATTCATGTTTTCTCACTTATCAGTCTTGTCACTTTGTACACGTGTCTTAGTATTGGGTTATGGACATCCATATTCACACTCAAGAACTTCCATTTTAATTTAAGTCTTGATGTTGCGATACTCACTTTTCCACAGTCAAGCAATCTCTTGATCACCTTGATATTTCATTATCATAAGTCTTAAGTTTGACGTTATTTTGTTCAACTTTAAGCATTCCGCATTCTTACATCATCACATTTCACATTTAATTTCTAGACTTATTAACATTCTTCACTATCATTCTCTACTCACTTTTACATCGTCGCATTTTCGCATCCATTTTGTCCGGTTGTGACGTTTTCCATTTTTTATCCTATCATCTTACATTTTCGTACTTCACAATCATTCTGTTGCATTGTCAAAATCCTCAATATTTCTTCACTTCTCTCATTAAAGCATTCACTTTGTTTTAATTTGAGGTAACTAATACCTTACTTCTACCTTGTCTCTTATCTCAATTTTTTGTGAGATTCTGACCTGTTTATCATCATTTATTCACTTCTTGTGATGACCTTTACCTTTTTGTTCTTTTAGCACTTTCACTTCCTTATCATGTCTTATCTTTTAACACAATGTTTGTTAAGAGTTGGCATTAATCATCATCTTCTTAACTATCCCCTTTTACCATTCATCTTGTTTAAAGTTGAGAAAATCCATCATTTTCTTTCCTAAGTCTCTTCATTTAACATTTTTCATTAATAATTGAGCATCATCTAACATTTTTTAAGTCTTCTCTTGCCACACTTATGATTGTCACAAGTTGATCATGTTAACCTTGCGTTTCTCCCCTCTATACGTTCACTTTTGTAAAAGGATCGTAAAATCATTTCAAACCTCTTCATATGTCTTAACTCCCACTTTGTTAAGAATCATATCAACTAACATTTCAACCCATTTTCCACCTTAACATCATTCATTGTGTTAGTTTTTGCAAAGTCCCCTCTTTTCGTCACTATTATCAAAAATTTTGTTAAGAGTTGATCGCCTTTATCTTGTTAAGTCTTATCTCCCTTGACATCCATTTTGTTAAGTGTCGAAAACATTTCACTTTTACCCTTTTTCATTTCTCTTGACACTTACCGTGTCAGGAGTTAACCATTTTTACATTTCTTCATCACTCTTATCATTCATTTTGATTACGATTTTATTGCGTCTACCTTGTTAAGTCTCTTTTCCTTTAACACTCATTTTTGTTATGAAATATAGCACATCTAACTTCTTGTTGTCCCTTTTTCTCTTTACTATCATTTTTTTAAGAGACAGGGACTCAATTAACCTTTTTTAATTCTTCCCTCTTAGCACTCATTCTTCTACAGGTTGAACTCTTTCCATCTTCTTCCCTCTCTTCCATCTCAGAATTTACTTTCTCAAGGGTTGATTTTGTCAATCACTTCCACACACTTTCATCTTGACATTCAATTTGTTAAGGGTTACGTCATTCATATTATCTAAACATCTTATCCATCTTAGCATTCACTTTATTAAGGGATAAGTTACTACCAAAATTATTCACACACCTCTCTTCCATTGTTTCCTTTCACTTTGCTAAGGGACAAGATTTTCAAACATTTTCATCACTTCTAAATTATTGTTCACTTTGCTAAGGGTTGCATTTTTCATTGTACCTTTCTTCACTCTACCTCATTTTTCATTCCAATGGTGGATTTATAAAATTCATCCTTTTCCCAAGAATGGAAAATGATGAAAGACACCATTGCGAGTATGCAAAAAGAATGCAAAAAATTCAATTTTGATTAATTGTGTCCATACCCTTTTAACATGGACATCTTATGCATACCCTTCCCATAGTATTTTTATATGCCCTAATTTGATAGATACAAGGGAAAAAATGATCCAAGACAACATATCAAATACTTTTCCATAGCATGTCACGAAGTGGCATATAATGATAAATTTCTCTGTTTCCTTTTTCCTAGAAGTATAGAAGGAAAAGCTTTGGATTGGGTATTACACCTTCCAATAGGATCTATCTCTACCTTTGTGGAACTCTTAGATAATTTCATCAAATATTTTTCAACAAACCTCACCCGCAATAATCACCATAATAGAGATCTTACGATGAATCTGGGTACATCAATCGCAACCGCAATGTCGTCATTGTTGGTGTTACGGATAATCACAATATGGAATACATACATGACAAATAAATAAAAAATCCAATCATACAACCTAGCCAAGGTACTACATCATGTAAAGTTAAACATAAGTTTACACCCCTTGACGAAAGTCTCTCTAGTGTCTTTCATCAACTCAAAGTGGTTGGGATGATAAACTATCCCTTTACAAGACCTTGGATTGAAGGAGAACCTAAGCCATACTAGTATAAACCTCATTCATATTTTGATTTTCATCACATTGATGGCCACTCAACTGATAAATGTACACATTTTAAGAACTATGTCCAAGACTTAATTGACGATGAAGCTCTTGCAACTGATGAGGTTTCAACTTCCACACCTTCAAATGAAGAGTTGACTGTTATTCCCACTTCTATTCATACTGACACTCCCTAAGATCACAATGAAGGTCAAGTATCTCCCCCTTCGAACCAATCCATTTTTTCTATAGATTTTCTTCCTATAGTCCAAATAGACATTGAACCTGTTTTGATCAGCAATCTTCTAACACCTAATAAGAACTTGAATTTACTTCAAGAGTCTCTTTCAACCCTTGACATGATAGAAGAGGGTCCATCATCAAACCCCATAGAGCTTGACTCTATTTTTTCCATTCCATCTCCTACACCTAACATATCTAGCATTGTTGTCGAATTACAATCACAATGATCTTGGACACTTATGACAACACAACCTTCTATGTCCATTACACCTCAAATGATCCATCCTATAGGAATCTCATCAACGATGATTCCTACTTGTCAAGATATCTACACATACCCAATAATATCCTTATACAACCATTTCAAGTGTTCATTGAAAATATTTCATCAAATCAACTAATTCACAATGTAGAAGGAGAAACATTGACTATTTCCTCTCTATGGCTTACAAGGAACCCTGAGTATATGTCTAGATAGTTATCATTCTTTCCTCATGCTCTTTTTATCATAGGTGAATATTTATCTCAACATTTTCCCTGCATCAACAATCTTCTTCTAGCCTCACAAATGTCATTAGATCACATCAAAGATTTATCTAATCACACATCCTTTGACTTGGATCATGTCCGCCAAAGTCTAGTACTCCAAGACCCGTCGAATCATTTGATTCAATATTTTGACTTGGATTCTATTCACCCAAGTCTCATATTACAAGACTTATCAAAACCTTTGTTTTGCTCCTTTAACTTGGCTCATGTCCGTCCAAGTCTCGTATTTTAGTACTTATTAAATCTTTTGATTCTCCTTCTTAACTTGAATTTTGTCTACACAAGTCTTATATCTTAGGACCGTTCAACTTTAATAAACACAGACATATTTCTCGATAATTCCTTTTCAAACATTCATCCTTTAAAATTCAGAAAACTCAAAAATCCCAAAAAGAGAATAAAAATTTGTATTAGAACACAATTTGCCAATCAAAAATGAAAAAGTGTGTACAAATAATGTTAGGCATTCCATCTATTGGAAGATACCTTAATCATACAATTATCATATTCTCACTCTCTTCACCTCTTACCACACATGTTAAACTTGTTCCTCTTGGGCATTGTGTGTGTTATCTTTGTTATGGTTTCTTACCATTTTAGATCTTTTCACCTATTATTTTGTCTCGAAGCTTACTGATGGAAACTCCTACTTTCAAATAAGGTCTCTTTTTCACTGAAAACACTAAAATTATTTACTCGGTCCTTTTTGACCACCCATCTCAATCTACAGTGTTGAAACCTTGCATTTTAATAGTCACGTGAGGCTGAGACTTGGGGGAAAAATGTTCCTTCCCAAAAAATACACTATCAATATACAAGGCAAAATTTAATCAATCTAAAAATACAAAAAATTACAAAATCAATGCACCTTTCATCCTTCACAATCTTTGGTGATAAGCCCATACTTATTATGGCAGTATGAGACTGGGAATGAAGAAATCCCTTACTAACCTAAATTTTGTCTTCGTTGTTGAGCCCTTTCCTTTTACTAATGCAATGGGGAAACATGTAGGGTGTCTTTCATAGAAATCAATAAATAATCATTCAATAAATCCTTTATGAAATCTGAATCAAAGTGCTTAGTAAAAAACATCTCAGGAAGTAATTTAGTTACTCGTGTTAAGAGAGACAATAATTACTTTCATCTAGATTTCACCAATCAGTAGGCCACCAATAGATCTAAGTCAAGTCAAAACCTAAAAGTGGAATCATCTTCCAATTGGTCAAATAATCTTGACTGTAGATGAGTTACATGTTTCTCATATGGATCATTTTTACAACTTTTGTCATTGCATCCTTTCTCTTTAGCCTTTAATATATCACTATTGGTCTCATTTTCACGTCCTTCTTGGCTCTCGGTGATGAGTCCTCACATCTTCCTAGTTGCGTGGAGCCACAAGTGGAGTGACAAACCCTAATAATTTTATCATTAACATTTCTACCAATGGAATGGAATGCTTTTAATTATTTGCACCCGCTTTCAAGCAGTGTATATTTTTATCGAGTTGTAAAATACAAAAAAAAAATCAAAATGTCTCACAAAAAAAACAATATAAAATTTCCCAAAAACTCCAAAAATAGTTTTAAATTATCATAATCAAAACATTCAGATAATGTTTGAAAAAATTTCATCAACAGGATAACATAGTTCAATAACTTCACCATTTGATGGCACTCATGATTGTTCCAAATCATACTCATATTTATTTCTTGTGGTGCATATCTATGGTTGAGGAAATCATTTACCCTTTCACAATATAAATTTTCCTTGGGGAACACTTGGATTTTACATTTTAATCCAATACAAATCAAACTTCAATGGGATCTAACAAGAGTATCTTTCAGAGTATCTAAATATCACTCCTCTCTTCACCCTGATCCAATCCTCTCACGTACTAAGCTATCACTTGGGGGCATTCAAATATGTCTAGCTCTTCAATGTGGAACACATTCAGAGTGCCATTAGACGTCGTTTTTACATGTTGTAATGTATTAATTGAAATTTGTTAACATTGTGATGATGCTTTTTATTCTTTCATTTTTTCATTGTGTTTTTACTTTGTTTAACTTTATTGTTGACCAATTGTAGGAAATTTATTTGCATCCTAGTTTACATATAACTTTGGTGTGGTTCATTCCTGTTCATATTGGGTTTATTTTTATTTCTTATTCTATATATTTTTTCATTTGCACATGTTGTGTTTTCCTCTTGATTTATTTCAGCCATGGAATGTCTTCATTTTTTTTTTGCATTTGTATTTTCAAACTTGTGAAAATCAGAAAAAAATCAAATATTAAAAAAAAACAAAAAAAATCACAAAAATCCGAACAAACATTCACTTGTCATAGAAATCCTACAATTGGAAAAAACTTAAAGTGAATCATTCAACATCCCAATAAAATCTTGATAAACATCATACTTTTATCTATTATCCTAGTGATCATGCCAATTTTACAACTATCACTTTCTTCGCTTTGCTTTATATGCTAGCTTTGCTTGGGGAAAGTCACACAATTGTTTTTCTTTCATGATATAACTTCATCTAGGGCAATTTCAACTTTGATCGTTTGCACAATGGATTCAAAAAGAGTGTCATAAGGAGTCACTTTAACTCTTCTCTTCTAGTCTGGTCCTATTCCCATTTGGGAGCATTTGTATCTACTTACTCATCATTGTGGCATGCATTAGGGGTATAAATGATTGTCTTCTTTTTTGAATTTGTGTTGCATTGTTGATGTTTAATATTTTTGGACCACTTATAAGTAGTGTGATTACATCTTGGTTCCTTTATAACCCTAGTTTCATCACCTACTTTGTATATTGGGTATGTTTACATTTTTTTATATTTTCTTTCAAGTGTGTGTGTTTTTTTATGTGCATCTGGGTTAACCATATTGATTATTTCATAATCATAGTGAAAACTCTATTGTGCAACAACAAAAATCAGGTTTCTCTAAAAAATTACTCTCCAAATAACTCTTATGCTACGAACATAGTCCTTTCCCATCCTTGTTTTAAACCCTTGTGTTCTTCCTATCAAGCGGTTGTCCACTGCCTTGCTGCATCATCCATCCACTTGAGGGGGAATTCCTCTACCATTCTGATTGTTGGGGCATCTCAATGCTTCAAAAAATTTCCACTCACTGATCTACATGCGTCTACTATCTTTAAAGCACTATTACTCTACAATAGCACTTTAAAGAGGGGAAAAATGTAGACACCCCAAAATTACAATTCTCTTTCCACGTGTTCCCAGTTTTATGCTAGTATACCCTATTATTCACCCATTTTCAATTAATTGATTAAATTGATTAATTAATACATATTGTACCGTACCCCTTTGGATTAATTAAATTAATCCTAGGTACACTTTGTACCCCTTCAGCTAAATTAATTGGTATTTATTAATTAAGTAAATAATTAATTAAGTGTGTGCACATCCTAGTCATCTGCCACTTGTTCAAACTCCACTTAAACTCCTTATTCTTACCCTAGTTAACTACACTTATAGAATCTTGGAAAGGTGGGGCTAATTAAATTGCACGTATGGCCACCTTTCCGGATGTAACTTTTTACAATTAATTCATTTACTGCCCCTAACACTTTTAAAATTGCCCACAATGCTATTTTTAGCATAATCATTTATCTGTGTGTAACTAATTCCAACTACCTTCTTCTTCTATAAATTTCATGCTTACCTTCCTTTAAAATCCTCTTGAATTTTACATAGAAAAACTCTATTGAACTATGTTTGTAGTATTTTCCTTCAAAGCTTAGATAGCACGCAAGAGAACCCAAAAATCATCTCTGACATTCACTTGCGTTTCACAAACAAAGTCTTCACAACCCTTATTGAGGTTTGCATTGGAGAAAGTACAAGGAAGGTTTGCATTTTTAATTTGTTCATCTTTCATTACTTTGTATTTTTTCACTGCCTACAACTGGTTCTTGTATTGGTATGAAGAGTGTGCTTATGCCTTGATATGCATGATTTTGGCCTAGAAATGATGATTTTTTTGTCAAGAATGGAGGTAAATTATTTTGGTATGCTCTTTTATGACATTGTTGGCATGTCTTAGAGATGATTTGCTTTAGATATCTATAGCTACAATTATTTTAAGAAGGCTAAAACAAGGATATAGAAGAAAATTTAATGATTTAGCTTGCCTAGATGATGGAAGTAATATTTTTTCCCCTATCAAGGTAAAGGTTATATTTTCCATGTTATAATTATGATGTTTTAGATGATAGATGTGTTCTTTCCAGGGGGAGCTTGGTGATTGCTTGCTTGAAATAAGTCAAAACTTAGATTTTTGGGAAAAATCAAGAGAATGAGTCAAATTAAGACCTTGCGTTGATGTTTCTAATCAAAGCATGGATGTATGAAGTTGATGAAGGTAAAACAAGTAAGCTACAAGTAAGCCTTGGTCATTAATGAAAAAAGGGGGAGAAGTTCAGGGTGTTTTCCACTAATGACAAAGGGGGAGATTTTTAGGATGGTGTTCTAGTAGGTTTCTTCATTTATTTGAAACCAAATTAATGACAAATTAAATGTTGCAGGATGATGTCATGATGTTTTTCGAGGTGTTAACATACTATTTCAGATATGTTTGAGTTTCTAAAATGAGATTCAGTGACGTGTGATTACTTTAACAAACCTATACATGTTCCTAGGAGGTGTTTCTTAGCAGTGTGAACTTCTTGGTTTCTTTGAAATCATATTAACATATTATATAGAAGGTTTTGAGGGTGATTGAACACTCATAACAACGATATAATAGAGTTACAGGTGTTTCACATGGTTACAGGTGATTGGGAACAAATATGCTTGTTTGGAGGTGAGACAAAGTGAATTGGAGCCATATGAGCTCATGGAATAATGATAAAACGTGTATAATATCATATGAGGCATGTTTTTTTCATTTTCAGAGCTTTCGTGTTTAGTCATTGCACTATTTCAGTTGACATTAGCTTCTACAGTGAGAATTCCTAAGGTAAGGATATGAAAGTGAGATTGTATGAAGAGATTGATAAATTTTATTGACATTATGATGATTGGATTTGTTATAGGGATGATTTATAGTTCCTCTCAGAAAATTTTTAGGTTCCCTATGATGTATATTTTTCAAGTTATGAAAGTTTATGTGAGACAGGGTCAAGAACAAGTGTATTTATAACTCGAAATGCAACTTCAGATGCTCATTGTGGAAAATATCATTTTTATGGGACCTTGATACTTTCAAGGTATATCATAAAGTGAATGAATAAGGTTTTAGAAGAATAATTATGTCATTTTAGTGTTAGGTTTTTATGAACGAACGTTAAGAAGGTAAGAAGGTTTAAAACCCTAGTTAAACCCTAGCTAGGAGCAGTTTGCAAAACGTGAAGTATTAGGACTATTTTTAATGCAAGATAAAATGTGATTATTGTATGTTTTATTATACTCCTTTTATTTCCAAAAATGTATAGTTAAGATCTTGACCATATGTGGGCCCCACTTGAAAAAACAGTTTATGAAGAATTTTAGTTTGAGGACATAAGTCGGTCCAAAGAATTGATATTCAAAATTGATGGTGTATGATATATGTGAGTTTTTATATATTTCCATGGAGGTTTAAGATTATTTCCATGAATTTTCATGGGATTTTGGGGTCTAAACAAGTGGACTGGTCAAATGGCAATTTTAGGCTCTTAAGTAGTGTTCAATGTTTTGGCCATATCTTAAGCTACATGTGGATTTTAAAGATGATTCAAGTTATGTTGGAAATAGGATTAATATTTATTTATATTTATATTTATATATTAATTTTCTCATGATTAGTTTGTATGACAGAGTTTCCATGGAATTATATGAGCAAGAAGGTTTTTGGCAGTTCAAGACAGGATCTTGTTTTGTGAAAGTTTGATGTTGGTTGAAGCATGAGATGGATTGGGTGATACTTCCTATCACCTGTAATGTGAATAGGGATGAATTTGGAATCCAATTAATCTATTTTTAGGTCTTTAATTTTTTTATGAATAGTTTTATGAACTAACCTTTGGAAACATATGTTTTGCAGGTTGATTTGGTGAAGGCAAATCTTGTTGTAGTTTAAAGAGAAATATGTTATAGCATGCTTATAAGTGTTTTATATGTTCTAAAATTTCATTTCAGTGGTAACATGTAATTTTTTGGTTCCGTAGAATTGATTTGGTGATCATATTAAGTTTCCAATTTGCTTAAGGGTGAAGGAAACAACTATTTTAAAGATTGTAAAGGAAACTGGGCCCAGGAAATGCAATAATTTGATTGTTTGATATTAATTCCAACCATGTATGAATTTTTTATGATATTTAAATCATTTATAACTATTCATGGGTCATGAAAAATTATGGTTGTCATGTTAGGGAAATTTTAAGATTGTGCCCATAGGGTTTGAGCCATTTTTGGCACATGTAATAAGGTTTGGCTAGACCAACCTACTTGGGTCATCATGTATCTATTGTAGATTAAAATGATCTATGAATTTACATCATAAGGTTCAAAACATAAGTTGAAATTTAGCATGCTATTCAACCGATCTCTAATCTCCTGGGTTACCAACAGAATCAATGGACCTATAAAAGCTCCAAGTTTGAGCAATCAAAAATGTGAGCTAGTCTTGCATGGGTGAAGCGTGTGACCCATAAGAGAGTGAATTTCAAGTATGGGGGGATATTTTTAGAGTTTATATAATGATATATAGGTTTAGGAATGATTGAGATCATTTTTGAAAGATATTAGAGGCAAGACAAGGTGAAGAGGAAGAAGATAGAGCAAGGTTGAAGACCTAGGGTTTGCCCTAGGGTTTGTGAGCTGAATTAGTGATCTCCATCAATTGTGGTAGTGGAACAATCAGAGATTAAAAAAATGATTTAGGAATGGATGAGGTTGGTGTTATAAAAGGTCACCTTACTTTAGAAGGGTGTAATTTATCCTTAGCAAGTCATGTGGAGTTGGGGGGTGCTTCACTGAATTAGGGGTTGGTGCTAACTTGTAGGGTTGGTGCTAAGCTTGTACAAGCTAATTAGAGTGCCTCACTAAATTAGGGTTTGGTGGTCCTTTTAGTAGGGGATTAAATCTACACTAAACTACTGATTTATTTGTGTAATATGGAAGGGAGAGATAATTAGTGGGTTTTCTTCCCCAAGAGGGGTGATTCCCATTTACATATGAAGTGTTCTTGTGTTAGAGTACTGTTACTTGGATTGGTGACTTATGGTCAATTTTGCATATTGTAATTAATTAATGCACACATAAGAGGGAATCATGAGATGCTTGCATATGACAATATGTAATGGATTTGCAATGAAAAGGGATAATTAGTGTAAATTAATTATTTAAATTGGTATCAAAGCGTAATTGATTCGCCCCGCCCCGCCCCCCTCCATCTTAGTTCCTTTTTGGGGTGGTCTAAGTGACGCCACTTCCCAGGACTAGTATGTATGGTTATGTAAGATTTTCAAGGGATAGAAGAAGCGAGGTAGTAGGAGGGAGAGATGCCCCCTTGAGGGGATACATAAGAATGAAGAAAGGGGGTGAATATTAACATATTGAGGGAAGGGAATGGGAATGGTGAAAAGTGTGAGTTGTGCAAAAATGATATGTAGGTTCATAGGATAAGAGGGGATGAATGGATAAAGTTCATGCAGAACCAATACAGAGTGAGGGGATGAGGAGTTGCTTAGCCTCTAGAAAATCCTTCATGTATTGGAATAACCTTGAAGTACGATTCATATTACCACAACAACTATGTCAAGTCAGGACTCATGAAACCGAAGGGGGTATTAGGAAGAGTGACAAGGATGTGGTAGCAGAGTATATTGTCAATCCATACTAGGAAGAATATTCACATTGATGAAAATACCATCTCTAATTTTAATATAGCACACAATAGGACTCATGCATGATATAGAAGATCGTGATGACTAGCTCATGTAATATGCAAGAGAGCATAGTACAAATGGGCCATCAAGAAGCTATATGCCCCTGTATGATATGCAATCATATAAGAGAGGTAATGACATACAAAAGAGGAATATTATCAGTGGAACACCAAGACACATAAAATCAAGATTCCCCCTGTAATATATATAAAGACACAAGGTTAAAAATGAGTAAACTTGTAACTAGGATATATGAAAGGGACAATGAAATTTCAAATTTGGTCCAAGTAGAAAGGGTTGTGTCCCACAGTGATGA
The DNA here is from genome assembly GCA_019776745.2 of Taxus chinensis. Classification (NCBI taxonomy): domain Eukaryota; kingdom Viridiplantae; phylum Streptophyta; class Pinopsida; order Cupressales; family Taxaceae; genus Taxus; species Taxus chinensis. The sequence continues at coordinate 167,904,603 of CM034154.1, read as the reverse complement.
CTGATTACCATGTGCCCCAAGTATGGGTGTGGTAGATTACAGACGATGCAAGCAACTAGGTCATTGTTCTAAAGCAAGTGAAATAATGAGGCCCTTATTTCCACTAAGTGAGGATGCATGCGAGTGAGAAATGATTTGGGTTTTATAGTAGCAAGATGGCTGGACAACATACCATGCGACATAGTAGTTAAAAGTGTAAATTGTGTTAAGCATTGTTACCAGTTTTTTTATTTTTGATTGATTTTTTTGTAAATTTTTAGGATTTTGTGAAAAAAATTGTCCTATTTTTGAATTTTTGATATATATATATATATATATTGTTTTAATTTTCTACTTTCTAAATTCTGGTGGACAGTAGAAGAAAATAGAAGAAATAGAATGAAGGGCCTAGGCACAACAAAAAGTGCCCTATGTGGAAGAAAGAAGAAACAAGCGACAAAAATGTCCTTGTTTAGTGGAAAAATTTATAAAAAATAATTATTTTTAAAAAATAATTATTTACGAGTGTGGATAAGAAGAAAAATCACCTAGGAGCAATAAAACTATCTGAGGGAGAAGAAAGGGGTATCAGACAGCAAACAATACCCCAATACGGTGAAAAAAAAGAAAAAAAATAATTATTTAATAAAAATAATTATTCCAAGATGAATAGAGGAGAAAACGGTGATCAAAATGGGCCTCCAGGCCCTCCCAACAGTGAAAAACGGGTTAGTATACCCCACTTGTGGGGGTAAAATCATCATGACCAATTCATTTTTACCGAGCGCTATAAATTTTTTTACTATGAGGCTCTGAGAATGACGAGGACGATGGTGATCACATGAGACTGGGTTAGACGCGCAGACATAGTCTCAGGGTACCAGTGGCATGAGGACGATGACCCCTTTGTGATTATTGAACCCTTGATCTTTAATTTTGATCATTAAAGCCCTAAATTTAGTGCTTAGTGCTAGGAAGTCACATTAGCGCACATTCACATAGGCACAGGTGTCATTCTGGGAGTGCAGGCATCCCTTTGGGGCGCCTACACCATAATACACATGCACACACATGCAGGAATGAGTTGCACACACCCACGCGCATGCGCACATACCTGAAAAGGAGTGCACACGTGAAAACTGGGGCACACACATGAAGGGAGGGCATGCACACCTGGGGGTTCATGTGCGTAAGCGTAGGTATAGAAACAATGGCGTAAGTGCCAAACATATGGCTCACACGCCGAAAAGGGCGCGCAGGTTCCGAATGAGGGCGTAAGTGCCAGAAGACAAGCATGTGCATGCCACATGCCAAAAAGGAGGTGCACATGCCTAAAAGGGCACGCAGGCATCCCAGGCCGGTGGAGGATAGATAGAAACAATGTCAAAAAGATGACACTTAGAAGAAATTTTAGGATGTTTGGGTTAACCCTAAAATGATAGATAGATTTTTAGAAGAAATGTTAGTAAATGATGAGTGATTTGATATTTTATAGATATGGTTGCTAGTTATACAGACATGGGAGTATCACTCCTGGATAGTAGACCCAGAGGGGAGTATGCGCCAACAAGACTAGCATGCCATGGAAATACTTCTCGAGGCGGTGGGGCTAGGCCTCATGTCTCAGATGCCCTCTATTACATTGGATCATGTCCTACTAACTGCGCTATCCAAGCGATGGCATAGCAAGAGTCAGTACTTTAGATTACCTATGGGGATATGCCAGTGACACTTGAGGATGTATGACGGATCCTTTGCATGCTGATCATAGGCACCTTGATTGAGTACTGCACCGATGTAGGGCTGATTAGAGCCACATGCAGTGATCTTTTTAATTTAGATGACATACCGTATGACGGTATGACCATAGCTCTGCACGAGTTCATTTATGACCCTAAATTGCATCGGGGGCCTCTCTACATTATGTCTGTTATCAGTGGGTTTTTACTCACTGATAAGACAGGCACGTTGTTCCCGAGAGGACTATTACCTTTGGTACATGAAATATTTAGTGGTGAGAGATATTGTTGGAGATAGTGTATACTGGCCCACCTATACTGGGATTTGTATTTGATTACATACCATGGTCAGAAGACCATGGGTCCAACTTCCTTACTACAGATTTGGTCATGGGACCATATTGCCATTAGACACCCTGTGGACATTTTGCATGTCCAAGACCCAGAGGAGCCATCTTACATGGTGTGGGTAGCAGTGAGTGGTGATGTACGTGGCCACCTCAGTATCCTATTTAGATATAGGCGAGAGTTCAATGATCTGCCAGAGATAGATATTATTTGGTGGCCTTACATACATTTCTAGTGGCTAGAGGATGGCACAAAGCTCAGCATGTGCTTAGTAGAGCACTATATCATCGAAAGTCACAGCCATATTATAGAGTTATAACAAGTTGACAGGTGCGAGTGGCAGCTTGGTAGAGTGCAAGGGGTCCCACAGCCAGATATTTGGTATGCACGTAGAGATTCAGAGAGGCACACCATGGGGCCTCACATACCGGTGGCCCGAGCTAGGGTGAGTTTTACACAAGTGGTCCCACAGGCATGGGACCCAACACGATAGGTGTGGGACCTGGGAACTATAACAGATTATGTAGCTTGGTATGCCACTATGTTACCCCCGCATCTCACTATCTTGGAGTAGGCTTGGGCAGCAGGTGCTCACCCACCTATAGAGATATGGCATGGTTCAGAGCATAGAGAGAGTAGTGGGGCCGGATCTAGATGATCCTTTTGATGGCATTCTACATGATGGGCAGGGTACCTCATAGGCATAGGGACCAAGGCCATAGGGCCTAGTACAGGCACCTGTTCAGCCTCCCAAAGTGAGGTTCCTAGATCAGGGATAGTCATCTAAAGTGCCCCAGGGACTAGTCCTGGTGGCATAGACAGCCACACAACTAGTGGCACAAATAGCCATAGTATAATAGCAACTTCAGTAGGCCTTAACCAAGAGAGACACAATGAGAGCAGAGAGGGATGAGGCCCGAGGTTGGTGTGTGACCACAAAATTTGAGCATGATCAGGCCCAGACCCATATTGTCACATTACTATCAGAGAGAGATCAAGCTCAGGCCCAGGCTAGCCCAGGAGGTGACAGTGGCATGGTAGAGTCAGATGCAAGAGACGGCTACACAGGGGGCTCAGATATTGAGCCTCCTACACAAGTCCCAGACTCAGGTATGAATGGTCGTTACTCAGAGGGATCATGTATACACATGATCATAGGGCCTTCTTACACAGAGGGATCAAACACAAGCCGAGCTGTAGAATGTTACTGTAGAGAGAGATCGAGAGGCTACCTCCTTGAGATAGGATAAGGCTGATTTAGGCAGAGTGACAGGTGAGTGCAATGTTTCCCTATAGGTATCCCTTACCTCTAGAGATGCCGACGTGATACGGGATGCTACGAGGCTCGGTGATGAGGCTTTATTTTACAGGACTTCCTACTTCAAGGAAGTTCCCCGAGAGCAATGAGTGGTACTGTCTCGATAGTCAAAGATGATCATGATAGGTTCTATGTCATGGAGATCAGGCCACTCGATGAGATACGTTAGGCAACCTTTGCTAGAGTATCCGGATAGACAGGGGCCATCTCAGCCACCATTATTCCATCGACCAACTGATAGACCTAGGAGTCCCGGCGAGGGTGAGAGTTGTGGTTAAGCTCTACCTTCTTTTTGTTGTACAATTTGTTTGTATACATGCCTCTTATGAAGGCCGGATTCTGATGTATAGCTTTGTATACCATTATTTTGATGATGCCTCGTGTTGAAGGCTTGATTCTTTCTGATGCATGCCCCTTTTTGATGGCATGCTGTATTTGATGATGTATTATTTTGAGTATCGACCTGACACAGTTTATACTTATATATATATGTGTGTGTGTGTGTGTGTGGACATTTTGATGTATCATTTTTATATGCCTCAGCTGAAGGAATTTCTAATATAGAGAAGTTTTGAGACATGCCTCTGATGAAGGATTTTATTTTTTTATAGATGTATCACTTTTTTGTATGCCTTAGATTAAGGATTTTATGATACACTACCATGATGTATATCCATTTTTGACACAGATATACCATACATGTATAATTTGGACATTTGTGACATGACATATGTATATACGAGATGGAAACTTGTTTATTATTTCTCATGGATAGATAGATGTGTTTATGATGTATTCTAATTTTATTTGACATGGATATGTATCATGATCTTGTTGATGTATCACATGTGTTTTTATTTCCAGATGATGTGATCTTGTATAATATATCAAATGTGTTTTGCTTATGAGATGTGCCAGACTTAGTGGATGGGATGATATGATGATAAGGGTGTGGGGGGATAGATTTTGATTTTGTGATCTCTCTTGCCCCCATTTGATAATACAATATGTGATGATTAGCTTAGCATTCATGTATGATGTATACTTATATTTTTGTTGATATATGATGTATAGATGATGTTAGATGTGATGATAATGATGGTAATGTGATGTTGTGATAACAAAACAATGCACATGCAATAAACACAATCAAATGCTAAGAAATAACATAATGAATTAACACAATACACCATGATTCAATAGCATTGAAAAACACACCTCAATACGCACAAGCAAGAATAAATATAATCTAAGCAAGAAAAGATGAATCCTAACAAAGTAAGCCCAAGTAAAAAACAACCCAAAAGCAAAAACATAAAACAACTATATAAGCAACAAGCAAGGCAAGAAACAAGACAATGCAAGTAAATGTAAGTAATTGTTTTTGTAAGATTTGTTTTCATGCAACAATTTTCTATTGTTTTTGGTGTTTTGAAACAATTTTCTATTGTTTAGGTTTATGTGAAACAATTTTCTATGGTTTAGGTTTTTGTGAAACAATTTTCTATTTTTTTTGTATTGTTTTCTAACGATTTTCCCAAGTTATGCATAGGTAACCAAGAAATCATGTACGCCCCCAGCATTAGAAGGGGAATATACAAGTGCAGAAGCCACACGTTATGAACAAGAAGGTGAAGTCATTGAATTTCCCTCAGCATGAGATGGGGAATAGCGAAAGACCATGCCCCTCACAGACAAATAAAAGAAGACAAAGCTAGATCAAGGCCTAACAAGACTGGACTCATAGGGAATCTTGAAGGAAGAACTAAGGCTAGGCCAAGGAAAAATACCCTCAAGATGCCAGATGCTTGTGAACAACGAATCCTTCTAAGGTGCTGGAAACTAGTTTTCACCCAAGGACCTATCCAAAGTGCCACAATTGCATGGTTTTCACTTGTGAATGACCTATTTTCTCTTTTTCTTTTTTCTCTTTTTCATTTTTTTTTTATTTTTGATCATTTTACCATTTTTTGATTTTTTTGCTTTTTTTTACCTTTCTGCGCCATGTTTAAGCGTAGAACCACTTAAGATGAATAGCATTCACGGGCTCACAAAGCTCATCACCGTTGGGGTGAGCAATTTTGTATTCCCCTGTGCCATACTTGGCAACTATAACTTAGGGTCCCAACCAATGTGGTTCAAACTTCCCTTTATTTATCTCGTTCCGCTCTTGTGTTGAACTGGTTCTCCTTCATGACTAAATCACCAACCTCAAACTGATGAGGGGTGATTCTCTTATTGTAGTTTTGGGAAACTCTGTTTTGATACACTTTCAAGTGGTTAAGATCATGAATGCACCTCTCATCTAGGAGCTCGAGTTCAGCCAGTCTTTCTACCCGATAATCCTCATCCTTATCCAGATAGTCCCTAAGAGAGATTCTCAGGGAAAGAAGCTTTATCTCTAAGGGGATGATAAATTCTATCCCAAACACTAGATAATATGGTGTCACCCCTGTAGGAGTGTGAGTGGAGGTTCTGTAAGCCCAAAGGGCTGGGTGGACTTGCCAGTGCCAATTATGACTTGTTTTGCTGACCATCTTCTCCATTATTCTCACCAAAGTCTTATTTATGGCTTCAACTTGTCCATTACCTTGAGGGTAATATGGTGTGGACCATTTTAACCTGATTTGGAACCTTTAACAAAGACCTTTTACAATTTTGTTCTTAAATGACTTCCCATTATCTGTAATGATGGCTGTGGGAATGCCATATTGAAAAATGATATGATTCATGATAAATTTAGAAATATGAGATCTTGTTACATAGGTCAAAGGGACAGCCTCCACCCATTTTGTAAAGTATTTCGTAGCTGTGATGATGTTTGTATGACCATTAGATGAGGTAGGAGTAAGTTTCCCTATAAAATCAAGTCCCCATTTAGAGAATGGCCATGAGGTAGTGATAGGTTGCAATGGTTGTGATGGAGCATCGATAAATTTTTCATACTTCTGGCAAAGTACACATTTCCTAACATAGTTACAACAATCATTTTTCATGGTAGGCCAATGGTAGCCTACTCTTAAAAATTTCTTAGCTAATACCATGTCATTTGTATGTGCTCCACATACCCCTTCATGTACTTCTTTAATCGATTGGATTGACTTCGTCACATCAAGAAAACATAATAGATTCCCATCATAGCCACGATGATAAAGTGTACCTCCTAAAAGGGTGTAATGGGCTATTTGGTGAATCAAGATTTGCTTTTCAGAATGGGAGATATTGAGAGGGAACATGTTGTCCTTGAGATAAGTGAAGATGGGTTCATAACATGGGAATTAGGACCAACAACATCACAAGCCAGAAAAGAATTTGGCATGTCATACGCGGGTTGGTGTAATTTTTCAAAAAAGAACGACATGTCATTATTCTCTAGCAGAATACGAAGCATGGAACCCACTGTTACCATAACATCCGCTGATTTGTTCTGCGCTCTTGGGATTTGTTCAAATGTAATGCACATAAAGTACTCCTTTAGAGTTTTGACCAACTTTTTATAAGGTATGATCTTGTCATCCATAACCTTATATTCATCATTAACATGTTTGATAATTAACTGAGAATCACCCACAACCTTACATTGTGGATGTTCTATTTGATAGCTAGCTTCATCCCTACAATAAGTGCTTCATACTCCATAACTTTATTTGTGCAAGGGAAGCCCAGGTGAAAATCCTATAGTATAGGATCACCAGAAGGAGTAATAAGGACTACCCATGCATTTGAACCGTGAAACGTAAAGGACCCATCAAAATGTATCTACCATACGAAAAATTCTTCAATGTAGAGAAAGGAGGCATCTCGCACATCTAGATTCAAAGGTTCAATGCCTTGCAAAGCTACTTTTGCTAGCTGGTCAGTAAGTACTTGTCTATTAACCAAATTCTAATGTACAAATTCTATGTCAAACTCACTGAGTAGAATGATCCAATTAGCCATTCTACCTGTGAGGGCGGGTTTAGACAGTAAGTACTTGAGTGGGTCAACCTTGGATATTAGCTTGGTTTTGGTATTCAATAGATAATGGTGAAGTTTTTGAAAAGTAAAAACAACAGCCAAGAAAGCTTTTTCAATTTGAAGATAATTGAGATCATAGGTGATGAGAGTACAACTGAGATAATACACCACTTTTTCCTTATGACCAAGATCGTATTGGGTGAGCAGCGCACTAATAAAAAATTACGTAGTAGAGATATAGAGTAAGAGTGGTTCTCTAGGAGTTGGAGGCATGAGGACAGGAGGATTACCCAAGTATTATTTAAGCAAAGAAATGGCTTGTTGTTGCTTAGGTCCCTAAATGAAGGAAACATCCTTTTTAAGCAAGTGGGTGACTGAGTGACACTTATCTGCGAGCTGGGAGATGAAGCGACAAATGGCCTGGATTTTCCCCTGTAAGCTACGTAGTTGCTTGATATTCTTAGGTGAAGGCATTTCATTAATAACAAACACTTTAGTAGGGTCTAACTCAATTCCTCGTCCTGACATGATGAAGCCCAACAGTTTTCTTGACAGCACACCGAATACACACTTCTTTGGATTCATCCTGACCTTGTACTCTTGTAGGCGCTCAAAAATATGCCGCAAAATGATAGGGTGATCCTCTCTTGTTTTAGACTTTCCAAGGATTTTATCCACGTATTCCTATATAATATCATGAATCATATCATGAAAAATCACCGTCATTGCCCGCTGATAAGTAGCTCCTACATTTTTGAGACCAAAGGGAATCACCTAATAACAGAAGGTACCCCAAGGAGTCGTGAAAGCTATTTTGTGCTGATCTTCTTCAAGCTATCTTGATTTAGTTGTATCCTGAAAATCCATCCATGAGAGATAGCATCTCGTACCCTACTTTTGAGTCGACAATCATGTCAATATTTGGCAGCTAGAAAATCATCTTTAGGGGAAAGCCTTATTAATGTCTCTAAAATTTTTGGCAAATTCTGGATATCGACAGACTTTTTCTGGACAGGGACAATGTTGGATATCCATTAAGAATAATCTATAGGTCTGAATGAATCCTACTCACCAGAAAATCTTTCCAATTCTTCTTTAACTAGTAAGGCTACCCTTGGGTGCATCTTTCTGAGATTTCTGTTTGATAGGCTTAACGTCTGCGTGCACAACTATGTTATGCACTGACCAAAGTTGGATCTAAGCTTGACATGTCTTTGTAAGACCATGCGAATACATGTCAATGAAATCTCGTAGCAACATCAGTGAATGTCCTTTTTTTTCTCTAGCCGAGAGTAATGCTCCCAATTTTACTATCTTTGGGTCCTCTTCTGTACCAATGTTAACATCAGTGGTTTCCTCGTCTAGTAATTTGGACAAGTCCCTCCATATGCACGTAGGATTGGGAGGAAGGTTGAGATATTCATCCAAGGATGTCTCCATGATATTTTCATCCTTGGCATGGTCACTTTGTTTGTCCTTTGATTTTTTTTTTTTGTCGGCCAGTACCTCAAAGAGGTTTTCACTGTGCGACTTGTACTTTGATTTTCACCGAGGCTTTACGTTGGAACTTTTTCCCTTGCGTGTTCTTTAAGTTTTTTCTTACCACAAAGCTTAGCCTCCTCACCGAAGTAGGCACGGGTATCCAAGTCAACAAAGAAACCCTTCTTATGGTCTCCAATGGGAATTATATCCCTTATGCCCATTAACTTTTTGATAGCTTTTTCATTCTCAAATAAATCTAGCGAAATGTGACGTTGTTGGTCCCATTCAACAAGGGTAGGGTAAACAAGGTCATGGGTTGGTTCTATAGGGGTTATGGTTAGGAAATCGTTGTTCATGAATAGGTTTGTGGAGGCCAGATCCTCACATTGGCTATAATGGGAATCCGTATCACTGTCTAGATAGTCAAAGCTATCCTCTTGTTTATAACAAGTAGCGTTTTGATTATTGGGTTGTGCTCCATAAGGGCAAATCCCAATGCCATATCTTTCTGATTTGAAATGTAGAAGAGGCACCAGTTCTCTCTATCCTTGTTCATTTCTTCCACATCGTAGGCCCTTGTAGCCCATGAAGTACATCATTTTTACTAGATTTCTCGTATTCAGGGGGTTTGATAAAAAGATGGTTGAGTATCCTCTGGGACCCAAGTTGTAGGTAGATCAAGTAATATTTCCTCAGCTAACAAGCCTCCAAGTAAGAATGACCCAATAGTGTGTTCATTTCTAGGTCTTCTGAAGCGATAGTTGGGTCAACCTCTAGTCTTGGGTGACAATGAGAGGTTTGAAACCAAGAGGGATTGCTACACATTATATTCTCTGCAGCCATATTCAAGGATTTTCATCTCCTAGGAATCAAAAGGAGATGTTGAAGTAGATGCACCATGGGCACAAGAACTAAGAGAATCTGAATCTATCCAAGATTCCATGGCCTCAGATTGGAGAGGGGACCGTTATATCGGCGGAGGGACATGCATATGTGCCCCTTTGTGCAAAGCTATTAAGAGCTCTACAGTGAGTGAAGGGTTCTGAATCTCCTTGTATTGTAATGGTGTGTCCCTCATGCTTCAATTTAATGCACTGATAGAATGTCGATGGCACGAATTACATGGCATGAATCCATGGTTAGCCTAGAAGCATATTACCCATGGAATTTCCAAGTCCAGGACATGAAACTTTGTCTGATGGCAAGTGGGACCCACCTCCATGGGCAGTGTGATTATGCTCGCTGAATCCCTTTTCCGCATTGTTGTCATGTGCGGTGATAGTGATGATAATTGGACTCAAGATCTGCCTTAGTATGTCCTAACTATTTAATCAAACTTGAGTGTGTAGATATTCAACCCAGATCCATTATCTACAAGCACTTGTTTAATCTTCCTGTGGGTAACAACTCCCTCAATATATAAAGGAATATTATGTGTTGTATTCTCAATAGGGATCTCCCTATGGCTACAGGAAATATGCTCATTTGGTACGATGTTTGCCACTGTGGCTTGCAGGTGTGTAGGATCGACCTCTAATGACACTCCCGACTCTTGAAGCATTTGGTATAGAATGTCTTTATGCACATTGGATATCTTAAGAAGATCTAAGATTGAAATCTTAGCAAAAGTCTTCTCAAGTTGCTCTAAGAGGTTGTATTTACTAGTTTGTGGGGTTGACGGAGAACGTTCTGGAATCACGAGGCTGAGCACACCTTATTACTGCAGTGCATTCCTTTCCCTTGATTTGAGATGGTGTTGACATGGTCAGTAGGAGCGAGAAAACATCCAATAAGTGAATCATAATGATTGTTGTCTTTTTTGGTGTAGAAGTAATTCACTGCTTTATAACCTTAGGATGACTCTCCCTCGATCTGGCTTTGACTTTTTTGATTTATCATGATTTGGGAATGGATCTTTATATATCCCCATTTTCTCGTTAGGTGTTTGCGTTTTTTCCTGGGTTGTCCACCTCTATCTCCCCATTGTCAATGAGGGTCCTAAATATAATGATGGAGTCACAGGACATTTTTCTGTCTTATGCCCCTTAACATGATGCATTTGGCAATATTCATGCTCCTTGTACCATGAAGGTTTTGGAGCATTGTTGTTAAATGGTTGCGTCGTAGGATATGTCATCATGTGGGCCGCATCCAATTGTTTTAGTATAATTGACAAAGGTTTATTAACAGAGGGTGAACAGTTCTTTGCTTTGGTGGTGGTTGAATTGGTCCTTTGGTTAGTTTTAAAAGGTTAACTGGTTTGGACCATTTGTACACATGTTTGGAATCAGTGGTCCCATCTCCCACCACATTTTTGTTTTTGTTAAAGACCTTCGGCTTTTCCGTGGGTTTAGCATTTTGATTATCTCTAGATTGGGTTTTGAGGGTTCCCTTGGAAATGAGAGCTTTCTCTTTCTGAACCCCTTTTTCGATGACCTCCTTAAAAGTGCAAACACAATGGATTTGGAGGTGGAAAGCTATATCCAGGTTTACGTTGGGAACGAAAATACTAACCATCTATTTTTATGGGAACACACAAGGGAAGCGGCTAGCTATCCCTCTCCACCATTGGAGGAAGCTGGTGAAAGTCTCATTGAGACGTCGTTTGGCGCCACATAAATCTACCATGGTGACATCACTCTCTATGTTGTATGAGAAGTGACACATGAACCTTTCTGCCAATTCTGGCCAGGTAAAAATTGATCCTCGAGGTAAACGTGTGAACCACTCCAACGCTTGACCTCTGAGACTCTTAGGAAAAAATATGATGAGATAATTGTCACTATAAGACACCTCTTGACATGCCATATAGAAATCCTTGACATGAACCCGTGGATCTGCCTTCCCTTTATATTTGTCAAATTTTGGCATATCAAATTTCTTAGGAAAGGGTTGAAGGGTCATAGTCTTGTCAAAACGATAGCAGCATAATTATTCATATTGATACTTTATAATGCTCCCTATATTACTCTCTTGTAGGCTCGTGAGTGTCACTTTCATAGACTGTACCTCTTGTGCGAGTAATTGTTCTCTATTGGGAGAAGTGGGGATATATACATGATGATACCCTATATCATCTTCTCCTTGGTTTTCTCTATGGAGTTCATTGATCTTAACCTTAGGCCTTGAATTTTCAATGTTTTTGTTTGCTTCCTTCTATACATGGGAGGTTAGCAAAGCTAATTGTCAGCTTAGGTTACTAATTTGTTGTTGAATCGTGGTTTCTTCTTCTAAAGGTTCTTCCTCCTTATATTGTGGAGGTTCTTCACCCATCTCATGTTCTATCTTATGTCTATGTGGCACTTTGATAAAGGGTATTCTATGTCCCACCACTTTACCCTTCTCTGCATTGGAGGTAGAAGCATGTCCATGCGTCAAAATATCCTCCATATTGATAAGGGGTCATTCTTCCTCCGTAGCATTATTCACAGGTGGGATTTTTTCATTTTCTATGGGCAATTTGGCCCCTAATTCTACTACCCGTGCTAGCACTCTATCCTTATTTATGAAAAGAAACTCATCTAATAAAGTAGGGTCAAAATCAAATTTTGTGCATGGGGATTCTAATTCATTTCCACTATGATTGACCATATCTTCTATCTCTTTTTCCGCAGAAAATAGAGGCCCTATATCATGTCCAATGAAGGGGTTTTACCCTTGTCTGTTAGAGGCTTCCCATGCTTGCACTTGTTGTTCCTCGTATGTCTATTTCTTGAGTCCTAATCATGGTTTAGGAGCCATGTTTTTTGTGATAGTTTCACTAAGGTAAGCTGTAAATGTGTTCAAAACTTTGTGACCACACCTACGTGAAATGCAAGATGTATTGCCAAGAATATGAATAAAAAATAATGCGAGAATACCAACATGATAGAGTGATAAATCACCAGTGACACAAATGTTTGGTATCTAAACCTATCAAATAAAGTACCTCCTAGACTATGTTTCAAAAAGTAGTTTCGCATCACAAGATAATCAATAAGATGTTCTTACTTATGCTAAGTTCACGAGAATGAACAAAACCTAAGCAAATACAAAAAATCAATGTGACCTCCTAACAAGATATATTAGGAGCGGGCCTAAACTTGATTAAGACCTATATCTCAAAAAGTGCGAATTACAATTCGTGCATGACACAACAATATCACCAAGATATGTTAACCAAACTTTGTGAGAAAGTAAGGTATTGATATCAAGGTGCTATTGATATAACACGCACAAATGGTAACACCCAACACTCTTCAAAATCAAGGTAATAATAGAATCGAACTAAAGAGCTCAAAGTATAGCTAGGAATAGTTAAAAATGTGTGTAATGTAACCTTACAATATAGATATTTATGTCGAGTTTACAAGAAACAAGACGTAAATATCAAAATTGTAGTGATACGATACAAACAAGCTAACCCTTCTAAGGAAGTTCAAGATGATGAACCATGCCTAACTAAAATGATGATATTGACATGGGTATCAAGATCACAATGGCCAATAATGATATGAATATGTCTCCACACACTTTAGACATTTAACTTACCCATCCGCAAACATGGATGGACATAAATAGACAAAAAAGTGGCAGAAACAATCGATTGGTAACACAAAGGTAGTCACTCTCCTTCTAATCAACAAAGTGTCAAAAGAATGTGAAGGAATTAAATTAAAAATGGGATGAAAAATTATGGCTTCACTTCAGAAGAGTTTCACCTCGCCCTAAGGCAAGTAAAAACTACGAGAAAGTAATGTGTCACACGTTTTGCAATAAAAATATGTTTCAAAACTCAACATTGTTTTAGAATGGTCAAAGTGGGCTCCTGGCCAAAGTATAGTTTCCTAGGTGGTTCTCTCATCCTAGGTGTTACAAATATTATCCACAAGCAGGACGATTTACCCAAATAGTCCTAACTATCTTAGGAGTATCTCGAATTTTCCCCCTTCAAGCACAGTGGGTAGTAAATGCATCCATCATGTACTTAAAAGGGTCACTTAGGGACAACTTATAACTCTATCTCACAAAGGAATTAATAGTCAGATAGGTAGTGCGAAGCACTTCCCATTTCATCCACAAGGTTCCCTCTTGTGTGGACTACTTTGGGGTTCCTAGAACCACCCCCCGTTGTTGTAGCTTAAGGCATTATGCCAAAGGGGTTATGTCACAGTTGAGCGAAGAGGGACGTATCCTTTTCCAAAACCTGCAATATAGTTTTTTGAATATGTTGTTCATTTTATCTTTTTTATTTAGGTGTGGTTTTCTCGAACACCATTTGGTAACTTGTATAACAATTGTATTAGTAGTTTTGACTTTGTTTTGATTCCTCCGTTCTTTGACAAGTGATGGCGTTTTGGTCCTGTATGATGATTTTTAGTAGTTTTCCATCAAAAGAGAATGCATCATTTATAATTTTCCAGATCACCCAAGGACACAAGAGAAGAGCATATGTGATGTCTTCAAAAATCCAAAAAGATATCAAATGGAAAAACACCTTAATTCAATTACGCTAAGTTAACCAATTCCAACTCAAATATTCCCAACAACCTCAAAGCATAAAAAAGGACTTAAGAATCGTTTCTGATTCCCAAGATTTCCCCAAGGGACGTGAGGGAAGAGCATTAGTGATCTTATTCCTATAAGTAAACAATGCAAAATCTATCTAATCAAGTAAAAACATGTAAAACAACCTGCAAAAACAAGTATATGATTAGATAAAACCTGCAAGAATGTTAGAACCTCGACACATTAATTTCAAAAATACAAAAGGACACATGTGCCCCTTTTTTGGTGTCTACACATGGGTTAGGGCGTATATGCCACTCTGTGTTTTTCTAACTTACAATGCACCTGTGCCACCTGAGAGGCGTGTGCGCCACGAAAACAATGTATGCACTACTTTGCGTGCTTTTGGCTTACCATGCACCTGCGCCACCAGAGAGGCGTGTGCACCACAAAAATAATGTATGCACCACCTTCGAGAAAAATAGGTGGAAATTCAGATAGAACACTTGTGCCACTAGGAAAATGCTGTGTGCCACCAGAAAAGTGTTTACACCACTGGGAAAACATGTGCACCACCACTTTATAAAAGAGTCCTAGATTCCAACAGAATGTCCGCACCACCAAAAATGTGTCTTTGCCACTAAAACAACATGTGCACTATATTTAGAGGTGTACGTGTCTGATCTAACAAGTTTTAAAATGTAGTGAAGGTAGTGTACAAAATGACGTCTATGCCCAGGTTAGTGCATTTGAGCGCTGGTTAGGATGTGTGCACAGCGGTTAGTGCATATGCACCAGGGTTGATAAATGGAGAACAAGGTTTTGAAAGTGCACCTACACCACCTGAGAGGCATGTGTGCCATGAAAAATGTGCCTGCACTCCTAAAAATGTGCCTACACTCCTAAAACTGTGTCTGCGCCACACCTACAACCAAAATACAGTAAACAACACAAGAAAACTCACAATATCTCAATTTTTGACAAGTTAGTTTAAAAATGGCAACAACCCATTAAAATGATGGCTATGAACAAGAAGTTACACATATCAAATTAGGAAAAATTCCAAGAAAATGGACATTAATTACTACATGTGCATATCAAAAGTTAGTAAAAACAATGAAACATAAACTAAAATTCCATGGGACTAAGGGTCACACCGGGCATGCCAAATGTGTGCATGTGTACTTTTCTTAACCTAAATTGAATGAAGAAAGAACTACCACCTAAAAAATAGTTCTACAATCTAGCTAAGACAAAGCCTAAGCACCATCAAGATAAAGAGATAAACAAAATCTATACTAAACATCATATCTTTGAAAACATAAGATCAAAACTAGTATGCTATTCAAAATCTCTACTCTCCTAGATTACCAAAAAAATGAATGGACCTATTTAGCTCCAAGGGCAGTAAAAAATTGCTTGTTTGATCCTTAAAGAATGCAAGAATAGGAAGCTTAGCTCTTAACAATGCTGACCTCTCAAGAAAACAAAAGGCAAGCTCTTAGTCTCTAATGCTAATAATGCTTTGCATTTGCTCTCTCAAGAAGTTTAGGTGTAGGTATAAAGGAAGAAGCATGGCTCCTTATATACCCCAATGGATAAAGGAAACACTTCATCCCTTTTCATGTGGGATAAAGGTAAAACATCATTAGGAATCGATAAGGTTGCTTTATAAAAGGTAACCTTACTTTAGAAGGGTTTAATTTATGCTTAACAAGTCATGGGAGTTAGGGGGTGTTTTAATTAATCAAAGGTGATTAACTAATAGGTAGGTGTAAGCTTATAGAAGCTAATTAGAGGAATATTAGTACGATTTACGCTATTAGAAGGGGATTAAATCAATTAAATATTGATTTATTGGTTAAATGGAAGGGAAAGCTAATTAATTAATAATAATTAATTATTCTAGGTAGAAGAGGTGATTAATTAACAGAAGGTCGTTAGTTAGGTTGTTAGTTGGATAGGCGACTTAATCAATTAGTGTATTGTAATTAATTAATGACAATAAGAGGGAATGTGAGCGCTTTTGACGATATGTTGTCGATTTGTGAGAAAAGGGATAATTAGCACAATTTAAGTATTTAAATTGCTTGGGCGTAATTATAGGTGTCTACACTTGCGTCATGAAAAATTATGGGACTAATGTTAGGTAATTTTTAAGAATGTGCCTATGGGGTTTTGAGCCAATTTTGGCACATGTAATCTGGTTTTTGGCTAGGCCAACATATATGGGTCATATGTGACTATTGTAATTAATTTTTTTGAATATTATAGAGGTTTTTGGGTTGCGTTTATCATGAAAGACCGACCTTTTTTTGTTTAGAAGGAAGAAATATATATTTAAGTGTTTTTTTGTTCTTTTTTGAACTAGTGCTCTTTAAGGAAAGGTGTGTAACCTAGAGAGAGATAGTTTTTAGGTATGAGAGAATGATTTAAAGGATGAGGAAGAGAATTATATGTTGATGAAGTCATGGTAGAATGAGATAAAAAGGATAGAGTAAATAAAAGTTAAGAAAGAGCAATAGTGCGAGAGTTTGAAGACCTAGTGTATGAGCTAGGGTTTGTGAGCTGAATTAGTGATCTCCATCAACTGTGGCAGAAAAATTTGAAGATATCAAACATATTTAGGTGTATAATTTTGTTCTTGGTCATATTTAGGGGGTTTTATCCTCCTTTTAGATTGGATGCTTTACTGAATTAGGGGTTGGTGATCCTTGTAGGGTTGGTGCTCTACTAAACTAGGGGTTAGTGCTTGTTGTGGGGTTGGTGCCTAACTAAATCAGGGTTTGGTGATCCTTTTGTAGTTGATGTTATACTAAATTAATTTTCTCTAAGTAATATAAGTAGATTTTCATTGGTTTTTCTTGCCCACAAGGGTTTCCCACTTACATATGGTGTTATTGTGTTGAGTACTTTACTTTCTTGCTCTTGTGGATGTTTTTGCATATTTTTATAAGATCACATGATTATGGATGTTGTATAATCAATATAATGGATGCATTTATGATTGGTAAATGAAAATGAAACTTATTATAGGACTTATTCACCCCCTCTTAGTCCCATATGCTTCTAGCATGGATTTGAGCATTGTTTTGGACAAAAGTACATGTTTTCCAGTGCTCTACATGATGGATTCATTTATTTATGTAAACACACTACTTTATTAAGTGTTGAATTTTGGGGGAGGTTTTCATAAAAATCACTGGGGACTTTTAATTTTCACACTAAGTTAAAAATTTCCATTTGGGATAATTTTGGGGGTTTATCTACATTATGGAGTTTCACTTTCATTATTATGTTGTTATGCTCAATGCTGAAAACTTTATATCTTGGAAGGAAGGAATTATCAAGCATTACACTATGAATGATTTGTTTTCCTACCTCCATGGTATTGTTCCTTAACCTGATAAGACTCTAGAAAAGTATGATTGGTTTAACAAAAATGATGAGTTTAATGGCCTTCTCAGTATTACTATTTTTAGGTATACATTGTGTTTATTCGAGCACACTGAGTTCCCTTTCACTACTTGGACCATTATCTGACAACTGTATAATGATGTTGTTTCATCATATGAGAGTGATGCTTCTTTGGACCACTCTAGTGCCTCCATATATTCTCCCCGTCTCATATCCCTTTCATTGTTGAGTGTTCCTCTACACCTATTTCTACTCATGAGTCCCATGTTGACCATTCACCATAAGATCTTACTATTGAGCACACTCTCCCTACTTTTGCCTCCACATAGCTCATTTTCATCAATATTCATGCTTCCATTCACTCTCTGCAATAGTTTTCTATTGGAGAACCTACATTTAAGATAGATGTTACCATTGCCACTCGTGCTTCATTGTATCTTGATTTCTTAGTTTATGACAATCCACATGCACAGGTTTCTACCTTTGAGTGCAACATTCCTTCATCTTGGACTTCCAGTAGTTCTTCATAGTAGTCTGATCCTTCTACTTCATGTTGTGATGTTAATAAATTCTGTTCAGACATTACTCTCATTGAGCAACCCCAGTGGTACGTGTATCTACCCAACCTAAGTTATATATTTTTAGAATCCACTTGTATTGCATTACAAGAATATGCTTAGATTGAGCCATCACAGAATTTGGAGGATCCATTCTCTCTATCGTTGGGAGTGCCCACCTTGGGACATTTGTCACCTCCACTATTTTAGAGATGTTTCATAATCCACCTCTTCTTGTGGATCCATTTGTGAGGGTTATTTGGCCCCCACCATCTTATTTCTCTGACATGTATACTGTAGTGTAATTACCATTGTCTTTTTTACACACGTTGTCTAGACTTATGCCCCCTTTCAGTTTTAGAATAGATGCATAGGTCATAGTATTACATGATTCTTCTTCCTTTTTGGAGTGCGCTGAATTTCAAATCTCCTTTTTTGTCCTTTCCAAGGTTAGGAACATTATTTGATGCAAGAAAAGTCTCTTCAGTCTTTATGCAGAGGACCACATCATGGAAGATATTATTAGGGGACCTTCTTTTACTCACTTATTTCTCTCTCTACTCTGGGGGATGATCATTGTACATGGGTACCTCATCAGGTCAAATTACCAGAACCCACTTCTTCTTCTTCTGTTTTCTTGAGTGAGTGTAGTGTCTCTCTTTTGGGGGGAGTTTTTTCACACTGGGTTTTCTCCCTTTCAACACTTTATGTGATATTTTCATTATACATGGGTACCTCATTAGGCCTTATTGACGGGACCTAATTTCCTTTTCACTTCCCACCTAGGTTGTGCTTATGGGGGGTGTTATTATAGAATTTTTATTTTCCTTGTATTTTATTATTTAATTGGATCTTTCCTACACTCATGGGATATACTTCCTTAGTTGTAGCAGTTGTGTTGAGTTATCTTAATAGTTATGTTGAGTTAGCCTACTAGTTGTGTGGAGTCAACTCTACTTCTAGTATCAGTTAGTGAGAATTATTCCCCAATGATCTAAGAGGAGGTTACAAATTCACCTCATATAGGTACATGACCTGCATAAGTAAATCCCATGGAATATGGAGCATATGGAGAATTGAGTCAATTTGGAGCCATTTTTTCCTTGTGGGTTTTGATCAAATTGCATCTTAGTGTTAGTTATTTTAATTTCTAAAATTTCACGTGCATTTTTGTTCATCAAAGATCCACAAACAATAATATTTTTATGGGATGAATGTGTAGCTCATGATGATTTATAGGGGATTTGGAGGTTGGAATTTAGGGTGGTTGTGTGGGCTTGAGATTGGTGACTAGATTAAGAAGGACATAAGTGAGGTCCTCTTGGTCTAGGTAAAAGTAGTGAGGTAGTAAAATTTGATGTAATTGACTTGTGGGGATAATGGTTTATGTTTATTAGGTTGGGGTGTGGATTGAGATGATTCAGGTTCCCTAAAGATGAAGTTAATGGAGTGAGGGGTAGGGATCCTGGGAAGGAGAAATTATGGATGGGGTTGGTTCGGAGATGATGGTTTAGGAGGTGATTGCTTGATACATGATTTAAGATTGGATATTTGTTGATTGAGTTGTTAGATGTTTTTTAGGATGTTATGATCAACATGGAATGGTTTCTTTTGATGGAAGGGAGGGGATTGATTGAGGTATGACATGATATTTTATAATAATTTATTAAGGTGTTGGATATTATGTTTGATTTCATGATCAAAGTGAGATGGTTGAATTTTATGGATGGGAAATGATGGGATAACCTGGTTGATAGATTTAGAAAAGAGCTAGGGGTTTACATGTTGGTTTGGACAGGAAGGGGATTGGGGATCAAAGGTTATGGTTTGATGGGTTGTTTGGGGGATTAGAATTAGATTAGGTTGGTTGATTAAGGATGGTGATGGGATTTGGATTGGGATTGTTTGAATAAGGACGGTTGATTATGATGATGTTTGATTGATTAAAATTTTATGATGATAGGATGGTTAAGGGTGTTCGAAGGAAAGAAACAAAGATTGCAACACACACCCTAACTAGTCAAGTGGGAATGTAATCAAACTATATCCCACTTTCAATACCACACACTGAAGATGGTTCCACAAACTAGATCTCTACCTATGTGTTAATGTGGGGTCGTCTAGTGAGTGATCTTGGGGAGTATGAACTACTTGCATTATAGTTTGATAAGTGGCTAAAAGGTTAGCTAGAGTATGTACTATTTTGATAAGGGAGTACCTTATATACCTTATGGTAAATGGGGCCTAAGTCTATGTTACAAGGATGTTGTCTAAGGCTTGAGTATTGGGAAATAAAATCCCCTCATTTCACGACGCTCTTAAATTAAGAAAGTTCTTAGCCAATAACGACAACTATTGAAGAATTTTTATACCCCACCGGACTATGAGGAGTGTCTATGCACGTGGACATGAATCCCATAATCATGATACCCATAGGAATATGAAAAGTGCATGGATGTCATTTCCACATCACGTTTCCCCTACACAAGACAAATGGGAAGCCTATCTACTTTTGATCCTCAAGATCATCCTAGGATGCGAGAGGAGAGAATAAACAATTTTTCCCTCTGGATGAACAAGAAAATAAGGAAGGCACACATGAAGAATGATAAATGCAAGATAATTAAAAATTAACAATAATGATTATGAGATTATGTCTTCAAGAGAAGGACCTATAAAACAAAGATTAGTAGTTTTTTATTTGAACCCAATACATTGGACCGATCCAGTTGCAAAACAAAAGGATTATTAGTTTTTAACCCTACAATAAAAAAAAATATTAGATGGAAAAAGATAAATATCAAAATGATTATAATATCCCCTTATTCCTATGATAATCCTATAAAAATAGAATGCTGGAACCTATCAAAAATCAGCAAAACACTTGAAACCAAATTTAAGTTGTTAGTTGTAAGAGGAAATTGTGATTTAGCAAAGGATCTAATTATCAAGTCATTTGAGCCAAAGTATGTTATAGGAAGCAAAAAATGACATAGTTTCCACTTTAGGGCATATTCACCATTCTGTGTAGCATAGGTGCCAATGTATGAATTTTTTTGAAACATGTCGAAAGATTGTTAAAAATGCAATCACAAATTTTTTAGGGATAAAGAAAAGGCACTAAAACATGCAACATAGGCAGAAAAGTATAACATAGGTGCTAAAATAGTGCACAGGCACCAATTTAGGGCATAGGTTCCATTCTATGCAACAAAGGCACCAAAACATAGGTCATAGACACTATTTCATGTTGGAAACAGAATTTGAGCCCGAAATTTAAAAATTTGAAGGTGTAAAAAAAAGTGAAGATTCTTGAAATTTGACATCTTGTTCTAGGGATAAAATAGAGTTTACAACAAAAAAAATTGGGGGATAATCCATGCCGTGGGTGCAAGAAATGTATATGTTATAAAATATTAGTTATGAGTTAGAAACAAAAAACTAAATTGATTCCTAATCTAATCCTTTCAAAAATTACCTTATATTGAATAAAGGATATAAAGGATAAAGGTTTAATACTTGCACTTACTAAGAATATGGAATATTCCTCTGTTGTCATGTTGTATTTTATCTTGGATGGTGTTGGATTGCTTTAGATTTTATGGAGACATATGGAAAACACCTCCCTTTGATTTTCTTGGATTTTTTGATAAAAGATGATGGATTGAAAATAAAATTACAGAGATTTGTTATGAATTATGAGACAAGCATTAGTTTCTATACAGGAGGAGAGATAAATTTATAGCTTATGGGATTGAAAATGGAGGGTGAAGATCCATCAAATTAGGATAAGGATCAATGGTTAGAAATTGGGTAGAGGATTGGAAGATTCTAAAATGGAGAATTCTACAATCTGAATTCAAAATTCCATAGAGGGAATAAGCTTCCATTGAATTTAAAATTCAACGAAAGAAGAAATTTAGAGAGGCTTATTGAATTAGAAGACTCTAAATTTAGAGGTGGAGTATATGATTAGTTTACAGTTAGATTAGATTAATAAAAAATTATTAGGGAGATATTACATGGAAAGGCTAGGTTTAGGGTAGGTGTAGAGTAGGTGGGTAGGTGTGCGTAGGAATATTAAATTTCTAGAAAATGTTAATAATTATTAAGATAGGATAATAGGATATAATAATGAATTAAAAGGATTAATGATGAAATGATAGGATATTAGATCAATGGTGAGAATAATTAGAATAAAGGGTATATGTGGTAAAAGGGATTAATAATAATTAATCTTGTGATTAATTATTATAGGGATATAGATAATGATGATGTCAGGATGTTTTCAGGATAAATTAATTGGAATTAATTATGTCAACATTTTAGATTTCTACAAGATCAAATCTTGAAAATCCATGTCTAGAAGATTAATTATGTTGACATTTTAATTTTTCCCCTTTGAACTCCATGTCTTTCTATCAGGCCTGAAAATCCACTCCTTAGTATATTTTCGCATCATGTTTGATGACATCAACACAACAAATAATATTTAAGCAAAATTATGGGAAATGGATATCCCTTGTCCCTTTATAACTTGGTATAAGTGGACATAAAGACACCAAAATGTAGCCCCCCTATGGAGGAGTTGATTCCGTCACTTAAAATGAAAAAGTAAGTGGTTAGAAGATGTTATAAACTCATCTAACTTGATGTTTGATCAATTTTTAATGACATCTATACCCATAGAGAAATTTTCAAGGATTTATGTCCCATTTTCCCTTTGTACCAATGTGTAAGGGGACATGGTAGACACAAAAACATGCTCCCACTACGGAGGAAACTTTTTGTCACTCAAAAATGACAACTTGGATGTTAAGGACGTGTTAACAACTCACTATTCTAAAAAAATCTAACCCCTCCTAATGAGATCCTCACCCATGGAACATTTTGGAGAGGTTGACATCCCTTTGTCCCCCTTACCCCTTTATTTACAGTAAATCCACACCTCTAACCTCTACTAGACCAAGGTTATCTAGTTTGGGTTTAAGGTGAGTTAAATGGAGCTAGTGAGAGGGAAAATGAATTTGAAAGAGATATAACTCCATACTAAGCCATTTTTTTGCATTTTATTATGATTTTAACTCTCCCCATTTATTTTTTATTTATTTTATCCCACAAATATTTCTTTATACATCCTCCATGCTAAAACTATTTTTTCTCATAGCTCCCAAACCCCGTGTTTATTTTCCATGAGATTTGACAATAAATTCCTTGCAAACATGCCCTTACAAGGATTATTCGCATGCCTCCATTTTTTTTTTGTATCATTTTCTACATCCATTTGAAATATTCATCCAAAAAATATGATTTCTCAGATCTATGGAAACTTGGTTATTTAAATCATCCAGAAATTGGAGCAAAACCTCCTTACGAAATAATTAACTTTGGAGACCACTTTCATTCCATTCTGACATCGGAAAGAACCATTTATAAAAAATATTAATCCTTCATAAGCCTCACTACCTACCAATATTAAGTGTTCTTATTGAGATCAAATTCGTCACACATGTTCATCTCCTTCCGGTTTCACTGGTTCCAGTCATGGTAAAGATCAAATTCTTAGTTTACAAGGCAATTCTCACTTTTCTGGATGTAGGAAACATAATATGTCTCAAAGTGAATTTGGAAAGTTCAAGATCATGGGTGTGGATTTAACCTCATGGAATTATAAATGCAAGGATTCTTCTTAAGTATATTATGCATAGAAAATGGTCACCTATTTAAAAACACAAAGCTAGTTCTAGCTTGTGCACCACATTGTGACCCAGTTCCAACTCAATATCTATTGAATGACAGTATAATTATGGAAATCCTAATTTTGAATGGTATTTATCAATGATTACAAATCCTAACCTATTAAAAAATGTGGTTATCACCTCTTAGGATCTTGCCTCATAGGAATAGACAGTGAAAGTTTCATACCTAGAAAATGATTGAAAGTTGAATTGTGGCTAAGGTGGAAGGGAAGCTCTCCCAGTTCCCTAAATTTGGTCTCAAAGTGATTCCCATCTCATTATATGGGTTGATCAAAATATGTAAGAATTATTCATTTATTCTCTCTCCTTTACCCATCTCAAGTTAGAATATTTGGTCTTATACTTCATTGTGTCTTATAGGTCACTATGGTTATTTGGTGACATGATCACCAAGATCACCACGTGCGAGCAAGTTGTATCATTGTGCAAAAAAAGTGCATCAAATGAAATAAATATAAGGGAGACATGGCAGTTTTTTAGAGACTAGAAGGTTGGTTCAAGTGGAAGGAGGATTTTATATTAGTTTTAGCCGTCTACTTATCATATTCATAGGAGTTTCTAAAAAGGATGTTTTTGAAATCACTAGGATGCGTCATCAAGTTTAGGAAGTCATCAAATGATTATGAGTTCAATCGAAATCATCTCTACAAAGTAACACATATTCTCTTCATCCTTATTCATTATGCATCTCTTCTCTTTCCATTCTCTCTCTCTCTCTATTTTACTTGATGGATCTTTTCTCCTATTCACTCAAGTGACTATTATAATTTTTCATTGTAAAGGTCCCATTTTCATTAATAAGAAAGGTGATTATCTTGCTTTCCTAGAGGAATCTGAAAGTTCATGTGGGAGTAGATGAAGAGATGGATTGTAAAGCTATAAATTTGAATGGATTATCCATTCCAAAGGGTTAGTATTTATTGGTTGATAGAACTCATTTTATTACTACAAAAAAGAAACTAAAATTATTTTCTCTCCTTATCTTACATTTTATTCTCCATCTCAACTTTACTCTATGAACATGGTTACTTGTGCAATATTGTGAAAATAAACTTGAATTTACTTATATTTATTTCCTATTTCCTTGACATGGTGTCTTCTCATTGTTAACTTTGAAATATTATGGTTTTATCTCCATAAATTCAGCCTTTTATTCTTTAATTAAAACTACCTTATCACTTTATCTCCTCTCTTAATACACACACCTTTCCTCCACCTCATTTTTACACATGGGTTTAGTAGAGTATTCATGTGTGATGCCTGGTCAAAAGGTCACCCAAAATGGTTAGAGTAGTGTATATATTTCTTGTTTTCAATTATTAGAGTTGTGTTAATCCTAAAAAGAGGTACCTAGTCCTAGATTCTTGACGAAACCCCCTAATTTACCATTGTGACAAATTATTTTTCCAACACTTTTGCCATAGGAAAAATATGGTTCTTTTTAAACAATGTTTGGGAAAAATACCATCCTTTATTTTGAGGGGTAAGAACCTTTTTTTGAAATATAAAATGAAGAAGAAATAATATGGTGGAAGAATAATGGAATGAGAGGGGAGGTTAATCATTCCTTCAAAAATTTATCTTCAATTACTTAAGCTTGTGTGAACCATTAACATTCAACCATGCATTAATGTAATCTTAATCAATATGAAATAACCATCCAACATAAATAAGAGAGAGTATGAAAGAACACAATATATAAGTGGTAAACCCTCAAGGGGATGAAAAACCATTGAAATTTTTTATTATATTACACAAACCAAAATACTTGCATAAATAAGACACACCACAAAATATTTGCTTAGTGAAGCACCCACTTCATAAGGAACACCAAACCCTAGAAATCCTTATTGATATTACTCACGACAAATGAATTGTATGAATATTACACATCAAAAAAGTTTTTAATATAATACCACTGAAGATATGCTGCCCACACATCTAATAGTGATCACAAGTTCATCTCACAAACTTCAAAGCCTTCTTCAAACACACTCTCTCCTACTTCGCTTAATCTTACTCTTTCATGGGCTGAATTGGATAGTTTACCTTGCACACTAGCTATTAAACACTCATTATTCATTCAAATAATATCTCATATTTGTCTTGATTCCCTCATACCTCTTTCATAATTTCGCGTATCTCAAACCCTTTCCCTCTCACTACTCTAATTCAAAATGAACACATACATGCACTTTATATACATGACTCACCTCAAAAACATAAATAGGGTGGTCATGACCCTCAAGGTTTGTCATAAAAAAATTTAAAAAATAAAAAATATAATATAAATAATCATTAAATACCCATATGGGTTGGAAATTAATCAAGACACCCAAATTTTCACAACTAGGCCAAGAAGCCTAAAAACACCATGATCGAGCACACCAAGGATGCCAAACACTCATTCCAACTATTTTATGCATCTAAAGGATCCAAAAAATTCAAAAAATATTAACATCCTTTATCAACTCAAGGAACTTTGCTTCATCCATTTTCTTCATATCACAGTAGGACTATTTCCTACTCAAATCAGGCACATCCAAGAACCAATGTTCAATAATGAAGCTAACAATCACACCAAAAGTAATCAAATATTCCATGTAACCACTCATTAGAAATAAAATGACATGAGGAACATCACAAAACATGTTATAGATCAAGAATCAACCAATAACACCACTAAGACAATTGTTCCCTTCAAGTAACTCTTACTACCTAGAAACTAATTTTGTAAACTCAACCATCTTGCACCCTTGGTGACAATTCAAGACTTATAAAAGTATGTAATAAGATAAAATTTCATCTTGAATAAATTTAAAATGGATATCCATCATCATCTAAGACAAATATTGATCTTCCAGACTAATCTTCAGAAAAACCCCTATTGTCTTGAACTAGTCAAACTAGGTCAACTTGTGACCTCAAACCATGCCACATTAAATAATTTCCAGATCTCAAAAAATGAATCCAACACATCATATGAGATTTATAAAACACCTCCAATCCCATCATTCATTGTCACCATGATCACAAATTATCAAACGCTTCCATTCTTCAAGACTTCTAAAACTTACTTTTTAGCTCAAAAATCAGTCAACCTATTTTGACCTATGTAGGTCATCAAAACCCCTCACAAAGATCTGAAATTTCTTAAAACATGTATCATAGCTCCCCAAAAATTTAAAAAAACAATTCTTTCATAAGGTCTACTGGAAAACTGAGTGTAAACCCTTATTTTATGAAATCTTGCAAATATGAGTGGGCTCCACATACATTCATGAATGCAAACCACCACCATCTAAAATATGGGAGATTCCTCTCCAAGGAAAATTTTAAGGAACCCCCCCCCAAAAAAAAAACAATTATATAAATCATGGCGAATGTCCCTATAACCAGTTTTGTAGTTTTGGCAAATGTCCCTCTAACCAATTTTGGTGTTTCAGTGTGTTGGTGCTCGAATTAGTCTTGCCCCATTTACCATTAAAATCCTTAAGTTTGTGACCTATGTCACATTTTTTGTCTCCCCTTGTTGGTGCTTGAAAACTCTATCCTCCATTTGGTTGCCATGATTAATTCCTCCTTGGTCAAAGGTCACTTACAAACCCATAATTTGTTGATTTGTTCCTCTATCCATCTGAAGGTGTCTGTCAATTGGGTGTAAAACTCGGGTTGTTCCTTCCCTTCTATTTTCCGTAGTTGTGTGTTGTTTTCCCTTTCATTTTTGTCCCAAGTACATGAAGAAATGTGAATGGATATAGCTCGGAGGGTCATGTGTGAACCTTAAAACATTTCCAAATTCTCTGTCCTTGAAGAAAATTTCATCTCGGAGTCAAGTAGTGGTTTCCCTGCATTTTTACGGCTTGACGGGTGTGTCTCTCCTGTCAAATTTAAATCTCTGCATTAGTGGAAATATGGCCCATTTTGGTTGGATGTGGATCAACAGGGTGCTCTAAAACTTTGTGGATCGTTTAAACCCAAAACTTGTCCACGTGGAGGAAAGACGCTTGTTTGAAGACTCACCTTTTTTATTTTCCTTGGAGTTGCACTGGGAGGACACGTGGAGGATTCCTCTACTTTTCCTGGATGAAGAATATTTTTTTTCATGCAACTGATATAGTTTGGTGGGCTATGGAAACACGGTGGACATGTACTCATTTGAAGATCTGTCTCATGGTCCCACCTTAACAAATATGATAGAGGGATAGGTGGAGGTTTCCACAGGCTCCACTGGGGACTTAAAATTTTTATAGAAATTTTCTAAGGCTTGGGACATGTGGTGAGCCCATGGTCATTCAGGGTCTCAGCTCTTGGGGACCATCTTGAAGTTGTGCAATAAAGACACGTGGAGGTTTTTACCAGGCCTTCCTTTACTTAGACTTTTTCAGTAACTTCCTAAAGGGCTTCAGACACGTGGAGGGACTGCACATGTTTAGGGAACAACCCTTGGGTTTTATTTTTTAGAAGTGCCAGGAGGCCACTTGGAGGCTTCCACTCACTTTGCCTTTTTTCTTGGAGTTTTCATTGGCCGAAGAGGATTGTCTTAGACCTTCAACACATGGCACCTTCTGCTAAACTCTTAAACCTTTTAACAAACTCTGCCAAAATGAGACACGTGTCTAGCCTACGCTTGTTTGGGGGTCTCTAATTTTGGGGACCATCTCAATATGTGCCATTGAGAAGCGTGGCAATTTGAAAAGTGAAAAGATGGGGAGGCAAAATCTCAGGGAAAATTTGGAAAATTTTCCTTTTTTCAAAAAATAGGCAAACTAGCATAATTTAGCTGTGGTTCGTCTTGGACCCACATGGGGACACCTGTCAAGCCCATTTTTCAAAGGTGGAGGGGTGGATCGAATTGAGAAATTCTGCATTTTTTCCAAAGGGTGTAAAAGGTACAAAGGAACCCCTAGGTTTGTCTTAACTTGGAGCTCCCACTTGGACAACCCAAATTCAAAAGAGATATCAATGACAACTGTGCATATGTATCTGATTTTCTACCATTTCTTTTCCAAAGCTCCCGAGGATGTGAATTTTTATTGTTTTTATCATTTATTGGAGTCTCCTACATGCCAAATGAAAATGAACATTAATTTGATATCCTGGTTTGGTAGGGAAGGTCTGAAAATGTATTTCACCATTAAAGATGTAATTTAATTGTCAGATTCAACCTAATCTTTCTTTCCTTGGCATGTAAGAGACCTATTGATATCTAGGTTTGGTGGGAAAAATCTGAAAACATCTTTCACCATTAAGATATGATCTAAGTATTGGCCTCAACCTGATTTTCTAGTTTTTCCTTCCTTGGCATGCAAAGAACCAAATTTGATAGATTGGAGGAGGAAGTAGTTGGCGTAAGATGAAGAACAAATTACCAAGTGAAGAATTGAATGCTAGAAATTTTTTGAGATATTTTCCTTCTGCACACCTGACAAATCTTTTGCAAATCAGATTCTGGGATCCACGATCAAGGTCGTAATACACAATGGTGCTTTGAATGCTTCTAGTTTTGGGGGGCGAAAATCTATTGTAAATGAAATGTTATAAATGGCATGAATTTGTCATGCAAATGTTGGAGTGTTAGAGGTTTGGAGTAAATTCCTAATAAAAAAAGTTTGATAAAGCCCATCTTTTCTGAGAGACTACTTGAGGAACTTGTTTATTTCTTTTGTGTTAAATTTGATCATGTAAAGGTGGTTACAAGTATACATCCATTGACAAGCTTTGAGATTGTTCTAGAAACTTTCCCCTACTGATAAATTTAATCAATTTAAGTAAATCAATGTTTGATTTTGAGAAAAATTGTGTCTGCTTCATTTCTGAATGTCTGCAAATAGTTTCTTATTCCCCTTGCAATCTTACATTGAAATATTTTTTAATCACACAAGATCTTAGCTTTTTGATAGTTTTGTGGCACTTGCAATTTCATTTATCAGAAGAGATTTCATTTGATAGTGAAATAAACAAGTATAAAATCACTTTACTCCTAGCATGATGATTAAGATTGTTTCTTATCCTTTGAGGGTATCTTAGGCATAATAAAACAAAGGTTGATAGTGTTTAATTAATTATTTCAATTTGAGCCTTCATTTTGGATCCTTATAATTTGTGTGAAAATATGTTGATCTAGGCCTCCACTGAAAGCACACCATTCTAGTTAAAGGGAAATTCTTTCTATTTTGAAGCATTTTTCGTATCAAGCCTTCCATTTTTGTAAAACTTCTCAGATATCTGGTGAATCAAAGTCTACTTTGCCTCACCTCCCACAAATATTCATTTAAGAACAACCAATCCTACCCATACTACCCTTGTTTTTCCTGTGTGTGTACAAATGCATAATCTCTATTACCAAAACATACAGAAGTAATCAGGTTTTCATTTTCTTTAGTATCCTGAACCTTGCTTAGAAATTATCTCCATTATCTAGGGTGACAACTCATGAGAGTTAGATTTTTTTGTATTGATAATATTTTCTTCAAGGTCTTCTTAACAACCTTGTAAAGAAGGATATATCCATCTCCTCCACAAACAACATGCTACAAAATGGTCCTCTCACCTTGATTGAAAGGAAAAACCATAAAGTAGTGATGATAGATCAAATCCTCTTAAGGGTGCTACTCATTTCTCCACATCTGAGTGACAAAGAAAAAGCTGCATTTCTTCCCCAGCTACAAAATGACACACAACATGCTCTACTTGCCTCTAAGATTTCTTGTCAAAACTGTGATGCTGCTCAACTTCTGAGGGAGAATCAATTTGGGTACCAACACCATTTCTGGCACCATTTTTAGGGAAATGATTTGTGTTGTTGGGAACTAATTTTTACTGCCAACACTAATTTTTTTATTTGATTCCAATTCTTCATACTTAGGCCCTGGTAAACATTTCTTATATACTCTAAGTGCTAGTACATTGTTTTGACATCAGCCTGTGTTCGGGCCTATAAGAAGTGTTCAAAGTTACAGCTGTTATGTGCCATATTTCTAGTTTCTGTAGTTATTGCACTCATTTTTAGTGATAATTCTGGGTAAAGGAAGGTCAGATTATCCCATTTCCAGTTTCTAGTGTTGACAAACACTTGACAACTCATATTTTTATTGCATTTTCACAACTAAGGTGGAAATCCTTAGTGGTGACTCCCTGTTGATATGATTTTTTATAAGTATTAGTGTCTTAACCTCTGTCAAGTGAGATTTTTTACTAATATTTGCAAAGCTGGAAGGAAGAAGATATTTCTTCGCTAGGGATCCTACTATGACATTATTTCCAGAGCTACAAAAAAAAATCAGAAGGAAGAAGAGCCTAGAGATTTATTGGAGATTAGTAGTTAAGAAAAGATATTTTTGCTGATGAAAGTGATCAGCCTATCATTGAAGATTGCCATTCAAGTGATTCTGAGTCAGGTAGTCTTTTTGTGGAATTAAATTCTCCATCTGGAGAGGGGCCTTAATTTGAATTTGAAAAGTTTACTTCTCATTTTGCTCCTGTGTTTTCTGAAGTTTATAGGGTTTTCCAAGAGATGAAGCCTTTAGGGGATATCCATTTTGGAAGTTATACTCCTGTGTTTCAAAGACCCCTTGTCACTTATTAGTTTGATTCTCCT
Organism: Taxus chinensis; assembly: GCA_019776745.2. Lineage (NCBI taxonomy): Eukaryota > Viridiplantae > Streptophyta > Pinopsida > Cupressales > Taxaceae > Taxus > Taxus chinensis. The sequence continues at coordinate 167,872,960 of CM034154.1, read as the reverse complement.
CTAAGGTCACCTCCTCAAAACAACATGGACCATCCCCCATCCATACCTCCATTTGTTGTAAATACTTTTGGGCCTATAAATTTTAGAGGATTGTCAGTTATCCAAATTCAGTTCCGCAAGATGTAAGAAATAGACTACCAAAGTTCCAAGGAAATAATGCTATAACTGGTGATCAACATCTAAAGCTCTTTATCAACATGATGGAATACTTTGAGATTGAATTTGAATATGTTTATATAAAATTGTTTATCCATACTTTGGAGGAAGATACAAGGGGCTGGTATAAATCTTTGCCAGATAATTCCATTGATTCTTGGACGTAGATGAATAATGCATTTAGATTGTAGTATGGTGACAGAATGGATCCTAGGTTTCTTCTGTAAGTATTCAAGAATATTAAAAAGAATCCTAATGAGTCATTATATGACTTTAACACTAGATTTAATAAGACATTGAGGATATTACCTGTAATTTTAAGGCCATGTGATGAATCTTGTCTTATAAAGTATTCAAATACATTTGATAAGAAAGATGCTTACTATTTGAGGGATAAAAACCCTACCAATTTGAGGCAGGACTTTACTATGGCTCTAAAAATTGAGAACAACATTAAGGCCATTGGAAAACCTCCTAAAAGGGAGGGTGTTAAACTGATAAACCAAAAAAAAACTCAAGCAAGCAAGAGTGTGGATCTTGAGGAGGTTGTTAAAATTCTGGCAAGGGTTGTCAAAGAAATCTCATACAAATTAGCTCGGGAAGAGAAAGGAATTTGGCAGAGTTCACAAGGTCAGCATAAGCAACAAGGCCAAGACAGATTTACCAATCATCCTAGAAATGAACAAAGATCTATTAACAGAGACAAGCGACCCATGATATCTTCAAATAAACATCCCCAAGCTAGGAAAAATAGAATGGTGCCCGATCCTTTGGCTACTAGAGTTATTGTTGTTGAAGAGACAAATGTAATTGATTGGTGTGACAGATTTTTCATTCCCCATGCTCCATGTGAAGTAGATCAAAAAGTATAAGAGGAAGCTGATGATGATAACACAGATGATGATGCATGCATGATGGAGTGCTCTACAAGATCACAACAAGGAGCAACTTCAAGTGAGGTAATAAGTGCTAGAAATGCTGATAATTTTTGGGATTGCATTCACCAGGTACCTCTTCTTCCTCCCTCTCATACTTTAGAAATAGGTACTATACAAGATTTTGAACTGCCCAACAATGACTTTGAATATTTAAGAGATTTAATGATAAAGAAGTATGATGGAGGAATCCCATATGAGGAGGATAGATAGTTATTGATGAACGTTTTTGTTGCTCAAGAAAAGGATTATAATACTAGGAGTAGAATTGTCAAAGGAGCAGGGCCTCAAGCCAAAACTAAAACTCCATTACTTTCAAATATTCCTAAAGATGTTCCTAAGAAAGATACACCCACCAAATGCCTTGTTTTCCTAAACAAGATTCATACTTCTCCTCATGCCTAAACTGTCAAAAACCTTGTGCTATCTGATGAGTCTATCAAACTCCCTTCCAATGCTGCCTTGCCAAAGTCTACTCCATATGACATTGCCCAAGTTTTGAGTCAAATCAAATTTAGTGTTCCAATTGTTGAGCTACTTAGGATTCTTGAGCACAAAAAGAGGGCATTTGAGTACTTGGGATTGAAATAAGAGAAGAGTACCCCAGGCATAAATGTAAAAATTGTGGAGACTCATCCAATCATTGAAGAACTAGAAACACCACCAGTAGCAGCAGAGCTAGATGAACCACCTGAGGTTTATTTAGGAACATCCTTGGTAGATTCTCAGCTAAATGTGGATCCATTCTTCACCACTCTGATCATAAAGGATAGATTGTTGCACAACTGTATGTTTGATTCAGGGGCATCGTGTAATTTTATGCCTTTAGAAGTCATGAATGAACTAGATATCAAAGTAACAAGAGCATATGGGAAGTGCACTGCCATGGATTCTAGAGATGTGCCAATGGTGGGATGTGTGAAAGGTCTAGTGGTACAATTTGCAGCTTATCCAACAAGGAACTTGAAACTTGATGTTGTTATTGTTGATTTTCCAACCAAGTGGGTATGTTGTTGTCCAAATAATGGGCTGCAAGTGTTGGTGGGAGTGTTCAAATGGATATTTCCTATGCCACCATCCCAATTGAGGGAAGCCTTGTCAATTTTAATGGGGAAAATAATATTTTGCACCTCATTGAAGACCCTAATAATGCATCTTATGAAGTGTTGTACACAAGTATTGATGCTTATAACTTTATCAGTTTTGTCTGATGGGAAATAGAACAAAATGGATCAATGTAAGAATCTTAAATAAGTAGGCTCTCCATGGAATTTGTTTATTTGATGGAGCTTTCTCCAAATTTGGAAATGGTGTTGGTGTAGTTCTAATTTCTCCAAGCTCGGCAGAGTTTGTTTTTTCTTTCAAACTTAACTTTGAGTGTATTAACAACATTGTTGAGTATGAGGCATTGTTTTTAGGTTTGAGAATTGCTTGGAAATACTAATGTCAAAGACATCATTGTTAAGGGAGATTTAGAACTAATTGCTAAGCAAATCAGAAAACTATATGCTACAAAAAATCAAAGAATGAAACAGTACAAGCATGCAGTTATGGGAATTGATTGAGACGTTTGATTCATTTAACATTATGCATCATGATATGAAGTTCAATGTTATGGTAGAAATCTTGCAGTGTTGTGATCTTGGTTTGATAGTTGTGTAATGTCCCCATATTATGAATATGATGTTGAAGTGTTAACAAGGCCATCTGTCCCTGACAACATTAAACATTGGAAATTTTTTGATGATGATGCTCAGGTAAAAATATTTATGAAAAACAAAGGGGAGTTCATTGATCAATTTATTAATTTGGAGCCAATGGTGTGTGCAAAAGGGGAGTTCATTGACCAATTTATTAATTTGGAGCCAATGGTGTGTGCAAAAGAGGGTAAAGAAAATTTGTTTGGCAAGGATATCATCCAACTGAAAACTAATACCATCCCTAGAGGACTGGTTGCTCTTGAATCAAACATTGATAATGTTGATTGCATTATTAACAGGACATATAGAAGCCTCAAGGGATGTTAAAGACCATGACCTAGGTAAAGAGGAGAAACCAAGGAAGATATGGTTGGGAAGAAATCTAAACAAGGAGAAAAAAGAGTCCTATGTCTAGTTGTTGAAGAAGTATTAGGATTGCTTGGCTTGGTCTTATTTAGAGTTGAAGGCATATTGAGAGGATTTGTTTCAGTATGAAATTACTTTAGAGCCTAATGCAAAACCATTTAGAAAAAATTAGAGGTTGATTAATCCACTCCTCTTTGTGAAGATGTAAGATTAATTAAAAAATATAAGAGATGGAGGGATCATTCAACCAACAAGGTATTCTTCGTAGGTTACGAACCTAGTGCCAATTATAAAAAAGAATGGTGATATCAGGTTGTCCATGTGGATTTAAGAAATATAAAGAGAGAATCAATGAAGGATAATTATCCTTTACCCAAACATGGATAATATTTTGCAATTAGTGACTGGTTATAAAATACTGTAATCTACTCTAAATGGTTTCTCTGGGTATAACCAAGTGGTAGTGCAATGTGAAGCAATTAGAGAGGATCAAAATTGCTTTCACTACTCCTGGGGTACCTATGTGTATGTAGGATGCCATTTGACATGATGAATCCTGGAGCTACTTTTCAAAGAGAAATGGATGTAGCATTCTTAGGATATATAAATGATTTCATTGTTGTGTATCAAGATGATGTGACAGTTTTCTCTAGGAAGAGAAGTGATCACCTGCAATATTTAGAAAATATTATGAGAAGATGAAGAGAGTATGGCATTTCACTCAATCCAAAGAAGTGCCATTTTTAGAGTGAAAAATGACAAGTTTCTCGGTCACATTGTATCAAAGGATGGTGTCATGATTGATTTAGAGAGGGTAGAAGCCATCAGCAAGGCCCCAATTCTAAGAACCAAGAAGGGAATTCAGTCCTTCTTTGGGCAAATAAATTTTATCAAAATTTGTTGAGTTGACCATTCCAATTAGTTTCATGTTAAAAAGGACCAAGTAATCAAATGGGAAGAAGCTACCATTCAATATTTCAATGGGATCAAGGAAGCATTAAATCATGCCCCTATCTTAGCAGCTCCAGATTATAAGAAGCCTTTTAAAATATTTTCTATTGGTTCAGAGAACACTATTGCAACCGTCTTGTTACAAAAGGATGATGAAGGGGCTGCCATGTCAATTCCCTTTTTCAGTAAGGAATTACAAGGGGCTGAGCTGAAGTACACCATTATGGAGAAGCAAGCATTTGCCTTAGTAAAAGCAACAATTTTTTTCAGACCTTATATTTTGAGCTCTAAGTTTGTTGCTTATGTTCCCCACACCATGGTGAAAGATGTCTTATCAAAGATGGAGGTCTGAAGAAAAATATGCAGATGGGTGAATAAGTTGCAATAATATGACATGGATATCCAAACCAAAACATTAGTAAGAGGTTTAGGCTTAGCTAAAATTATGACTAAGAGTAACCTGCAAACTATTAAGGTGAACAAGGTAGAAGAAGGAAGGGTGGATGTCCTTGAAAAGTTGGTGAGTTTTGAATGGTACAAAGATATAACTTTTTATTTCAGACATCTATACTATCCTAAGTATTTGAGTAAAAATTAGAAAAGATCTCTTATGTTTGGTTTCCCAGAAATATGTCATTACTGATTTTGGGTTAGCTTAGAAGAACCATGAGGGAGTCATCTTAAGGTGCATTACTGAAGATCAAACCCCCAAGATAATTGTCAATCTCCATGGAGGAATTTGTGGGGGGAATTTTTTTGGAAGAATCACATCACACAAGATCCCGAGGGCAGGTTATTGGTGGCCAACTCTTTTCAAGGATAAAAATCTATTGGTTAGAAGATGTGAGAGTTTCCAACATTTTTCTGGAAGACTGAAAGCTTCAGGCTCCCTTCCTTTATATCTTGTATCAATTGAATCCCCGTTCAAACAATGGGGAATGGATTTCATTGGTGATATTTTAGACCCTTCAAGTGCTGGCCATAAGCGGATTCTTGTAGCCATTGATTACTTCACTAAGTGGGTGGAGGAAATCCCCACCAAGAGAGCAACATACCAAATTTTCATGGACTTCATGTTAAACCATATCATCTGCAGGTTTGGAGTGCCAGTTAAAATTGTTGCTAACAATTTCATGAGCTTCAAAGCTAAACATTTGGTGGCAATGTGTAAATAATATGGGATCATTTTGACATATACCTCCAACTATAACCCCCAAGGCAATGGAAAAGAAGAGTCATAAATTAAAATATATTAAATATCATTACAAAAACCTTTGAGCTAAACAAAACAAAAGGGGGTGAGCAACTAAAGTTCACTATTTGGGTTAACAGAATTACTGTTAAAAGAGCCACTGGAAAATTTCCATTTGAACTGGTATATGGCACTCAAGCTCTACTACCCCTGTATATACATTATCCTCATATCAGTTCATTTAACAAATAGAAGATCAAGAAATTATTCCATATGAGGCTCGTATTAACCAGATTATTAAACTTGATGAAGAAAGGAGAGCATCTCACCAAAGGCACGTGAAGTTCAAAGAAAAAATTGAAGAAGTTATTTCACAAGAAGGTGACTCCCAGAGCTTTCAGCATTGAGGATATTGTGTTGTTGTGGGATATCAGACATGAAGACAAGGGCAAGCATGGTAAATTTGATGCACTATGGATGGGCCCTTACTCCATTGACATTTAGATTGGTGAACATACATTCTTCTTGAAATACTTGGATGGTGAATTTCTTGAATTGACTATTAATGGCAAGCACTTGAAACATTTCCTGGATTGATTCCTAAGAATCAAGGTGAGCATCATTTGTATAGTGTACAATTTGTTGGTTTCTTTATATCTTTTGTGTTTTTTCTCGTTCTGATCCTCAGTGACCTGGTTTTGTTGGTTCCTCAGTTCATTTTTATGGGATGGTTTTGGTTTTATGCTCTGCAAGTTGACTTCTTTTCCCAATGGTTGTTTTTTGGCACTTAGTTTGTTATTTGGTTCTTCTGTCACTCACAGGGAGTGCCCATCCCTAAGTCAGAGCTGATGTTGGTGTTTGAATTAGTCTCACCCCGTTTGCCATTAAAATCCCTCATTTTGTGACCTATGTCACATTTTTTGTCTCCCCATATTGGTGGTTAAAATTTTTTTCCTCCATTTGGTTGCCATGATTAATTCATCCTTGTCGAAAGTCACTTAAAACCCAAAATTTGTTGATTTGTTCCTCTGTCCATCTAAAGGTGTTTGTCAATTGGGCGTAAAACTCAAGTTGTTCCTTCCCTTCCATTTTCTGAAGTCATGTGTTGTTGTCCCTTCCATTTTTATCCTAGGTACCTGAAGAAATGTGAATGGATATAGCTCATAGGGTCATGTGTGAACCTTACAACATTTCTAAATTCTCTGTCCTTGAAGAAAATTTCATCTCTGGGATCAAGCAGTAGTTTCCCTACATTTTTACAGCTTGATGGGTGTGTCTCTCCTATCAAATTCAAATCTCTACATCAGTGGAAATGTGGCATATTTTGGTTGGATGCGACTCAACAGGGAGCTCTAAAAATTTGTGGATTGTTTTAACCCAAAACTTGTGCCACGTGGAGGAATGAAGCTCGTTTGAAGACTCACCTTTTTTTTAGCCTTGGAGTTGCGCTGGGAGGACACATGGACAATTCCGCTACTTTTCTTAGAATTAGAATTTTTCTTTCATGCAGCTAATATATTTTTGGTGGGTCATGGACACCTGGTGGACTAGCGTTCATTTGAAAATCTATCTCAAGGTCCCACCTTAACTAATACGATAGAGGGACAGGTCCAGTTTTCCGCCAGCTCCAGTAGGGACTTAAATTTTTTAAAGAAATTTTCTAAGGCTTGCGACATGTGGTGCGCCCACAGTCATTCAGGGTCTCCACTCTTGGGGACCATCTTGAAGTTGTGCCATAAAGACACATGGAGGTTTCCATTGGGCCTTCCTTTACTTAGAATTTTCAGAAACTTCCTAAAGGGCCTGAGACACGTGGAGGGACTGCCCATGTTTGGGGACCGACCCTTGGGTTTTATTTTGAAGAAGCGCCAGGAGGATACTTGGAGGCTTCCACTCACTTTGTCTTTTTTCTTGGAGTTTTCAACAGCCAAAGAAGATTGTCTCGGACCTTGGACACATGGCACCTTCCGCTGAACTCTTAAACCTTTTAATAGACTCCGTCAGAATGAGACACATGTTGAGCCCACACTTGTTTGGGGTCTCTACTTTTTGGGACCATCTCAAGATGCGCCATTGAGACACATGGAAATTTGAAAATTTGGAATCTTGGGAAAAATTTGGAAAATTTTCCTTTTTCCAAAAATAGGAAAAATAGCATAATTTAGCTGCGGTTCCTCTGGGACCCACATTGGGACACGTGTCAAGCCCATTTTTCAAAGGCGGAGGGGCGGAGAAAATTGAGAAATTATGCATTTTTTCCAAAGGGTGTAAAAGGTAAAAAGGAACCCCCAAGCCCATCTTAACTCGGATCTCCCATGTGGACAGTCCAAATTCAAAAGAGAGATCAATGGAAATTGTGCATCTATATCTGATTTTCAACAATTTCTACTCCAAAGCTCCTAGGGATGTAAATTTTTATGGTTTTTTATCATTTCTTGGAGTCTCCTACACACCAAATGAAGAGGAACATTAATTTGGTATCCTAGTTTGGTGGGGAAGTTCTTAAAACGTATTTCACCATTAAAGATGTAATTTGACTATCAGATTTGACCTAATCTTTCTTTCCTTGGCACGTAAGAGACCTGCTGATATCTTCATTTGATGGGAAAAATCTGAAAACGTCTTTTACCATTAAGATGTGATCTGACTATTGACCTCGACCTGATTTTCCTATTTTTTTTCTTTGGCACGCAAAGAACTAGATTTGACAGGTTAGAGGAGGAACTAGTTGGAACTTGAGATGAAGAATGACTTACCATGTGAAGAATCGAATGTTGGAAATATTTGGAGAGATTTTCCCTCTGTACACCTGAATTTTTTTTTGCAAATTTGATTCTAGGAGTCACAATCAAGGTTGTAATACATAATGGTGCTTTGAATGCTTCTGGTTTTTCGGGGCGAAAATCTATTGTAAATGAAATGTTATAAATGGCATGAATGTTTCATGCAAATGTTGGACTGTTAGAGGTCGGGAGCTAATTCCTAAAAAAAAAAATTAACAGAGCCCATCTTTTCTGAGAGACTACCTGAGGAACCTATTTATTTCTTTTGTGTTAAATTTTATCATGTCAAGGTGGTTGTGAGTGTACAACCATTGACAAGCTCTAAGATTGTTCTAAAAACTTTCCCCTGCTGATAAATTTAATCAATTTGAGTAAACCTGTGTTTGATTTTGAGAAAAATTGTGTCTGCTTCATTTCTAAATGTCTGCAAACAGTTTCTTGTTCCCATTGCAATCTTACATTGAAATCTCTATGAATCACACAAGATCATAGCTTTGTGATATTTTGGTGGCACTTGTAATTTCATTTATTAGAAGATCTTTCATTTGATAGTTAAATAAACAACTTTAAAATCACTTTACTCCTAGCATGATGATTAAGATTGTTTGTTACCCTTTGAGGGTATCTTAGGCGTGATTAAATAGAGGTTGATAGTTTTTAATTAAGTCTTTCAATTTGACCCTTCATTTTGGATTCTTAAAGTTTGTGTGAAAACGTGCTGATTTGGGCCTCCACTGAAAGCACACCATTTTGGTTAAAGGGAAATTCTAGTTGTTTTGAAGCATTCTGTTGATCAAGCCTTCCATTTTTGTAAAATTTCTCAGAGATCTTGTGAATCAAAGTCTACTTTGCCTCACCTCCCACCAAAAATAATTTAAGAACAACCAATCCTTCCCATACTACCCCTATTTTTCCTTTGTCTGTACAAATGTATAATCTTTGTTACCAAAACATATAGAAGCAATCAGGTTTTCGTTGTCTTTAGTATCTTGGACCTTGATTAGAAAGTATCTCCATTATCTTACGAGACAATTCGTGAGAGTTATATTTTTCTATAATAATAATATTTTCTTCAAGGTCTTCTTAAGAACCTTGCAAAGAAGGATATCTCCATCTCCTCCATAAAAAGAAAGCTACAAAAGGTTCCTCTCACCCTGATTGAAAGGCATAACCATAAATTAGTGAGGATAGATCAAATCCTCTTAAGGGAGCTGCCCATTTCTCCACATCTAAGTGACAAAGAGTAAGCCACATTTCTTCCTCGGCTACAAAATGACACACAACGTGTTCTGCTTGCCTCTAAGCTTCCTTTAAAAATTATGATGCAACTCAGCTTCTGAGGGAGAATCAATTTGGGTACCAACAAGGTGAAAATGGTTAAAATATAAAAAATAGTTGTAGATCGAATGAATAATATCCTTAAAAAAAATTTGGAATACCATCTATCAAATTTTGTCTCCATTGAGAAGTGTAAGTTGGACTAGGATCTTTCTTATTAGCTCACACTTCACAATAACTTACAAGACCCACCAAATAATTGATATTGGGAAAATGGTATAAGCGTGGAGTTTTCTTATTGGTTTGTGCTTTGGGGTAACTAATAGAGGATATGTAGAGTCTGACACTCAATCTCATTGTGAAATCTATATGTACGTTGTGTGTTTATTGGTTTTCAATTATTTGTGAAGCATAAATGACCGCAAGATCATTTAATAGAAAATCGAAAGTTAAAATCGTACATACGTAGAGCCTTCTTATTGGATAGTGTTTCACACTATAACATGGTTAGAATACAAATAAAAACAACATGCAAATCTATCAAATCTCTCCATATGGAATTAACTAGACTAAGAGGTGAAAAGAAAAAAGATCGATCAAATATTTAATCAATACAAAACATATAAATTATTAAGTGGAAGATTATACTTCAATGTTGCAACTATATATCGCCATTTCGACAGGAATTAGTAATATTTACATGACTCTTGAAAGGAATTCATCCTCAAACACCTGGTATATGAGTTATAGCCTATAAAAAATATTTTAAAGTATAAATTCAAGTCATCACAAGGCAAAAACGAGTATTAGTGTTTTCTTAGATTGAGAGCTTTGAATTCCTATAGTTGCTCAAGTATTTTAAAGTTTATTGTCACTGGAGGATTATATACACACTTTCTACTAAGACCAGCTCTTTGGAGACACCATTTTTGAAAAACAAGTCATCTTCTTCGAGCATTATACAACCTTGAAAATGAATGTAGAAGGAGCTAGTTTGATAGACAACGATGATGATGCACACCAGGATGAAGCACAATTCATGTCTAATCTAGTGGCCATTAGATAGTGTCGGATACATATTTTAGCTGGAAAACAAAAGGTAATGCATTGTGGGGTATTTTTGTTGATGATGTAAGTTGTGTTGAAGGAATTATAAAATCCAACGGAGGAAATGTAATTTATAATATAACTAAAGAGCATATTGCTTTTTACTAAAATATCTCTAGATTTGTCAGGGCCGAGATATAAAATTGTAATAACATTTAATATTAAATAAACATTATAACTAGCATTACTATGAATGAAATAAATAACAAAAATATAGAAAGGAACATAGTGACACATATTTTAACCTAGAAAACCCGTAAATGGGTAAAAAAATCATGAAGAATAATCCACTATAATGAGAATGATTTTCATTACAATCCACTAACTCTTCCCTCTTTCTACTCCATATATTTACCCGTGATCAATAAATATTCGCATGACTATCAAGAATATGAACTATAGTCATTTTTAAATAACTTGAAGGGTAATTTCCATATTAAGTTACGGGGCACACCCCGATTTATTAAATAGTAAGTTAATTAATAACTAACAAACCTAATCCAATGATTATATTTAAATAATAAGAATATAAACTAAATATTATGATACACTTAATATTATAGTTCTAACACCCCCCTTTAATATTAAATGGAGATCCATATGCCAACATTACCTGTTTGTACAACAAGATTTACAAATCCATGAACCCTAAATATTTAGGCTAGCACATGTACTTTTGAAGGATTTATAACACTTCAGTATGCTCAACTTACCTTTTAGTACAAAAGGATTTGGAATCCATAAAACAGACATATGATTTAGGCTTAACATGATTTGTGAGACTACATCTCACTGTTTCTCATGGAAATATTGTTATACTTCATCTCTAGGAGCTTTTTATAACACAAGGACATCCTTTACAAATAGATGCACACACTGGACTATATTTTCCATAAACTCTATCAGTTTACTTTTAGATCATACAAGATCTTTTTACAATGCTTTTACTAGAGTAGAAGTAAAGAGGGAGAGGAGTAAAAATAACTAGCCTTCTGTTAGGAGGTGGAATTTACATCCAAACTCCCCCTCAATGGCTACTCTGAAAGGCCAAGCATTGCATGAAATTTTTAAAACTTTGCAGCACACAATGGCTTCGTGAACAAGTCTGCAACCTGATCTTCAGTTGGGAAATACTAGAGATCTATATCATTGTTGAGAACCTTCTCGCAAATAAAGTGCGTATGTATCTCGATATGATTCATTCTTTGATGTTGAATGGGATTCTTTGCAAGATAAATACAACTCTAACTATCATATAGAAGAGGAGTAATTCCTTTAACTTCCATGTGTATTTCTTCCAACAACCTTTTTAGCCACATGGTTTTTTTTATTGCTTCCATTGCACTTATTTATTCTACCTCAGTAGAAGAAATGGAATCTGTTGGCTGCTTTTTACCACTCTAAGTAATGGCACATGCACCAAACTTGAATATATATCGAGTTGTAGATTTATGATATATTACATCACTAACATGGTTATAATCAAAATATCCATGTAAATATGCATTATTAGATGAAACATAATATAAACCATAATTAATAGTTTCCTTTACATAACACAAAATTCTTTTTTCTAACTTCCAATGATCTTGATAAGATTCCTGCATAAATCTTGAAGTAATCCCTATTGCATAAGAAATGTTAGGTCTAGTAATAGTTAGATAAATTAAACTACCTAAGAGTTTTCTATATACAATAGGATTATCTTTTTCACGTGCATGTTTAGGATCAAGTTTACATCCTACTTCTATAGGAATAGAAACTGGTTTACAATCAATATTTTTAAATATTTTAAGCAGATTAACTACATAATGTGATTGAGATACTACAAAATAATTTTTATCTTGAAATATAGCCATGCCAAAAAAATGATGTAATAAACCTAAATCTGTCATCTCAAAATATTGCATTAATTTCTTTCTAATTTTCATAATTAAACTGTTAGAATTACCAATGATTAGTAAATCATCAACATACAATACAATGAGAATAATTGCATATTCTTCAATGTTAACAAATAAATCATTATCAGATGCACAGTTAAAAAAACCAATTTCATTAAAAAAACTATTGATTTTAGAGTAATAAGCTCTAGGAGCTTGTTTTAAACCATACAAATATTTTTTATAATCTAAAAACATACTTTTCTTTTCTTGGTTCTTCAAATCATTTTGGCTGGGTCATATAAATTTCTCATTGTAAATCACCATTCAAAAAACAATTATTACATCCATTTGATGGATTTCCCAACCATACTAAGAAGCTAGGGCAATAAAAATCATTATTGTGCTCATTTTTACAACTGGTGTAAAAGTATCTATGTAGTTGATACTCGGTTTTTTATTAAACCCATGAGCTACAATTCAGGCTTTGAATTTATATATACTACCATCTGATTTATATTTGATTTTTAATAACCATTTAGATCTAACTATACTTCATTTTTGAGAAGGAGGGACTTATTCCCATGTTTTATTTTTAATTAAAGTAGTGTACTCAGATTTCATAGCATCTAGCCATCTTTCGTGAGAAGAGGATTCCTCAAAATTTTGGGGTTCAAGTTCCTTCAAGGTCATTAAGGCATGATATGCATGATGAATTCTTTTCATTTTCTGAAGGTTACATGAGTTAAAGTCTTGAATAATAGACTCATCCCATCTAGGTCTTTTAGTTATAGAAGTAATAGGAACAAAATCGTTACTAAACATTGGTTATATACTAGTTTCTTCATTACATATATCATTTTCACAATTTTCAAATTCATTTTCATTTTCATTTATAACATCATAAGAAATAGAAGATGAAGAAGAACAAAAAAAAAGTTTTTCTAAGATTTTAACATTCCTCTCTTAAAAATTCTCTTTTAGAGGGATCAAAGATGCTAAGACCTTTATTTTTTATACCATATCATACAAAGATAAATGGAAAGGAAGTCTAATCAAGCTTCTTCCGTTTTGATTTCAGAATAAAGAGAGAAACAGGGATACCAAAGATTCTCAAATGAGATATACTAGGTTTTCGGTTTTACAAATTTTCTAAAGGAGTTGAATTTACCAAGGCTTTAGTGGGAACTATGTTCAGAATATGAACATCAGTGTTCATGGCTTCTGCCCAAAGAAACTTGAGTAAAATGAATCAATGACATAGAGAGTATCTAGGGGGGCCAAGTGCCTCAACCTCCCCTTCCTATATGAAGTAAGGTGATTCTGATAGGGGTCACCATATATCTATATCTAGGGGCACATGTTATATGTCTATAGTCCTGCTCTCTCGCCATATCTCTATATAGGGTGCCGACTCTAGAGAGTTTCCCTCGACCCCATATATCTAGAGGGGTCGAGTCGAGTGCATGAATGCCCTCCATATATATAGAGGGGCAGTCAAGGGCGAGTAGAGCACTCGACCTGGTCCTAGCCATTTCTAGAATAGTGTGGTTTTTCCTTTCCACAATCTAATTCTGCTGAGGATAATAGGTTTTGGTTAATTCCCTTTAAATGCCACATTCAATACAAAATGAGTCAAATTAATGACTCACATATTCTCCCCCATTGTTAGTTCTAAGCCTTTTAATTTTAAAATTAGAAGAGTTTTCAACTAAAGCTTTAAATTCTTTAAATTTTGACATGACATCTTATTTATTTTTGATGAAATATGACCAAATCATAGGAGAGAAGTCATCAATAAAAGTGACAACATACATGAAACCATTAAGAGAGGGAACTTCTAGTGGTCCTCTAACATCACTGTGGAAAATCTCTAAAGGTTCCGAAGAGTTATTATCATGATAACTATGAAAAGGATTAATAGATTGTTTACCATGCAAGCAACCTTCACAAGTCTCATGATTTTAAGAAATAGGTGGCAGACCGGTTACTAATTTTAGATGATACATGTCATATGTAAAAATGCATGTACAAGAAACGCGTATATATATGTAAGATTATGTAAATGTAAAATACACAAATGAAAAATAGAACATATGCACCTGATCCGTAATGAGAGAAAGGGTGTAGAAAGAGGATATCCTATCATGGGTTTTTTGGGTGATTCGATGCCATATGCCAAAGAAGTATAGGGAGGAGTTTTGCTATATCCTCCAACCTTTAACTACTTCCCTAAACATGTGTGAAGAGATCTATGTATTTCCATTTTTTTTGGGTGATCTGATGCCACTGGTTGAAGTAGTGCAGAGAGGAAGTCCGTTGTATTCTCTAACATGAAATGCTCCCTACAATGCTAAGGAATATTGTTTCTTATAAAATTTGTTGTGTACGAGGTTTGTAAACGTGCCAAAACTGACACGTTGTATAACCCACTATGCCAAGGGTGGAAACTGAACTAGTGTAGAATAATTATGTAGTATGTATATCCCTAAATGATGCTCGTCCTCTTTAAATGGGGATGCAATGTCGGTGATAGGAGAATTTGGCACAAAAATAGGACCAACCACATAAAATTTTCCCTATATGAGGAAGGGAATTTACTTGGTAGAATCCAACGTGCACACAAACAAGTGGCTAGAAAAAAATGTTAGTAGGAATGATAATGCATGTAAAAGAAAAATGTACGCTATACAAACAGTGTATAAGCTACCAAGCAATATAGGAGTGTAAACAATCAAAAAGATAAAGTAAACCACAAAAACTAGGCTGCAAACATGGGACTTCACTCACAATGTCATAATACAAGCAAGGCCATCATGGCCGCATACAAAAAACTAGTGTGCATACCAAACATAGGGAAAGCCCCACATACATTAACAAACAAAACAAACAAGTAAAAAAAATAGATAGAAATAGAAGCAAGTAATCCTGCAAACAAATGTTGCACATGAAGCACCCATTAGCATGTTAGAAAGATAACTAGTATGTGAAAAGTGTGTATAACCATATAATATAGAGTGCTCACTACAAAATGAAACAACATCACTTGTGAGGGATGAATGTGGATGCCCCCAACGACCAATGTAGGATGGGTAGAAGGAGAGCATCCTTACTTCATGTAAAATACATGTATCATCAATTAAAACTAGGAAAGGACGTGAACGTGCATGTGTGTTTGGTAAATATAAATGAAATACAAGAGATCTGACAAGAATGTGTAATAAAGTGACCATATACAAGAAAATGCAAGAAAGACCAACATTAACCAATATATGTAATATGTTGTGGATGGATGAAATGGAATTCAAGATAGATGATTGGAGTTTTATGCCTCCTGAGTGAATGGAAATATATGCAGTGAGGTTCATTTGGTTTTCCCCCTCAGCAGTCAAGAATGAATAGTAAAAGAGAGTGTGTCATCGGGAAATGGTCAAAAAAAAATTATACTTAATGTGTTGTGATGATTATGTATGTGTATTGAGGATATGCAACCTAAAGATGATGTATGTGTGACCCTTATAGCCAAAGCTTATATCACGATAAGTTGATCAAAAGAGTGATGATGTATCCTAAAGCATAGATCACTATGAAATGAATAGAGGGAGTGGTGATGTAGCCTAAAGTGTATACCACTAAAAGATGAAGGGATAGGTGACAATTTAGCCTATAATGGATGTCACTAATCTAGCAATGACACATTATAGAAGTTCAAGTGATGAATGTGTGCACGTATGATACGTTCCATTTGATTTGTAAACCCTCAGTAGTCAAGTATGGACTGAGGAACTAAAGTGCATTGTAGTTAGTGCAGCAGATAGAAGACAATATAATATGTGTGATGTGTGGATGACCATATTATGTGTAAGATGTGTAATTAGTGACAAATAGTATGCAATGCAGCATGTGTAGATAGACTAGTAGTGTGAATATGTGTGCTATGTAGTATGTAGGATGAGTAGTATATGATGCTATACTCATAGAAAATAGGAGTGTGACACATATGTGATGAAAACTAGTATGATGTGTAGAGTATGTATGATGTATAGATATGCAATGCAACATGTGTAGTAGACTAAAAGTGTAAGGTATGTGGTATGCAAGATGAGAAGCATATAATGTAGACCCTAAGAGTACAATTCATGTATAATGACAATTAGAATTATATATCATATATAGATGTAAACCTAAAAAATGTATAGACTAAATGTAGAGTGTATGATGTAAAGTGTAGGAAATATGATGTGAAATGTGTGAAGTGAGCTAGTGTGCAGTGTGTGGGGTTCATATGTAGTAAGCCCTCAATAGTCAAGTGTGAACCAAATCACAAGAGTGTGTCATCAAGTAATGACAACATTAAAATGTGTAGATGAAGATTCCTATGTGAGTAGATTGGTGTATGATAATTTAAAGATGAAATATGCACTGATGATAATATGAAAGAGGGTGAGATGTGTGAATTCTATACCCCTCAAGTGTGTGGTGATGTGTTTATTGTTTGATAAATGATGTCGAATGAAAAAACATATAAATGATGTATGAAGGTGGTGAAGTATCATATATTTTGTAATATTGATTCAATGATGGGATAAATAATGAAAGATCATATGATATGTGTTAGAAGAGATAGATGATTGTATATGTATGTGTGTATGAGTGGTTATGTAATAGATAGATATGTTAGTGTAATATGAATCGAGGTTCTTTATTGTAACAAACCCATTAAGAGTCTTATACGAACCATAAGAAGATGAGTGTGTCATCAAGAGGGAAGGGTGAAAAAATTCACCTACTAAATACAAATCTTGCGTGAAGTAGTAGAAGCATGGTAGGGAAGATTAATGTTAGGAGCATGTGATGGTGGAATTTTCAATGTGTTTGAACCAGCAGTAAAAGGGGTAGTTCTTTGATAAAAATGATGGGTTTTTGAAGTAGTTTTTGTGGTGTCGATGACATTGTTGAAAGCTTGATAGGAGGAATTGAGTTTTAAAGGAGCTTACTTATATTGACTTGTTAGTGCCATATATGCCTTGAGAGGAGGGGGAGTGAGACTAATTTTAAGAGTTGTTTTCTTTATTTGAGTAGGTTGCATAGGTGGCGCTTGAGTGACGAAAGACGAATCATTAGAAGAGATGAATGGATTCTCTTTAGACATGATGGAATTAGATTAAAGAACCCTTTGAGGTGGAGAAATTATAGATGGTCTTGTAAAATAATGTTGTGCAATGAGTGAGATAAATCCCTGGCATTCAATATGTTTAATTCTTCATTGTAAAGTGTGGCAGGCATTGTCATTATGTCCATCGATTCAATTAATATTACAATATGGACAACCTTGATAATTAACTAGCTGATAAGGAGGATAAAAATCAATAGGAGGTAAAGTGATTTATTGGTGATTAAGGAGCTCAGTAAGATGGTCATTTTTTTTAGTATTTCGATAAAAGATAAGAGGCTCTAGTAATGGTAGAACTTGAGGCTCACTAATATGAGCACATGTAGCAGTCATAGAATGAGATGGAGATGTAGAAGGAGAACAAACATGTGCTTGAGAATTATCCTTAATTTGTTTAATTTCAAATTTGAGAGATGTAATTTTCGATTCTATGGCCTTAAATTTTTCTTTAAATAAATAGTGTCGAGTTGGAATTGAGTCCAATAGGGGTTGATTAAATGGAGGAACAATAGGATTAAGGTCGTTAGATAAACGCTGGAAAATAGGATTATTTAATTTGGTGGTGTTTTTTTAGGATGACATATAGAATCTAATTCGTTTTGTAGAATATCCTGACAGTTGGGATACATAATTTAACGACCCATGATAGAAGAAAGATGAGGATCCAAAGCGTGAAAGACGTAGGGTTCAGAAAAACTATTAACTAAAACATGGAATAATGGTATTCATTCTAAAATAGGAACAACAATAAATAATAGTAAATAAAAGCAGTAATTAAATATAGAAAGTGACCTAAACAACTAAGAACGTAGATATGTGAAACCCTAAAGTGTAAAGAGAGACAAAAACTCAGGTGATTTGACGAGATTGTTAGACTGTGTCGCAAAGCTAGTTGGAGAAACATGAGGAGGAAACGAATGTGCCAAATTCCAAAAAAGTACAGATCTAGGAAATTTGAGTGGATTGGGATGCCTGGATAGGTATAATGGTGCCTGTGGGTGCCATAGTCTTTAATATGGGTGCATTGGTATATGAAAAAACTCTATAACCTCACTTTGAGGTGTTTCTTTATGGTTTCCTTGCTTTGCTTCTTATCACACTAACTTTGATGCACTGTGCTGTATGTCGCTAGTAATCAGTGATGAAGAAAAGACATGCAAAACCCCAAGAGAAGAATCAAACCCTAAAAAAAAAGATGAATATGTGTAGTGCCCACATTTTTATAGCCTCAGTTATCTATTGACTTCTTTATTCATAGACATGATTTGACAAGGATTTGATATATGTTGGAAAGTATGTTATGATATTTGACCTTCTTGGACATGTTGCACCAATTTGATTTGATTAGTATGTTGACATATTTTTCATTTGATGTTGCAGATGCTAACTTATTTCAATGTTGGTTAGACCTATTTGAGATATGTTAGATACTTAGTTAGTCACATGCTTGGATTATATGGATGTGTGTCACTATTATTTATCTATAGGGATAACTCATGGTAAAATTGTGTTGTAATCATGCATGGGATCCTTGTTGCATTTAAAAACGGTGGTTGAATTTCAAGATGATGATATGCTAGCATAGATTTCATTGATTGCTTATTGAGTAGTGGAATCTCATTGATTTACATTGTATCATACATGTGCGTTTAATGTTTGCAATGAGTGTATAGTTGGTGACAGGTCATAGAAGAACGTGGGTTTCAAGGTGGCTACACAAATTGTCCACAAGTAGCCCATGGGGCTAAGTCCTAACTGTGTTTATTGTATGAGACCTTAGTATTAACTTTCATTATTTCGGGCACCATGAGTGACCCTTTTTTGTAATGTAGTATGTCATGTAATATTAATCTTGTTTAGAATGTTTACTTTTCTTTGTAAAATTGATTTGAGGACTTAATGGTCCCACTTGCATTAAGTTTGTGTTTGGGTAATAGTTTATTTAATTAGAGGGGTTTAGGGTCACATGTGAACCCTTGAGTGGGCCCCACATCCTCTACACTTGTGCCCAAATGTGCCAAACCCGAAATTTATCTATTTTAACGCATTTTAAGTAACCCATTTTAAGTTTGGGAGTTCACTTAGCATGAAAATAGGCCTTTGGACCCTACCTAATAGGTAGGGGGGCTTAATTTCAAGGCATAGAGGGAGTTTCCCTACCATTTTTCCTCTCTTTGGTCACCATCCATGTAAGATGGATTGGTATGTGTGTTTGTTAAAAGTTGCACAATTTTTTTTTGTTTTTCATTTTGGGTAATTTGGGAGAAGAGTGTTAAAAGCTATTTTATCTTTTCTTATTTTTATTTTAAGAATATTTGACTTGGAGGGAAGAGAGGGGTGACACATGTCACCCCCTCATTTGAGAGAAAATTTGTTGTCTTCTCTTTAAATACTCCCTCATGGGGGAAGAAGAGAACTTTTTTTGGTGGAGCTTTTGCTTGGTGGCTTGTGGATTTTGGAGCTAGAGCTTGCTTGGATAAGGAATTGGAAAAGATAGAGTGTTGGAGAGCTTTTCGAGGTAGGATCCTTGAGCTCATTTTATGTTTTATGTTATGTTAGATCTTAGCCTTGATTATTTAAAATGTGTGTGTTGTTTCTTGTGTGAGGCTATTATTATGCTTTGTGTTTTATTTTTTCTCCATTCATCATAGGGCATGATGGATTTTGGATTTAATGGGGGAAGAGAGAGGGATTTTCCCTCTCAAACCTCATGGCTTGATGGGCAAGCCATGTAGGTTCTTTTTTACTCCCCTCATTTGGTTTGAGGTGGGGAAGGTGGTTCATATGGTTTGAATCCCCTTCCCCATTCTTGGAGAGAAAAATCCAATGGGTTTGAAAATCCTCCCAAGAAGGATTTTTCTGAATGGGTGGAGAAATAAGGAGGATTTGATGATTTAAAGGAATAAGGAGGTTGTGAAGATTCTTGATTGTGTGCATCTATTGTTGGACCACACTTTTGGCACCTTTGATATCTCTTCTTCCCTACCCCATTTTGGAGGGAGAATATGGTTTTCTCCTCCTTTTCTTGTTTACAAAATTTGGTGTTTTTATTAGTGTTTGAATTGTCTTGAATGTGAAAATGAAATGTTGTTATGTCTCCATATACCTTGTGCACAATTTTGGAAGCTAGCTCTCTCCCCCATCGGCTTGGGGGAGGCTAGCATGTCTTCCAACCCTTGGAAAGGCATGTAATGATGCCTATTGGTTGGGTGGTAAAACAAGCCCTTCTCTTGGTTTTAGTCTCTTGGAAAAACACTCAAGGTTGGAGCTCAAATGTGGAAGATGTTTGGAGTTCGTGACATCTTGGTTCTCTCCTTGTTCTCTACCAAATTTTGGTGAAGCAGTAATTTCATTGTAACCTCTTGGGTATATGGCTAGTTGGGAAGATTATTTGGCAAGCTAAAGGTATCTCTTGTTTTTGAAATGGAATCATTTGTAAGATTGGTATTCACATTAGTATGTGTAAGTTTTATTTCAATCTTGGAAGGGAGACTTTGTTATGTTGTTTTCTTATGTATTTTAAGCTTTTTGAGAATCATGATGTAATTGGGAACTTAAGATCCTTATAAAAGAAGTATTGTAAAATATATTATATTCCTTTAATATGCAATTGATTTAAATATCCATTTTGAAAGGAAGGTTTATAGTTTTATCGAATTTTTCTATTCTCCATACAGAAATGATGTTAATTCATTGTTGGGTATCCTTCTTATTTAAAAATATGAAATATTATTTAGCATTGCATTTGAAAAGAAATTAACCTAACATGGAGCTTTAAGATTAACATTATATGGAAAAAAATATCCTTCTTGCCATGGATCTCTTCTTAAAGCTTTTTTAGCTTTATTGAATAGTATGAGATTAGTTTGTTTTCTTTCCCATGTGATACTTAATGATTTGTTCTTATTAAAAAATCATATTAGAATATGTGTTCTCCCTTGCAAATTTTTAAGCAAATTTCAAACCTCTTCCCTACTCAACTATTTTATTACATTATTATTTTATCACCTTAATGAGTAAATCATTTTAATATAGCCATTTTTCAAACCATTGAGTTTCTAACTTTTCATGAATAACAAAACTAATAATAATAATCTATTACTTTATAAATGGTGACAATTTTATCAACACATATGTTATAAATATATTTATATATACTTGTTATAGTTATATTTCCAAATACAACTATATAATATTTCTAAAAAAATATTAATCTAATTATATATTTTAATTATAATATTTAAAAAAACATTATATTTATTATTATAATATATATATATATATAATACATATATAATAAAATAGTAAATGTAAAATAATAATAAATATCAATTAATATATTATACACACACATATAATATATTAATAAATATAAATTTAAATTAATTAATTAAAAAGTTAACAAAAAGTAATTACGGTGAAGTTTGAAATTTAAAACCAAAAAAAAAAGACAATAGGA